>JAOPSE010000023.1:32040665-32556165 GCA_029449295.1 Zea luxurians | reverse complement strand
GATCGAGCTGGGTTGGCGGATCGCAATGGGGCGGTGGATGGCGGAGTTGGTTGAGGAGCTCCCGCGCGCGGACCCATGGCGAGTTCAGGAATTCATGGCGCGACCACGCTGAGAGCTCGGCGCGATGGAGGCATTTGTTGGCAGAGGTGGTGACCACGATCGACACCGGGAAAGCGAGGCGACGTGTGGCGATGTCGGGGCCCGCGGTGATGGTGTGGCACCACGATGTCGATGTTGTCGTGGCCCCGCGCGCGATGTTGTGGAAGCGCGATGTAGGGAAGGGAGAGGAGTCGGGAGCCGGGCGGGGTCTGGGGCCGCGGGCAGATCGACGCGCCATGGGTCGAGGTCCGAGGGCGCGCGTGGCGAGGAGCAAGAGCAGATCTGAGCGACGCGGGGACGAGAAGCGAGCGGGGAAGGAGCGCGCATGCTGTGTGCGGTGGAGGCGACAGAGGAGCTACGTGCGACGGGGTTTGCGGCGTTCCCGGCTTGGTTTGAGGAGGCGGTTGGAAGCGCGGCGGGTTTCCAGAGGTCAGGCGAGCGGAACCTAGGGCGGGGGCAGTCTACACTAAACACTTAATAGTAATATATATATATATATAGTTTATATATTAGGAGGCCCTGGGATTCCAATAACTAGAGGAAGCCGAGGTCGGACGGTGCAATCCAGTCGAGCCGAACCACATCCGGACGTCTATAAAATAGGACCCGGAGTGTTAGGGTTTAGTTTTTTACGCTCCACCCCGATTCATTGGCGACGCCGCGTGCGACGACGGGGTTGCCCAGAGCGTGCGCGGCGGTCGGATCCCCAGCCGGTGGCCGCAACTCCATGACCTCGACGTGCGGTGGCGGAGGTTCCTCGATCCGGAGTAGTGGTCGGCGGTTCCCAGGTCGGGTGGCGGCGGCTCCCCGATCCAGAGGACGAGCGACAGCGGGGCCCTTGTGCGGGCAAGCGGCGACATCCCTGAGGTCCCGAGGAGTCGGCACTTCCAAGGCCGGCGAGCAAGCGACGCCCGTCGACGTGCGAGTAGCGACGGCGACGCATGAGGCGCGATGTTCGAGCGAGCGGCGTCACGGAAGGCCCAAGATGCACGCAGCGAAGATCGCGCGTGACATCCTCCGATCCGGCGCAGTTTCTTTTCGATTATTGTGTTTTATATGCCTACCACATGTATTATTTACGCCAAAAACTGTACGATTTTATGCTTAAACAACGGAGTTCGTATATCAGTTTACTGCATGCACATTGGAAGGCAATTCCTTGATTTATGTTGTTCGTAATTTCCGCGCATGCAATGAAACTCCCACGATTTTTGCCATATTTTTTGGATCTGTATAAAAATAAAAACCGCATGGCATGCGGCTGCATGTTTTCGGATCTGTCATAAAAATATGATAGTAATAACAACCTACTAGAGCTATTAACCTCTACATTGACTCGGTATTTACGCTTATAATTGAGGGATTTTTATGCTCAAAACTTAAGGTTTTTACGCTCCACCCGGAGATGCGTCCACCAGTGAACAACATGCTAGATTTTTTACGCAGTGTAACAAATTGCATACATACCTACACCGTTTAGTATAATTTGTATCAGTATACATCAATAAACTAGTTCTAATGTGTTTAGCTGCATGGCTGTTGGATGGATCCTATATTATGAAGAAAATAAAACATTAAATGTGATTTTTTTGTTTCTATGCATGCAATTCATTTCCTTTCATTGCATATTATTTCCATCATAAATTCGTGTGCATGCAGCTGGTAGCAGATTTTACGTAGTATACCGAATTGCATAATTATCTACACAGTGTAACATTTTTTAGTATCAGTATATATCATAAAATGGTCATTATGAGTTTTTGTTGCATGTCTGTTGCAGCGATCCTAAATTTATGGAGTAAATAAAGCATTTAAATAGAAACCGCCACACATATCTTTCCTAAAATTTACGCGCATGCAAGGGAACGTGTTTGACTTATGCATGCATTTTGCCATAATTTTTGGATCTGTATAAAAATAGAAACTGCATGCATGCAGCTGCCATATTTTTCGAATCTGCCATAAAAATAGGATCGTAACAACAACCTACCAGAGCTATCAACCTCTCACATTGGCCAGGTATTTACGCTTATAATTGAGAGATTTTATGCTTAAAACTTAAGGTTTTTACGCTCCAACCTGAGATGCGTCCACCAGTGAACAACTTGCTAGATTTTTATGCAGTGTACCGAATTTGCATAAATACCTACACGTTTAGTATAATTAGTATAAATATAAATCATAAACTAGTTCTAATGTGTTTAGCTGCATGGTTGTTTGAGGGATAATATATTTATGAAGCAAATTAAACATTAAATACGATTTTATGTTTCTATGCATGCAATTCATTTCCTTTCATTGCACATTATTTTCATCATAAATTCGTGTGCATGCAGCTGGTAACAGATTTTACGCAGTATACCGAATTGCATAATTATCTACACAATGTAGCATATTTAGTGTCAGTATATATCATAAAATGGTTCTTACGTGTCTAGCTGCATGGCTGTTGCAGCGATCCTAAATTTATGGAGGAAATAAAGCATTTAAAAATAGAAACTGTCGCACATTTTTTTTTCCTAAATTTACGCGCATGCATTGGATCGTGTTTGACTCATGCATGCATTCCTTTTTTTGCGCTAACAGACGTGGGGCAGGGGCGCACCCGACAGGGCTGGTTGGCGCGCGCTGGGTTGAACCAGTTTGTAGGGGTGATCGGCCTGGACTTCCTTTAACTATTGGAAGCTCAGGGCTCCCGTTATACCTGTCCTATATATATATTATACTGGGTGTGCTGGCTGTCTCACAATCAGATAGCTGTGCCACGAAGCAAACCAAAAAGTGCATGGTGATGCGTCCGAGAATTACTGAAGATAAACACACCAATCCCTGCAGCCCTCGATGACTCTGGAGAACTGTCAGGGCTGATTGCCGCATTCACAGAGCATTTGGGATCCGGTAGGAGATCAGGGATAAAGAATTCGAGGGGTGAAACAAATATCTTGTTGTTGCAGCGGCTCCATGTGACCGATCATGTACATCATCTGCAGTGAAAACCTTTGTTGCTACTAAAATGTCAGCATTTGTTTCGTGATGTATCTTTTTTTTAATAGTCCATTTTTTTTTATCATCATCGAATCTAAAATCGTTTCTGGCCCACCAAATATATCAAAGAGATGTAACATGTGAGGAGGTGATCCTTGTGGTAGAATGTCAGGAACGGTTTCCTGTACTCCATCTTGCTCTTGTGGTAGAGGGTTGGTTTAAGAGGAGGATCTGCCATGAACCAAAAAACACGGTATCTAAAAGAATGTACATATACTTCTTTAGTAAAATGTAATCAAGAAGTTATACTATTGATAGGATTAACAAAAAGCAAAGCATATGGTTTAATTTAGTTTCTAAAATAATAAGCAATGATATCCTTTGGCATTTTTTATTTTGAATTTCACACCGGACCCAAAAAAACACGGTATCTAAGAATTTACATATACTTCTTTAGTAAAATGTAAAAAAGAATTTATACTATTGATAGGATTAACAAAAAGCAAAGCACATGGTTTAATTTGGTTTTCTAAATAATAAGCGATGCTATAGTTTGGCCTTTTTTATTTTGAATTTTACACTGGACCCGAAAAAAATATCAGGACGGCTCTGATGCCTGCTGGTGGTCTCCTCTCGCATGCCCGGAATTCCGGGACTCATTATCATGCCCGTCCCGGTGCACCGGCCACTACAGTACTCCACCATAAGGATGTAAATGGTATGTAAATTTCTGGTACCGTTTACTGAATTTTTCTGGCCGTTTTCAGATTTTTCGGGATATACGGAGAACGGGACGGAAACGGGATAGGTTATTAAAAACGGTATGGTAAACGATGAGACATATTTACCGTCTGTTTTCGGATTTCTCGGAAAAATCCGGTATTTTCCCATATTTTAACCGTATTTTCCCGGTCCAAAAAACAACCAAGGAGTCAAGAATTATACCCGTTAGGGTTTAGGGTTTCAAATGTCATAGAAGATATATCAAGTGATCCAGACGACATGTCACATGATTCTAGTTTATGTATCGTGTGTTTAAGACATAGTACTATGTGGTTAAAACTTGAGTGAACATGTATGATCATTTATGTGTGGTAATGACTATGTATTGTGTATTTGTGTGGTTGATACTTGTATGTGGATGTGAATGAACAATCGTGTTTTAAGACTTATGTGTTGTATGTTAAAATTTAAGAGTGGACATGTATGAGTGTATGACCAATTATATGTGGACAAGGTTGTGTTTTGTGTACTTTTGTAAATGAGACTTGTATGTGGATGTGAATGAACAACCGTGTGGTTAGGATTTGTTTATTGTGAGCTTTTCGGATTACAGTTACTGTCGGCGTTTCGAACCCGGGGGGTCCCTAGGCCGACGAGTAAATTGTCGCCGCGTGCCCCAGCCCAGATGGGTCGGCGCGAGACGGAGCGCGAAGGGGGGAAGAAGCCGGAGGGAGACAGGCGTGAGAGGTGAAATCCCGCGGCCTTCGTGTTTGTCCCACGCCCAGGTCGGGTGCGCTTGCAGTAGGGGGTTACAAGCGTCCACGCGGGAGGGAGCGAGCGGCCTTGCGCGAGCGCCGTCCCGTCCTTCCCCACGCGGCCAACCCTCTGTAAGAGGGCCCTGGACCTTCCTTTTATAGGCGTAAGGAAAGGATCCAGGTGTACAATGAGGGTGTAGCAGTGTGCTAACGTGTCTAGCGGAGGAGAGCTAGCGCCCTAAGTACATGCCATCGTGGTAGCCGGAGAGGTTTTGGCACCCGGTTCGTGTGGTGTCCGTGGCCGTCGGAGGAGCGCTGGAGCCTGGCGGAAGGACAGCTGTCGGGGCTGTCGAGTCCTTGCTGACGTCTTCTTGCTTCCGTAAGGGGGCTGAGAGCCGCCGTCGTCATAGAGCGTGTGGGGCGCCATCATTACTTGTTTAGCGGAGCGAGCCAGATGGGACGCCGGTCTTGTTCCCCATAGCCTGAGTCAGCTTGGGGTAGGGTAATGATGGTGCCTCCTGTGACGTGGTCGGTCCGGGCCCTGGGTTGGATGAGGTGGAGGCTCCTCCGAGGTCGAGGTCAAGTCTGTCTTCCAAGGCCGAGGTCGAGTCCGAGCCCCTGGGTCGGGCGAGGGCGGAGACCATCGGTTGAGGCCAGGGCTGAGTCCGAGCCCTGGGGTCGGGCAAAGCGGAGTTCGTCGTCTTCCGGGGCTGAGCCCGAGTCCGAGCCCTGGGGTCGGGCGAAGCGGAGTTCGTCGTCTTCCGGGGCTGAGCCCGAGTCCGAGCCCTAGGGTCGGGCGAAGCGGAGTTCGTCGTCTTCCGGGGCTGAGCCCGAGTCCGAGCCCTGGGGTCGGGCGAAGCGGAGTTCGTCGTCTTCCGGGGCTCAACCCGAGTCCGAGCCCTGGGGTCGGGCGAAGCGGAGTTTCCTATGGCGCCTGAGGCCGGGCTTGGATGCTGTCAGCCTTACTCTGTCGAGTGGCACGGCAGTCGGAGCGGCGCAGGCGGCGCTGTCCTCTTGTCAGGCCTGTCAGTGGAGCGGCAAAGTGACAACGGTCACTTCGGCTCTGTCGACTGGAGGGCGTGCGTCAGGATAAAGGTGTCAGGCCACCTTTGCATTAAATGCCCCTGCGATTCGGTCGGTTGGCGTGGCGACTTGGCCAAGGTTGCTTCTTGGTGAAGACTGGGCCTCGGGCGAGCCGAAGGTGTGTCCGTTGCTGGAGGGGGTCCTCGGGCGAGACGTAAATCCTCCGGGGTCGGCTGCCCTTGCCCGAGGCTGGGCTCGGGCGAGGCGTGATCGCGTCCCTCGAATGGACCGATCCTTGACTTAATCGTACCCATCAGGCCTTTGCAGCTTTGTGCTGAAGGGGGTTACCAGCTGAGATTTAGGAGTCTTGAGGGTACCCCTAATTATGGTCCTCGACAGTAGCCCACGAGCCTCGAAGGGAGTGTTAATACTCGCTTGGAGGCTTTTATCGCACTTTTTTGCAAGGGGACCAGCCTTTCTTGGTTGCGTTTTGTTCCGGGGGTGCGCGCGAGCGCACCCGCCGGGTGTAGCCCCCGAGGCCTCGGAGGAGTGGTTTGACTCCTTCGAGGTCTTAGTGCGTTTCGCAACACTTCGGCTGGTCTGGTTGTTCCCTCATGCGAGCTGGCGGTCGGGTCCCAAGTTCTCGGGCTAGTATGTTGACGCTGTCAATGGTTTGGCCGGAGCCGGGTTTGCGAGAGCAGCTCCCGAGCCTCTACAACAGGGCGAGAGGACGGTCAAGGACAGACTCGACTTTTTTACATATGCCCCTGTGTCGCCTTTCCGCAAGGAGGAGGGGGGAAAGCGCCATGTTGCCCTTGGAGGGCGCCAAACATGGTGTCTCCAGCGAGCTGCTGACGGGTAATCCGAGTGGACGCCCGTGCCCCATTTGTTAGGGGTCGGCTAGAGGTCCGGAGGCGCGCTCCAAAAGTACCTGCGGGTGATCTGCCGGACCCGGTCCCCTTTTAACGGGGTCCGAGGGCTCGATGCCTCCCTCTGATGGGATTCTGTTACAAGATCGTTCCCGCTGGTCTCGGAAATGTCCTAGGATACCTCGGGAGCGTAGACCGAGCCTTGGTTATGTATCGAACGTACCCAGGGTCATCCCTCGCTCTATGTCTGAGGCAGCTGTGAACCCTTTGAGGGCTAGCCTACGAACCCCTGATCAGTAGTGGGCGTGGAGCCCGAGTGGCCTGAGGCGGCCGTTGAACCCTTCCGAGGGGCCGGCCTTCGAACCTCTGACCAGTAGTGGGCGCGGAGCCCAAGCGCTCTGAGGCGGCTGTTGAACCCCTCCGAGGGGCCAGCCTTTGAACCTCTGATCAGTAGGGGGGCTCGGGGCCCGTTTCCTTCGCGGAGAAGGATCCCTTTCAGGGTATCCCCCTTTCCCGGTCCCTGTTGTAAGAGAGAGAGAGAGGAAAAGGAAAAGGATACGGAATCGAATGACGTGGCGTACCTTTTTTGACGTGGTCATTATGGCGAAGGCGAAGCGTCGCCCGCTTCTCCTGCCAACGATGCCGCCTGTCCCACTGCAGAGTTAATGCGACGGGACGAGTGGTTCGCGGGGCAGCCGTTGCGCGTGCGCGAGCCGTTCGAGGAACGACCGTTTCGCTTTGAGTTTTGAATCCCGCGGCGGGTTCGGGCGACACGTTGAACGGGTCTCGCCGGGGTCTTTATATTCTCAGGGGAGAGTCCTGGTGACGGTTCTTTGCTCTGCTACTTGCCTCCTTCTTAGGTTTTCGCGACCTGAGGGATTAGCCAGAGAAAAGGAATCCGCCCACCCAGTCCTTTCCGCTGCCACCTCCTCTGCTTGGTGATGGCCGACCGGGTGACCATTATTCCGCCGCGTGACCCATGGCCTTTCTCCACAGTCACGGCGGATGACCTGGAGGACCTCGTTGCTGAGGGTTTACTTCGCCCTCTCTCTGATGAGAGGCAGCCAGAGTGGATCCCACTCCCCCCCCGAGCGGAGCCGCCCCGTCCCCGCCGTCGGGGTACGTCGTGAGCTTCGTCTCCTTCCACGAGCGGGGATTCAGAGTGCCGGCAAGCCGCTTCATGCGGGCGATTCTGCATAACTACGGGGTGGAGCTGCACAACCTCAGCCTCAACTCCATCTCGCAAGCCGCCATCTTCGCAGCGGTTTGCGAAGGATAATTGGGGATCGACCCCCACTGGGACCTGTGGACTCATTTCTTCTCCGCGGAGCTTTTTGCTTCGCCGATGGGGGAGAGAAGGGTCCGCGCGACAGTGCGGGCCGGCGGCTGCATCCTCCAGCTGAGGCAGGCGCGGGCGTCGCTGTATATTCCCGCCGTCCTTGTGTCCTCGAATAAAGGGTGGCAGCGCCGGTGGTTCTATCTCCAGAATGTCGACGAGAGGTTCCCATCGTTTTCTCAGCAAGTGGTCACCGTCGCCGCCGATGCTTGGCGCTATGGGACCCCGCACGACAGACAGAAGAATCTCGAGCCCTTTCTCAAGGCCCTGGAGGTGTTGCGAAAAGGAGGGCTCACCGCTGCGGGAGTGATTGCCGCCATTCATCGCCGGAGGGTGCTTCCCTTGGCGGAGCGGCGGTTGCCGCTTTGGGAGATGACGCCAGAGGCTGACTTGGAGGGCTCGCGGATGTCCTCGGATCCCCTTCCCGTCGACGTTCTCCACGGGCGAGTGGCCATCGCGTTGGGAAAACCGGACGCCAGTGCCCTCTCTCAGCCCTTGATGCGTCCCGACCGTGGGTGTGTGTCCCTGGTGAGTGTCCGCTCCTTCTTTCTCCTTGCGTCGGATTGCCCTTGGTCCTTACGGCCGAGACTTTTCATCTGTCTCCAGGAGGTAGGGTGTCACAAGCCTTCCCGGCCACGGGTCCCAGAGGACGCGGTGGACCGAGCAGCGCGGCGGGTTGCCGCGGAGGAGAAGAAGAAGAAAAAGGACGCGAAGAAGGCTCGGGCCCGCGAGCGGACGCGGGCCCGAGACGCCTTGGAAAAGCTCCGTCGTCGGCAGGAGAGGGATGGACTCCCGAGGGAGCCATCACCGGAAACGCCTGACGACGACGACGATGATGAAGACGATGACGAGGATGACGACATGGCTGCCCGCCTTGGCCTCAGCCCGGGTTTGAGGCTAGGCCAGGAGTCGTCAAGCCAGCCCCCGAGCGGGCTGGCGCCGTCAGTTCCCGGGGTCGGGACGCCGAGGTCCTGGCCCGAAGAGCGGGGGCAGACCAAGGGGGTACTCGACCCCTCGGCTGGGGAAGTTGAGGTGACCCCGGGGAGTCAGGCCGGGGTGCCCGTTCCCCGAAAACCGTCGCCCATGCCGGCAGCGCGGGAGAGCGACCCTCAGGTCGCCGTGGCAGCGCCTGGGCAGTCCGTCTCCCGGGCGTCCAAGGTGCCCAAAGCGAGAATGGTACCGAAGCTGGCGGCGAGGCAAACCTCGGCGGTACCTTCGGGGGTCGAGATCCGAGAGACCTCCCCACAGGCACGATTGATCATGGCCTGGAGCGGGTAAGTACCTTAGAACGTCTTTGTCCTGGCTCCTCATTTGTATGTCCCGACCACGACTTTCCTTTCCTCCTCAGCAAGCGGAGCCATGGCCTGACCGATCTGGCTCCCCGGAAGGTCGTCAAGACGGCGTCGGCTTTCGCAGCCGGTGCCGCGCCGGGCCTCGCCGTTCAGCTGACCTTCTCGCAAGACGCCCCATAGCGGGGGCTCAGGCGGCACCAGTTGCCGTGGAGCGAGTTCCCGAGGCCGGCTCTTCTGTCGAGGTGGTCGTCACGCTGGGGGAGGCGGCTGGCGCGGACGTGGCCTCGGGCCCACCAGACATGCCGCCGGCGCTAGCGCCAGCTGCTGCCGAAGCCGCTGCCGTCCTGGTCGTGGAGTGACCTGTCGCCGCCGACGCGAGATGGCCGAGGCGTCGCCTCTTGGTGCCTCAGAGGAGGGGGGCGTGGAAACGCGACCCGTCCTGCCGAGCGGTAGCCTTGTCCCTGCGCGGCGGAGCTCCGAGGGGCGGCGCCAGTTGCTCTGGTTCCGGACCCGTGAGGCTTCGGATCCCTTCTTCGTTCTTGACGATGAGCGGGAGGAGTTGTCTTGGGACGAGCTCCGCGAGTGTGCCGAGGCAACGGTGGGGTCGCTCCGGTCATCCTTGGAGGTCTTTTGTAGGGACGTCCCCAAGATCCTCCAGGTAATGATTTCAGGCATACCTCTTTTTTTTGTGATCAAGGCGTCCTTTGTGATGCCCCGCTTCCTTCCCTCAGGATCTGACGGATTTGAGCGTCGCCAAGTCGTCGTTCATCCGCCGCGAGGTCGATGTCTGGGGCTCGCTGCGATCTCTGAGGACCTCGCTTGCCAGGGCTACCGCGCGCCTCTCCCAGCAGGGCGCCGAGGTGGCAGACCTTCGGTTGGTCCGCGCCGATCTGAGAGCAGAGGCGGCAGCGGCACGCGCAGAGGTGCAGCGACGACAATCGGAGTTTGACCAGGTCGCAGATGAGCAGGATCAATCTCGGGGTCGGGCCGCCGAGGCCGAAAGCCGGGTCGGAGCCCTTGCAGCAGACCTAGCCGCAGCCCAAGCCGCATCCTCGGAGCAGCGTGCCCGAGCCGGAGGTATGTCCTGGCTATTTTCGGTTTTCGTTTCAGCTCGTTTCCTCCACTTGTGTTTGAGGCCTTGCGCTCTGGCTGTTCGCAGAGCTCGAGTCTGCCCTTGATGAGTCCACCAGGGCGCTTGCCCAGGCAGCCGAACAGAGGGAGGCCGACCACGCGGCCATGTCCAAGGCCATCTCGAACTTCTGCCGGGTCTTTGGCTTCGGCGACGTCCCCTCAGGAAGCTCCCGTCAAAGTCGCCTGCAGGCCTTGGGTGACCATGTGCGTGGCAGACTCCGCGAGGCGCTACATCACGGCGTCAGGCGGGCCTTCGCCGTGCTTGCTTCCCACTACGTCGTGGATCTGGAGTGGGTCAGCGAGGGGTATTGCCTCCCTGACGAAGATGAAGCCGCCCTGGCTGAAGTCCAGAGGCTCGACGCGGCCGCCGCGGGCCCGAGCGAGGTGCTGGCAACCACCTTCGAGGTAGAGATCCTCCCACCTGCGCCGTCGTCCGAGGCCGGGGTGGACTTTGCTGAAGGCGGGGACGAAGCCGAGGGCGCGGCTCCTTCTCCGGGCGATGCCTAACTCTGCCGGAGCAGTTTTCCTTGAATGCACGTGTGTTGCACGTGTGTCTTTTGCGGCCGCTGAGGCCCGAACACTTTATTATCGTAGTATAAAGTTGTGCTCCTTTTCCATCCATTTTGCGTGTCCGGCCCCGTTCGTCAGTAGCAGGGTGGCTTGCCCAAGTAGGAGTCATTTTTCGTGGTAGGTGACGAGTGAGGTATCCGTATCCCAGAGGTGTAGGAGTCCCTCGGCTCAGTCAGCCTTGCCACTTACATGCGCCCGCATTCGCTTCTTGGGGTCCTGCTACTGATATAGCCGGGGAACGCAGAAGCCTTTTTGATTGAAAATTTCGACGAAGAGGGGGTTCCCCCCTTTTAGCCCTCGAGGGAGGGTCGGGCTTTGCCGAGGCAAGGCTGACCCTTCCTTGATGACTAGACTTTGTGTGTGAACGAGGCGTATGAACGACTTGAAAGCATCTTAAGGGTAGAAGCAACGTAGCTGTTGGATGTTCCTAGCGTTGCTGTAGACCTCGCCTTGACTGTTGGCCAGCTTGTACGTTCCGGGCTTTAGAACCTTGGCGACGACGAACGGCCCTTCCCAGGGAGGCGTGAGCTTGTGCTGCCCTCGGGCATCTTGTCGCAGCCGAAGCACCAGGTCGCCCACCTGGAGGTCTCGGGACCGAACCCCTCAGGCGTGGTAGCGTCGCAGGGACTGCTGGTACCGCGCCGAGTGTTGTAAGACCATGTCCCGAGCCTCTTCCAGCTGGTCCAGTGAGTCTTCTCGATTAGCTTGATTCCTTTGGTCGGCGTAGGCCCTCGTCCTCGGGGAACCGTATTCTAAGTCTGTGGGCAAGATGGCCTCGGCCCCATAGACTAGAAAGAACGGTGTGAAGCCCATGGCTCGGCTCGGCGTCGTCCTTAGACTCCAGACCACAGAGGGGAGCTCCTTCATCCATCGCTTGCCGAACTTGTTGAGGTCGTTGTAGATCCAAGGCTTGAGTCCTTGCAGAATCATGTCGTTGGCACGCTCTACTTGCCCATTCTTCATGGGGTGAGCCACGGTGGCCCAGTCCACCCGGATGTGGTGATCCTCGCAGAAGTCCAGGAACTTTCTGCCGGTGAACTGGGTGCCGTTGTCGGTGATGATGGAGTTCGGGACCCCAAAGCGATGGATGATGTTGGTGAAGAACGCCACCACCTGTTCGGACCTGATGCTGTTTAGGGGTCGGACCTCGATCCACTTGGAGAATTTTTCGATGGCGACCAACAGGTGCGTGTAGCCCCTGGGTGCCTTCTGCAAGGGGCCGACTAGGTCCAGACCCCACAAAGCAAACGACCAGGTGATGGGTATGGTCTACAGGGCCTGAGCGGGCAGGTGGATTTGCCTTTCGTAGAACTGACACCCTTCGCAGGTGCGGACAATTCTAGTGGCGTCGGCCACCGCCGTCGGCCAGTAGAAACCTTGTCGGAAGGCGTTCCGAACAAGGGCTCGGGGTGCTGTGTGATGGCCGCAAGCCCCCGAGTGTATCTCTTGTAGGAGCTCCTGGCCTTCGGCGATGGAAATGCATCGCTGGAGGATGCCCGAGGCGCTGCGGTGGTAGAGCTCCTTCCCGTCTCCTAGCAAGACGAACGACTTGGCGCGCCGCGCCAACCGCCGAGCTTCGGCTCAGTCGAGGGGTAGCTCTCCTCGGTGGAGATATTACAGGTACGGGGTCTGCCAGTTTTGATTAGGCATGACCCCGCTCCGCTCCTCCTCGATGCACATTGCCTCACCCTCGGGGGCCGAGGGTGTCTCAGGCCGAGCCGAGGGTGCCTCGGGTTGAGCCGAGGGTGCCTCGGGCCGAGCCGAGGGTACCTCGGACTGAGCCGAGGGTGCCTCGGGCTGGGCCGAGGCCTCCTCGGGCTCGGTCGTGTCGTCGGTCTTGACGGAGGGTTGATGCAGGTCTCGGGAGAAGACGTCCGGGGGAACCGTTGTTCGCCCCGAGGCTATCTTAGCCAGCTCGTCCGCAGTCTCGTTGTGGCGTCGGGCGATGTGGTTGAGCTCGAGCCCGTAGAACTTGCCTTCCAGGCGCCGAACCTCATCGCAGTAGGCTTCCATCTTCGGGTCGCGGCAGTGGGAGTTCTTCATGACTTGGTCGATGATGAGCTGCGAGTCACCGCGAGCGTCGAGGCGTCGGACCCCCATCTCGATGGCGATGCGCAACCCATTGACCAGAGCCTCGTACTCAGCCACATTGTTGGACGCCGGGAAGTGGAGGCGTAGCACGTGGCGTAGGTGCTTCCCGAGGGGCGAGATGAAGAGCAGGCCTGCGCCTGCTCCTATCTTCATCAGTGACCCGTCGAAGAACATGGTCTAGAGTTCCGGTAGGATCGAAGCTGTTGGGAGCTGGGTGTCGACCCATTCAGCCACAAAGTCCGCCAAGACCTGGGACTTGATGGCCTTCTGAGGGGCGAACGAGATCGTCTCGCCCATGATTTCCACCGCCCACTTTGCAATTCTACCCGAGGCCTCTCGGCACTGGATGATCTCCCCCAGGGGGAAGGATGACACCACAGTTACTAGATGAGACTCGAAGTAGTGTCGCAACTTCCGCCGTGTCAGGATCACCGCGTACAGCAGCTTCTAAATTTGTGGGTAGCGGATCTTGGTCTCGGACAGTACCTCGCTGATGAAGTAGACTGGCCTCTGGACGGGCAATGCATGCCCCTCTTCTCGTCTCTCAACTACGATCGCGACGCTAACCACCTGAGTAGTCGCGGCGACGTAGATTAAGAGGGCTTCTCCGGCAGCGGGGGGCACCAAGATGGGCGCGTTCATGAGGAGCGCCTTCAGGTTCCCAAGGGCTTCCTCGGCCTCAGGGGTCCAAGTGAAGCACTCGGCCTTCCTTAAGAGGCGGTATAGAGGCAGGCCTCTTTCGCTGAGGCACGAGATGAAACGGCTCAGAGCCGCAAGGCATCCCGTGACTCTCTGTACGCCTTTCAAGTCCTTGATGGGCCCCATGCTGGTGATGGCTGCGATCTTCTCCGGGTTGGCCTCGATGCCCCGCTCGGAGACGATGAACCCCAAGAGCATGCCTCGGGGAACCCCGAAGACACACTTCTCAGGATTGAGCTTCACGCCTTTCGCCTTGAGACATTGGAATGTCGCTTCAAGGTCGAAAAGGAGGTCGGAGGCTTTCCTCGTCTTGACTACGATGTCATCGACGTAGGCCTCGATGGTTAGGCCAATGTGTTTGCCGAACACGTGGTTCATGCACCTTTGGTATGTCGCACCCGCATTCCTCAAACCGAACGGCATGGTAACATAGCAGTACATGCCGAAAGGTGTGATGAAAGAAGTCGCGAGCTGGTCGGACTCTTTCATCCTAATTTGGTGATACCTTGAGTAGGCATCGAGGAAAGACAGGGTTTCACACCCAGCAGTGGAATCCATGATTTGATCGATGCGAGGCAGAGGGTAGGGAACTTTCAGACATGCTTTGTTTAGACCAGTGTAGTCTACACACATCCGCCATTTCCCTCCTTTCTTTCTCACAAGCACAGGGTTGGCAGGCCATTCGGGATTGTCGGCGTTTTGAGACCGGGGGGTCCCTAAGCCGACGAGTGAATGTGCCGCGTGCCCCAGCCTAGATGGGTCGAGCGCGTGGGCGAGCGCGAAGGGGGGAAGCGAGGTGGCCGGAGACGGGAGTGAGAGAGGTGGAAATCCCGCGGCCTTCGTGTTCGTCCCGCGCCCAGGTCGGGTGCGCTTGCAGTAGGGGGTTACAAGCGTCCACGCGGGTGAGGGAAGCGAGCGGCCCCAAGAGAGGGCCTGTCTCGTCCTCGCCCCCGCGCGGCCAACCTTCTCTAAGAAGGCCCTGGTCCTTCCTTTTATAGGCGTAAGGAGAGGATCCAGGTGTACAATGGGGGTGTAGCAGAGTGCTACGTGTCTAGCGGGGGAGAGCTAGCGCCCTAAGTACATGCCAATGTGGCAGCCGGAGAGATCTTGGCACCCAGCTGGTGTGGTGTCGTGGCTGTCGGAGGAGCGGCGGAGCCTGGCGGAGGGACAGGTTTCGGAGCGGTTGAGTCCTTGCTGACGTCCTCCTGCTTCCGTAAGAGAGCTGTGTGCCGCCATCGTCACAGGGCATGCGGGGCGCCATCATTGCCTATCTGGTGGAGCTAGCCAGATAGGACACCGGTCTTGTTCTCTGCGGCCCGAGTCAGCTCGGAGTAGGGTGATGATGGTGCTTCCTGTTGACGTGGCTGGCCTACGCCCTAGGTTGGGCGACGTGGAGGCTCCTCCGAAGCCGAGGTAGAGTCTGTCTTCCATGGCCGAGGCCGAGTCCGAGCCCCTGGGTCGGGCGAGGTGGAGGTCGTTCGGTAGAGGCCAGGGCGGAGTCCGAGCCCTGGGGTCGGGCGAAGCGGAGTTCGTCGTCTTCTGGGGCTGAGCCCGAGTCCGAGCCCTGGGTCGGGCGGAGCGGAGTTCGCCGTCTTCCGGGACTTAGCCCGAGTCCGAGCCCTGGGTCGGGCGGAGCGGAGTTCGCCGTCTTCTGGGGCTTAGCCCGAGTCCGAGCCCTGGGTCGGGCGGAGTGGAGTTCGCCGTCTTCCAGGGCTTAGCCCGAGTCCGAGCCCTGGGTCGGGCGGAGCGGAGTTCGCCGTCTTCCGGGGCTTAGCCCGAGTCCGAGCCCTGGGTCGGGCGGAGCGGAGTTCGCCGACTTCCGGGGCTTAGCCCGAGTCCGAGCCCTGGGTCGGGCGGAGCGGAGTTCGCCGTCTTCCGGGGCTTAGCCCGAGTCCGAGCCCTGGGTCGGGCGGAGCGGAGTTCGCCGTCTTCCGGGACTTAGCCTTAGTCCGAGCCCTGGGTCGGGCGGAGCGGAGCTTCCTATGGCGCCTTTGGCAGGGCCTTACTGCCTGTCAGCCTCACTCTGTCAAGCGGCACTGCAGTCGGAGTGGCGCAGGCGGCGCTGTCCTTCTGTCAGACCGGTCAGTGGAGCGGCGAAGTGACGGCGGTCACTTCGGCTCTGCCAGGGGGCGCGCGTTAGGATAAAGGTGTCAGGCCACCTTTGCATTAAATGCTCCTGCGACTCGGTCGGTCGGCGCGGTGATTTAGTCAGGGTTGCTTCTTAGCGAAGGCAAGGCCTCGGGCGAGCCGGAGATGTGTCCACCGTTGGAGGGGGGCCTCGGGCGAGACAGAAATCCCTCGGGGTCGGCTGCCCTTGTCCGAGGCTAGGCTCGAGCGAGGCGTGATCGAGTCGCTCGTATGGACTGATCCCTGACTTAATCGTACCCATCAGGCCTTTGCAGCTTTATGCTGATGGGGGTTACCAGCTGAGAATTAGGCGTCTTGAGGGTATCCCTAATTATGGTCCCCGACAGTAGCCCCCGAGCCTCGAAGGGAGTGTTTGCACTCGCTTGGAGGCTTTCGTCGCACTTTTTTGCAAGGGGACCAGCCTTTCTCGGTTGCATTTTGTTCCGGTGGGTGCGCGCGAGCGCACCCGCCGGGTGTAGCCCCCGAGGCCTCGGAGGAGTGGTTTCACTCCTTCGAGGTCTTAATGCATTGCGTAATGCTTCGGCTGGTCTGGTTGTTCCCTCATGCGAACTGGCCGTAGCCCGGGTGCACGGTCGGGGCCCAAGTTCTCGGGCTCAACGGTTCGGCCGGAGCCGGGTTTGCGAGAGCAGCCCCCGAGCCTCCGCACAGGGCGAGAGGGCGATCAGGGACAGACTCGGCTTTTTTACATACGCCCCTACGTCGCCTTTCCGCAAGGAGGAGGGGGGAGAGCGCCATGTTACCCTCGATGGGCACCGAACATGGTGTCTCCGGTGAGCTGCAAGCGGGTAATCCGAGTGGACGTCCGTGCCCCGTTCGTTGCGGGTCGGCTAGGGGCCCAGAGGCATGCCCAAATGTACCTGCGGGTGATCTGCCGGACCCGGTCCCCTAGCGACGGGGTCCGAGGGCTCGATGCCTCCCTCCGATGGGATTCCGTTACAGGATCGCTCCCGCTGGTCTCAGAAATGTCCTAGGGTACCTCGGGAGCGCAACCCGAGCCTTGGTTATGTATCGAACGTACCCCTGGTCATCCCTCGCTCGGCGTCTGAGGCGACTGTGAACCCTTCGGGGGCCAGCCTTCGAACCCCTGATCAGTAATGGGCGCGGAGCCCGAGTAGCCTGAGGCGGCCGTGGAGCCCTTCGGGGGGCCGGCCTTCGAACCTCTGACCAGTAGTGGGTGTAGGGCCCACGGGATCTGAGGCGGCTGTTGAACCCCTCGGGGGGCCAGCCTTCGAACCTCTGATCAGTAGGGGGGGCTCGGAGCCCGGTTCCTTCACAGGGAAGGATCCTTTTCGGGGTATCCCCCTTTCCCGGTCCCTGTTGCAAGAGATAGAGAAAGAGGAAAAAGAGAAAAGGATATGAAATCGAACGACGTGGCGTACCTTTTTTGGCGCGGTTATTACGGCGAAGGTGAAGCGTCGCCCGCTTCTCCTGCCAGAAACGCCGCTTGTCCTGTCGCGGAGTTAATGCGACGGGGCGAGTGGTTGGCGGGGCGGCCGTTGCGCGTGCGCGAGCCGTTCGAGGAACGGATCACGGGCGCCCTGTCTTCACGCCGTGAGAGGGGGTTCTCTTGCTGCCCCCGGATGGGACGTGAGCCTGGCCGACGACGCGACCGCTGCTCCCCGCCCGCCTGCCACCGTCATTACTGCCGGCCCACTTTCGGCTGCATTGACCGTCGCGCCATGCTGGCGCTGCTGGGTCATGCGCTGGGTCGCCTCGAGTCGCTTGCATTGGTTCCGCAACCGAAGAGGCGCGGTGGTGGCGCAAGTGGCGGTGCAGTTGCTTGTATGCAGCATCCGGTGCGCCGGTTGCGTGACGCGTGGGCCTAGGCCTTCATGCCGGCGTGTTGGGAGTCGGAGAAGCGCGTCCACCTGGCGCGGTTGCATGCCACCTGCATGGCTGCCCGCCCCTCCCGCCCGTTGGTCTGGGCGAAAGTGGGGGGTCGCTTGTAACCGCTGGGCGGTTGTGTGCACCACGCGCGGCGGTTTGGCTTCTTCTGCTCTGAGCCGGTTTGCATGACATGCGGGACCCAGCCCCCGCGCCGCAGGGGAGGGCCTTGGAGCATGTTGGAGAAGACTCAGCCCGTGACGGTTGGGGGCGCACGTAGGGAGAGTTGCCTTTAAAAGGAGGGCGATCCCTTTCGGAAGGCGACCATGTCTTCTCCCTCCCTTATGCATCGCGTCTTTCCACCTTCGAAGCCCCCGGATGGGGGGTACCCGCCGTCTTTTCGCCTCATCGTTGGAGGAACACAACTCCGTGGGAGTTGGTACCTTTCAGCCATCGTTCGGCTTCAAGGATTTTCATCAGCCAGCCCGGTTGTACCCCCCCCCCCCCCCCGCCGGTGGTCACCCAAGACGGTGACCGCCAGTTCCTGGGTGGGGAGAAGCAGGCCGGGCTGTGATCTTGGTCCCACCCTCAGCTTCAAGGATGTTCATCATCCTCGCTGGGGTGGGGGCCGGGCTGAGCCGGCGCTCTACCTCCCGCGCGGGTTCGTGGGTCACCCTTTCCCGCGGCGTTCGAGGCAGAGGGCGCTCACTGGCCCTGCGGGCGGCCCGGACTTTGACAACGCGGGGCTGGTCGACGGTGGGCGTCGTCACCTCCAGCGTGTCGGGCTCGTCGGCTTGGCTCCCGGCGGCCCCTCCTGCCGGAGGGCGGCTGCCGCGCCGTGTGCACGGGAGGACCACCCAAGATGCCACGCGCTGCTAGGGCGGCGTCCGTGTTCTGGGGTGGTCCTGCCTTTGCACCGGGATGGCGCCCTCACGCGGAGGTCAGTGCCCCACTCGCCCGGGAGGATTTGAGTGGGGATCTGCCGGGGGGCCGATGGCCCCTGCCGTCGGTGCCGAGGCGGAGGCGGCTCGAGAAGTCCCCGTCACCGACGGGATCACCGCCACCATCCGCGCTTCGGGCCTCCGGTTCTTCATACTTGTCTAGGGGGCAAGATTGCAGCAGCACCCACCCTGAGGCCTGCGCTGCTGCAGCTCGACCATCCGGAGCGGGGGTCGTTGTCATCGTAGTCAGAGCGGGCGGCGGCGAGCCGCTCGTCAGTCTTCTGTTGCTCCGCAGGCCTTCCCCCATGGAGTGGGGTTGTTCGTATCTGCGGAGGGGGAACCGGAGTTCTGTTTGTAATGGCACTTTGAATGCCAGGGTTTTTTGTTCATTGTGGCTGTCGAGGCCTGAACATGTATGTAATTTCGGCACGGAGCCGTGTTTTTTCCTCATTTTCGAGCACTAAGACTCGCCTGTTGATTATCTGAATCGCTTCACCAAGCATGAGTCGCCCCGTGTCAAGGTGTCGAGTGAGGTATCCGTATCCCGGAGGTGTAGGAGTCCCTCGGCTCGATCGGCCTTGTTGTCTGAGGCTCCTCTAGCTCAGTTAAAGAGACCCCTTGGCCGCTCTTCGACAAGCCGAGGCCAGGGGTAGCGATATCAGCACGAACAGAGGCGGAGTTGGGTCGAAAATGAAAACCTGGTTGGCCGGAGCCTAGCCGGGTTGTCCGTCAGCGGGACCGACGCCGGAGTTGATCAGCCGAGGCCTCGGATCGGGCTGGCACCCTTGGAAGATGGTTGGCCGAGGCCCCAGGGGTAACCGGCCGAGCCGCCCGCTCGGGCCGGATTCCCGGAGAAGTCCCTGGACCGCGTCACCGTCCGAGGCTGGGTCGGACCTCGCTGAAGGTGTCGTCGATGCCGAGGGTGCTACAGCCCCCTTCCAGCGTGAAGACCCGAGCCTGCAGGATCAGATTGTCTTGTAGCGTGTGCCTTCTGCGGCCGCCGAGGCCAGAACACACACCCTCGCTGCGTTGTAAAGCTGCGTCTCTTTTCCTCTTGTTTCGAGTATCTGGACTTTTTGTCGGTAACAGGGATGTTTGTGCGAGCGAGAGTTGCTTCTCGCGGAAGGTGATGAGTGAGGTATCCGTATCCCGGAGGCGTGGGAGTCCCTCGGCTCGGTCGGCCTTGCCGCTTACGCGTACTTTCACCCGTCCATGAGGCCCTGTCACCGACTCAGTCGAGAAGGCTCGAAGGATCGCTTCGGCAGAAGAGCTTCCGAACGTAAAGACTTGTTCGGTCCGCGGAATCACTTTATCCGAACGCGAGTTACTTATCGCAGAAGGTGATGAGTGAGGTATCCGTATCCCGGAGGCGTAGGAGTCCCTCGGCTCGGTCAGCCTTGGCTGCTTACGTGTACTCCATCGTTTTCAGGATCCACTTTTCGAAGTAGTCAAAAAGCACGAAAGATATTCTGGTAAAAGAGATCTTTTTTCGAGGAAAATTTCGACGCAGAGGGGGTTCCCCCCTTTTAGCCCCTGAGGGAGGGTCGGGCTTTGCTGAGGCGAGGCCGACCCTTCCTTGATGACTAAACTTTGCGTGGGTGCGAGGTATATGAATAACTTGAAAACATCTTAAGGGTAGAAGCGACGTAGCTGTTTGATGTTCCAAGCGTTGCTGTAGACCTCGCCTTGACTGTTGGCCAGCTTGTACGTTCCGGGCTTCGGAACTTTGGCGATGACGAATGGCCCCTCCCAGGGGGGGCGTGAGCTTGTGCCTCCCTCGGGCGTCTTGCCACAGCCGAAGCACCAGGTCGCCCACCTGGAGGTCTCGGGGTCAGACCCCTCGGGCGTGGTAGCGTCGCAGGGACTGCTGGTACCGCGCCGAGTGTAGTAAGGCCTTGTCCCGAGCTTCTTCCAGCTGGTCCAGCGAGTCTTCTCGGCTAATTTGGTTGCTTTGACCGTTGTAGGCCCTCGTCCTCGGGGAGCCGTATTCCAGGTCAGTGGGCAAGACGGCCTCGGCCCCACAGACCAGGAAGAACGGCGTGAAACCCGTGGCTCGGCTCGGTGTTGTCCTCAGGCTCCAGACCACCGAGGGGAGTTCCTTCATCCATCGCCTGCCGAACTTGTTGAGGTCGTTGTAAATCCGAGGCTTGAGCCCTTGTAGAATCATGCCGTTGGCACGCTCTACTTGCCCATTCGACATGGGATGAGCCACGGCGGCCCAGTCCACCAGGATGTGGTGATCCTCGCAGAAGTCCAAGAATTTTCTGCCGGTGAACTGGGTGCCGTTGTCGGTGATGATGGAGTTCAGGACCCCGAAGCGATGGATGATGTTGGTGAAGAACGCCACCGCCTGCTCGGACCTGATGTTGTTCAGAGGTCGGACCTCGATCCACTTGGAGAATTTGTCGATGGCGATCAACAGGTGCGTGTAGCCCCCGGGCGCCTTCTGCAAGGGACCGACGAGGTCCAGACCCCACACAACAAAGGGCCAGGTGATGGGTATCGTCTGCAGAGCCTGAGCGGGCAGGTGGGTCTACTTCGCATAGAATTGGCACCCTTCGCAGGTGCGGACAATTCTAGTGGCGTCAGCCACCGCTGTTGGCCAGTAGAAGCCTTGCCGGAAAGCATTCCCGACTAGGGCTCGAGGCGCTGCGTGATGGCCACAAGACCCCTAGTGTATCTCTTGCAGGAGTTCCTGACCTTCGGCGATGGAGATGCATCGATGGAGGATGCCCGAGGGGCTATGGTGGTAGAGCTCCTTCTCATCGCCCAGCAAGACGAACGACTTGGCGCGTCGCGCTACCCACCGAGCCTCGGCTTGGTCCAGGGGTAGCTCTCCTTGGCTGAGATATTGCAGGTACGAGGTCTGCCAATTTCGATCAGGTGTGGCCCCGCTCTGCTCCTCCTCGACGTGCAGTGCCTCGCCCTCGGGGGCCGAGGGTACCTCGGGCTGAGTTGAGGGCGCCTCAGGCTGAGCCGAGGGTGCCTCGGGCTGGACCGAGGGTGCCTCGGGCTCGGGCGTGTCGTCGATCCTGACGGAGGGTTGATGCAGATCCCGGGAGAATACGTCCGGGGGAACCGTTGTTCGCCCCGAGGCTATTTTTGCCAGCTCGTCCGCAGTCTCGTTGTAGCGCCGAGCGATGTGGTTAAGCTCGAGCCCATAGAACTTGTCTTCCAGGCGCCGAACCTCATCACAGTAGGCCTCCATCTTCGGGTCGCGGCAGTGGGAGTTCTTCATGACTTGGTCGATGACGAGCTGCGAGTCACCGTGGGCGTCGAGGTGTCTGACCCCTAGCTCGATGGCGATCCGCAACCCGTTGACCAGAGCCTCGTACTCAGCCACATTGTTGGACGTCGGGAAATGGAGGCGTAGCACGTAGCGTAGGTGTTTCTCAAGGGGCGAGATGAAGAGCAGGCCCGCGCTGGCTCCCGTCTTCATCAGCGACCCGTCGAAAAACATGGTCCAGAGCTCCGGTTGGATCGGAGCCGTCGGTAGCTTGGTGTCGACCCATTCAGCTACGAAGTCCGCCAATACCTGGCACTTGATGGCCTTCCGAGGGGCGAACGAGATTGTCTCGCCCATGATTTCCACCGCCCACTTTGCAATCCTGCCCGAGGCCTCTCGGCACTGGATGATCTCCCCCAGGGGGAAGGATGACACCACAGTTACCGGATGAGACTCGAAGTAGTGTCGCAACTTCCGCCTCGTCAGGATCACTGCATACAGCAGCTTCTGGACTTGTGGGCAGCGAATCTTGGTCTCGGAGAGTACCTCGCTGACGAAGTAAACTGGCCTCTGAACGGGCAATGCATTCCCCTCTTCTTGCCTCTCGACCACAATTGCGGCGCTAACCACCTGAGTGGTCGCGGCGACGTAGACCAAGAGGGCTTCTCCATCAGCTGGGGGCACCAAGATAGGCGCCTTTGTGAGGAGCGCCTTCAGGTTCCCGAGAGCTTCCTCGACCTCAGGGGTCCAAGCGAAACACTCGGCCTTCCTCAAGAGGCGGTACAGAGGCAGACCTCTTTCGCCGAGGCGTGAGATGAAGCGGCTTAGGGCCGCGAGACATCCCATGACCCTCTGTACGCCTTTTAAGTCCTTGATGGGCCCCATGCTGGTGATTGCTGCGATCTTCTCCGGGTTGGCTTCGATGCCCCGCTCGGAGACGATGAACCCCAAGAGCATGCCCCGGGGCACCCCGAAGACACACTTCTCGGGGTTGAGCCTGACGCCCTTCGCTTTGAGACATCGGAATGTCACTTCAAGGTCGGAGAGGAGGTCGGAGGCCTTCCTTGTCTTGACTACGATGTCATCGACGTAGGCCTCGACTGTGCGACCGATGTGTTCGCCGAACACATGGTTCATGCACCGCTGGTACGTCGCGCCCGCATTCCTCAAACCGAACGACATGGTGACATAGCAGTACATGCCGAAGGGCGTGATGAAAGAAGTCGCGAGCTGGTCGGACTCTTTCATCCTGATTTGGTGATACCCTGAGTAGGCATCAAGGAAGGACAGGGTTTCGCACCCAGCAGTGGAATCCACGATTTGATCGATGCGAGGCAGAGGGTAGGGAACCTTCGGACATGCTTTGTTGAGACCAGTGTAGTCTACGCACATCCGCCATTTCCCCCCTTTCTTTCTCACAAGCACAGGGTTGGCAAGCCATTCGGGATGGAATACCTCTTTGATGAACCCTGCTGCCATTAGCTTGTGGATCTCTTCGCCTATCACTCTGCGCTTCTCCTCGTCGAATCGGCGCAGAGGCTGCCTGACGGGTCGGGCTCCGGCCCGAATATCCAGCGAGTGCTCGGCGACATCCCTCGGTATGACGGGCATGTCCGAGGGACTCCACGCAAAGACGTCGGCGTTTGCGCGGAGAAAGTCGACGAGCACTGCTTCCTATTTGGGGTCGAGCCCAGAACCGATCCGGATCTGCTTGGAGGTGTCGCCACTGGGTCAAGAGGGACGACCCTGACCGTCTCCACTGGCTCGAAGTTGTTGGCATGACGCTTCACGTCTGGCACCTCTTTAGAGAGGCTTTCCAGGTCGGCGATGAGGGCCTCGGACTCGGCGAGGGCCTCGGCGTACTCCACGCACTCCACGTCGCATTCGAACGCGTGTTTGTACGTGGGGCCGACGGTGATGACCCCGTTGGGGCCCGGCATCTTGAGCTTCAGGTAAGTGTAGTTGGGGACGGCCATGAACTTCGCGTAGCATGGCCTCCCCAGTACTGCGTGGTAGGTTCCTCGGAACCCGACCACCTCGAACGTCAAAGTCTCCATTCGGAAGTTGGAGGGCGTTCCGAAGCAGACGGGAAGGTCGAGTCGTCCGAGGGGCTGGACGCGCTTCCCAGGAATGATCCCGTGGAAGGGCACAGCGCCTGCTCGGACGGAGGACAGATCGACGCGCAGGAGCCTGAGGGTCTCGGCGTAGATGATGTTGAGGCAGCTGCCCCCGTCCATCAGGACCTTGGTGAGCCTGACGTCGCCGACGATGGGGTCGACGACGAGCGGGTATTTCCCCGGGCTCGGCATGTGGTCGGGGTGGTCAGCTTGGTCGAAGGTGATGGGCTTGTCGGACCAGTCTAGGTAGACTGGTGCCGCCACCTTCACCAAGCAGACCTCCCGGCGCTCTTGCTTGTGATGCCGAGCTGAGGCATTCGCCACATGCCCACCGTAGATCATGAAGCAGTCGCGGACCTCGGGGAACTCTCCTGCTTGGTGATCTTCCTTCTTGTCGTCGTCGCGGGCCCTGCCACCCTCTGCGGGTGGCCCGGCCCTGTGGAAGTGGCGCCGAAGCATGACGCACTCCTCGAGGGTGTGCTTGACGGGCCCCTGATGATAGGGGCACGGCTCCTTGAGCATCTTGTCAAAGAGGTTGGCACCTCCGGGGGGCTTCCGATGGTTCTTGTACTCGGCGGCGGCGACAAGGTCCGCGTCGGCAGCGTCGCGTTTCGCTTGCGACTTCTTCTTGCCTTTCTTCTTGGCGCCGCGCGGAGTAGACGCCTCGGGAGCATCTTCCGATGGGCGGCCCTGGGGCTGCTTGTCCTTTCGGAAGATAGCTTCGACCGCCTCCTGGCCAGAGGCGAACTTGGTGGCAATGTCCATCAGCTCGCTCGCCCTGGTGGGGGTCTTGCGACCCAACTTACTCACCAGGTCGCGGCAGGTGGTGCCGGCAAGGAACGCGCCGATGACATCTGAGTCGGTGATGTTGGGCAGCTCGGTGCGCTGCTTCGAGAATCGCCGGATGTAGTCCCGGAGAGACTCTCCCGGCTGCTGCCGGCAGCTTCGGAGGTCCCAGGAATTCCCGGGGCGCACGTACGTGCCCTGGAAATTGCCGGCGAAGGCTTGGACCAAGTCGTCCCAATTGGAGATCTGCCTCGGAGGCAGATGCTCCAACCAGGCGCGAGCAGTGTCGGAGAGGAACAGGGGGAGGTTGCAGATGATGAGGTTGTCGTCGTCCGTTCCACCCAGTTGGCAGGCCAGGCGGTAGTCCGCGAGCCACAGTTCCGGTCTCGTTTCCCCCGAGTACTTTGTGATAGTAGTCGGGGGTCGGAACCGGGTCGGGAATGGCGCCCGTCGGATGGCCCGACTGAAGGCCTGCGGACCGGGTGGTTCGGGCGAGGGACTCCGATCCTCCCCGCTGTCGTAGCGTCCCCCACGCCTGGGGTGGTAGCCTCGGCGCACCCTTTCGTCGAGGTGGGCCCGACGGTCGCGACGATGGTGCTCGTTGCCGAGGTGGCCCGGAACCGCAGGCACGGTGTTGCGCGTGCGCCCGGTGTAGACCGAGGCTTCCCGCACGAATCAGGAAGTCGCGGCGTGAGGTTCCGAGGGGTATCCCTGCCTTCGGGAGGCAGAGCTTTCGTCCCATCGGACCGTAGCGCCTTCCAGGAGATTCTTGAGCTCTCCCTGGATTCGCCGACCCTCGGTGGTTGATGGCTCCGGCATCGCGCGGAGGAGCATCGCTGCGGCTGCCAGGTTCTGACCGACCCCACTGGATGCGGGTGGCGGCCTGACCCTGACGTCGTTGGCAACGCGGTGCTGGAAACCCTGGGGCAGGTGACGTATTTCTCCGACCGGGGGTTGGCCCGCCCATACCTGCCCGACGTCCCGGCGGATCGGCTCAAACGCTCCTGCTCCCTCGTCGAGCCTGGCCTGCGCCCCGCGGACTTGCTCGAGTTGTGGGTCGTGACCCCCCACCGGAACGGGGACCACAGCTAGCTCCCGCGGGATGTCAGCGCGAGGCACCGGCCTAGGGAGTTCACCGTCCTCCGGCATGCCGAGATGGCTGCCTTCGGAGGGATCCCCTAGCTCGACGTGGAAACATTCGCGACTTGGGCCGCAGTCCTCGTCGTCGAGGCTGCGGCTACCGTCAGAACAGTCGGAGAGGCAGTAGTCACATGCGGTCATAAAGTCCCGCATGGCACTGGGGTTGCCAAATCCAGAGAAATCCCAACAGATGCTGGGATCGTCATCTTCCTCGGACCCAGAGGGCCCGTAGGTCGAGACGTCCGTCAACCGGTCCCAAGGCGACCGCATTCGAAACCCCAGGGGGGTTGCACTCGCCTCAACGAGAGCGCCCGCCAAAGCAAGGTCGCTAGGCGGGTTGAGGCTGAGTCGAAATGACGTAGGATGGGAATCGGTCGATACCTTTTGGTCGACGAGCAGCGACATAGTCACGTCGGGGACTGATTGCACCGTCGTCTTAGGTACGAGGGCGACGTCCTGCAAGCTCTCCGCGAGCGTGCTGGTGTCGTCCACTTGCTCAGGATTGGCGTGTCGCAGGGGGACGGCGCTCGCCTTCGTCTCAAACGCGAGGTCGACGCCCGACGCGCCCCCCGTTGGGGCGCTGGGGACGTCGATTCGCTCGACAGCCGACGAAGCGCGGCCTCCCGCTTGGCCTTGGTTGCCCCGCCTCCTCCTCCGTTGGCGGGGGAGAGGACGGGGCGAGCTCGAATGTTGTTCTTCCACCACGCGGGGAAGATGTCGTCGATTCTGCCGCCGGTGGACGGGTTGTCGGCCGCCATTGCCGTTGTCGCGCGGCAGTGGAAGGAGTATCATGTCGTAGCTGCCGTCGAAGGACATGAACTCAAGACTCCCGAAACGGAGCACCGTCCCGGGCCGGAGAGGTTGCTGGAGACTGCCCATCTGGAGCTTGAAGGGAAGCTGTTCGTCAACACGCAGCAGGACCCTACCTGGCGCGCCAACTGTCAGCGTTTCGAGACCGGGGGGTCCCTAAGCCGACGAGTGAATGTGCCGCGTGCCCCAGCCCAGATGGGTCGAGCGCGTGGGCGAGCGCGAAGGGGCGAAGCGAGGTGGCCGGAGACGGGCGTGAGAGAGGTGGAAATCCCGCGGCCTTCGTGTTCGTCCCGCGCCCAGGTCGGGTGCGCTTGCAGTAGGGGGTTACAAGCGTCCACGCGGGTGAGGGAAGCGAGCGGCCCCAAGAGAGCGCCTGTCTCGTCCTTGCCCCCGCGCGGCCAACCTTCTCTAAGAAGGCCCTGGTCCTTCCTTTTATAGGCGTAAGGAGAGGATCCAGGTGTACAATGGGGGTGTAGCAGAGTGCTACGTGTCTAGCGGGGGAGAGCTAGCGCCCTAAGTACATGCCAATGTGGCAGCCGGAGAGATCTTGGCACCCAGCTGGTGTGGTGTCGTGGCTGTCGGAGGAGCGGCGGAGCCTGGCGGAGGGACAGCTGTCAGAGCGGTTGAGTCCTTGCTGACGTCCTCCTACTTTCGTAAGAGAGCTGTGTGCCGCCATCGTCACAGGGCATGCGGGGCGCCATCATTGCCTATCTGGCGGAGCTAGCCAGATAGGACACCGGTCTTGTTCTCTGCGGCCCGAGTCAGCTCGGAGTAGGGTGATGATGGCGCTTCCTGTTGACGTGGCTGGCCTGCGCCCTAGGTTGGGCGACGTGGAGGCTCCTCCGAAGCCGAGGTAGAGTCTGTCTTCCATGGCCGAGGCCGAGTCCGAGCCCCTGCGTCGGGCAAGGCGGAGGTCGTTCGGCAGAGGCCAGGGCGGAGTCCGAGCCCTGGGGTCGGGCGAAGCGGAGTTCGTCGTCTTCTGGGGCTGAGCCCGAGTCCGAGCCCTGGGTCGGGCGGAGCGGAGTTCGCCGTCTTCCGGGACTTAGCCCGAGTCCGAGCCCTGGGTCGGGCGGAGCGGAGTTCGCCGTCTTCCGGGGCTTAGCCCGAGTCCGAGCCCTGGGTCGGGCGGAGTGGAGTTCGCCGTCTTCCGGGGCTTAGCCCGAGTCCGAGCCCTGGGTCGGGCGGAGCGGAGTTCGCCGTCTTCCGGGGCTTAGCCCGAGTTCGAGCCCTGGGTCGGGCGGAGCGGAGTTCGCCGTCTTCCGGGACTTAGCCCGAGTCCGAGCCCTGGGTCGGGCGGAGCGGAGCTTCCTATGGCGCCTTTGGCAGGGCCTGACTGCCTGTCAGCCTCACTCTGTCAAGTGGCACTGCAGTCGGAGTGGCGCAGGCGGCGCTGTCCTTCTGTCAGACCGGTCAGTGGAGCGGCGAAGTGACGGCGGTCACTTCGGCTCTGCCGGAGGGCGCGCGTCAGGATAAAGGTGTCAGGCCACCTTTGCGTTAAATGCTCCTGCGACTCGGTCGGTCGGCGCAGTGATTTAGTCAGGGTTGCTTCTTAGCGAAGGCAAGGCCTCGGGCGAGTCG
Organism: Zea luxurians; assembly: GCA_029449295.1. Classification (NCBI taxonomy): domain Eukaryota; kingdom Viridiplantae; phylum Streptophyta; class Magnoliopsida; order Poales; family Poaceae; genus Zea; species Zea luxurians. Next base: position 32,528,022 of record JAOPSE010000023.1, on the reverse strand, counting down.
GAGATGTGTCCACCGTTGGAGGGGGGCCTCGGGCGAGACGGAAATCCCTCGGGGTCGGCTGCCCTTGTCCGAGGCTAGGCTCGGGCGAGGCATGATCGAGTCGCTCGTATGGACTGATCCCTGACTTAATCGTACCCATCAGGCCTTTGCAGCTTTATGCTGATGGGGGTTACCAGCTGAGAATTAGGCGTCTTGAGGGTACCCCTAATTATGGTCCCCGACAGGGATGGAATACCTCTTTGATGAATCCTGTCGCCATTAGCTTGTGGATCTCCTCGCCAATGGCTCTGCGCTTTTCTTTGTCGAATCGGCGCAGAGGCTGCTTCACGGGTCGGGCTCCAGCTCGGATATCCAGCGAGTGCTCGGCGACATCCCTCGGTATGCCGGGCATGTCCGAGGGACTCCACGCGAAAACGTTGGCGTTTGCGCGGAGAAAGTCGATGAGCACTGCTTCCTATTTGGGATCGAGCTCAGAGCCGATCCGGATCTGCTTGGAGGCGTCGCTGCTGGGGTCGAGAGGGACGGATTAAACCGTCTCTGCTGGCTCGAAGTTGCCAGCGTGGCGCTTCACGTCTGGCGCCTCCTTAGAGAGTCTCTCCAGGTCGGCGATGAGGGCCTCGGACTCGGCGAGGGCCTCAGCGTACTCCACGCAGTCCATGTCGCATTCGTACGCGTGTCGGTACATGGGGCCGACAGTGATGACCCCGTTGGGGCCCGGCATCTTGAGCTTGAGGTAGTTGTAGTTGGGGACGGCCATGAACTTAGCGTAGCATGGCCTCCCCAGTACTGCGTGGTAGGTTCCTCGGAACCCGACCACCTCGAACGTGAGGGTCTCCCTTCAGAAGTTGGAGGGTGTCCCAAAGCAGACGGGTAGATCGAGTCGTCCGAGGGGCTGGACGTGCTTTCCGGGGATGATCCCGTGGAAAGGCGCAGCGCCTGCCCGGACGGAGGACAGATCGATCCGCAGGAGCCCGAGGGTCTCGGCGTAGATGATGTTGAGGCTGCTGCCTCTGTCCATGAGGACCTTGGTGAGCCTGACGTTGCCGATGACGGGGTCGACAACGAGCGGGTATTTCCCCGGGCTCGGCACGCGGTCGGGGTGGTCATCTTGGTCAAAGGTGATGGGCTTGTCGGACCAGTCTAGGTAGACTGGCGCCGCCACCTTTACCGAATAGACCTCCCGACGCTCCTGCTTGCGGTGCCGAGCCGAGGCGTTCGCCACTTGCCCATCGTAGATCATGAAGCAGTCGTGGACCTCGGGGAACTCTCCTGCCTGGTGATCTTCCTTCTTGTTGTCGTCGCGAGCCCTGCCACCCTCCGCGGGTGGCCCGGCCTTGTGAAAGTGGCGCTGGAGCATGGCGCACTCCTCAAGGGTGTGCTTGACGGGCCCCTGATGATAGGGGCATGGCTCCTTGAGCATCTTGTCGAAGAGGTTGGCACCTCTGGGAGGTTTCCGAGGGTTCTTGTACTCGGCGGCGGCGACAAGGTCCGCGTCAGCGGCGTCGCGTTTCGCCTGCGACTTCTTCTTGCCTTTCTTCTTAGCGCCGCGCTGAGTTGACGCCTCGGGGACATCTTCCGGTGGGCGGCCCTGGGGCTGCTTGTCCTTCCGGAAGATGGCCTCAACCGCCTCCTGGCCAGAGGCGAACTTGGTGGCGATGTCCATCAGCTCGCTCGCCCTGGTGGGGGTCTTACGACCCAGCTTGCTCACCAGGTCGCGGCAGGTGGTACCGGCGAGGAACGCACCGATGACATCCGAATCGGTGATGTTGGGCAGCTCGGTACGTTGCTTCGAGAATCGCCGGATGTAGTCCCGGAGAGACTCTCCCGGCTGCTAGCGACAGCTTCGGAGATCCCATAAGTTTCCAGGGCGCACGTACGTGCCCTGGAAATTGCCGGCGAAGGCTTAGACCAGGTCGTCCCAGTTGGAGATCTGCCCCGGAGGCAGGTGCTCCAGCCAAGCGCGAGCGGTGTCGGAAAGGAACAGGGGGAGGTTGCGGATGATGAGGTTGTCATCGTTCGTTCCACCCAGTTGGCAGGCCAGCCGGTAGTCCGCGAGCCACAGTTCCGGTCTCGTCTCCCCCGAGTACTTTGTGATAGTAGTCGGGGTTCAGAACCGGGTCGGGAACGGCGCCCGTCGTATGGCGCGGCTGAAAGCCTGCGGACCGGGTGGTTCGGGCGAGGGACTCCGATCCTCCCCGCTGTCGTAGCGTCCCCCACGCCTGGGGTGGTAGCTGTTAGAAATATGCCCTAGAGATAATCATAGAGATGAGCATATTTCTTTGTATCCATGATATATATATTGCTTAATTGAATATCCATGGAAGGCACCTTGTATTGATTAGCAATTATGTGAATTGTTTGTGAGATTCTTTACTTATATGGTTATTCTAAATGATGTCCCTAGTCAGAGTCGATGACTAGCACATGTATTAGTTGATGACTACATTTCACAAGTCATGAACATGGAGATGTTAAATTAATAATGTGGGCGCATGTATGACATGAGGCTGGACCGACCCAACGTGAGATATTGTAATATAGTTCTCTTCTTGCAACATGAATACTGTATCCTTAGACCTGAGATTGTCGCATGTTCTCAAGATGTGAATTGACTTACTTAGGGACTATCAAACGCTATCCCGTAACTGGGTAGTTATAAAGGTAGTTTTGCGTTTGTCAGGAAGCATGCTATGGGGCATGGTCAGTCAAAATGGAATTTGTCCCTCTCTTTGTGAGAGAGATATCTCTGGGCCCCTCGAGTGATTGGATCAAGAAATGCATGGCCGTGCTAGGGTTAAGAGTTAACGATTGAAAGGATTCCAATTCACAGTATCGAGAAAGAGAGGTCAGCTTAGAGCCAGACCAAATATCGTGAGACAAAGGGAACAGCATGTACTTAATGTCGCAATGGTTCGTCTGATATGATCTTTACGTACACATAGGAGTTGACATGTCTTGCTAGAGACCGCTGTCAGTTATTGGGCAAGTAAGAGTACTCGGGCTATGTCTATTTGTACGTGAACCTATAGGGTCACACACTTAAGGGGAAGGAAGCCTAATTCAGATTAGATCCGAAATTAGACTGGGCTTTAGGGTTAATGATGGGCCTCGGCATCAGAAGCCCACCATAACGCCTATATAATGAGGGGCAGGGGCGCGGTTAAGAGATAACCTAATTCGCCACCTGCAAACCAGCAGCCGCCGCTCGCCTCTCGCCCTCGCCAAGCCGCCGTCGCGAACCTAGCAGTTCGGTACGCGGCGCTTCCTCCCTGTACGTGTGGATACCTCGGAGGTGCTCCATCTGGAGCACTTGGACGAACCGTGTGAGGACGTGAAGAACGCTGGCGACTACACGGCACTGCTCGACGCATTCGTCTACATCGAGACGTCTTCCGCTGCTCTGCGCGTCTAGTGGTAATTCCATGACCTATAACCGCAGTAGTTCTTGGTATTATGGGGATGAAAATTTTGTTTTGCGCTAGCGTAGCCTCCCCGTAATCCTACAGTGGTATCAGAGGCAGGTTCTGCGTAGTTTTAGGTCTGGATCTAGGTTCATGAGATGGATCTACTTGATGCACGGTTTGATTAGATCAATTGGTAATAAAGGGTTGAAGTAGATTACATCGGATATGACTAGAGAGATCAGTTCGTCCTTCTCTGTTGTATGCGCGACTTGCCCCTACCGGCTGGAATCACCATCGGGGCTAACTGCATACACAACCAGCAGATTGACGTAACAGATCAACGTCATGAGTGTAATCTTCTTCGGGTCGAAAGTCTCGGATTTGGGTTGATTTGATCAACCGCATGAGATTTCCAGTGGAATTTCCATACATACGATGCATGGAATCCTGTGAGTGGCGAACGTATAGAAACGTGTTTGTCTAACCTGTTTTTGCAGGACATCTTGTGATCGGTATGGCTATTGTGTATATGATGCATGTTAATAAATTATTCATGACCTGCATGTCGTGACCAGGGCAATACGGCTGGAGCCACATGTATTGTCCAAATTTAATGTAATGACCTGCGTGTCAACATGTGATGATCCAAAGCGTATATGTAATTTGTTTACCAGCATACGTTAGATAGGTCTTGAAGGACTCATCACTTGGAGGATGGCATACCTATATCATGGAGATGGAGATCATCGTGATGGACAGATTATTGGAGATGGGGATCACCATGTGACAGCAAGCCATACCGAATCACAACTGTTGTGTGAATGCCATTCTTATTGTTCTACTTGTTTATATTGCATATATGTCCTTGCGTGCGATGTTATAAGTAGGACGATCCCTCGTAAATGTTTAAGCTTTAATGCCTCTCCAAACCTTGCACTATCATAAGTCTTGTACAATTGGTGGTGGGTCTATGAAATTAGGGTGCCACCAGTTTTCCTTGACTAGATAGGTTTGTATCGGATACGAACTGCAGAAAGGGTTGGTTAACTTAAACAAAGTCAGCTTAATGGTTAAGGACTTTGAGGCATAAGGTTGGGAGCCGAGACATAGAGATGTCACCCAACAACAGGAGTCATATATATGATATGATTAGCAAGGAGTTGCTTACCGATCTACCTTGTCTTCTAGCGGTGATGCTAAAGCTCACTAGTAGACTTGTTAGTTGTGGGTTCTGAATCACTAAGTATCAATCGAGGGATATTGATTTTAGTGGGAGTAGACTATTAAATGTTTAATATGATTTACTCTGTCATGGATATTTTTTGTCTTAGTATTTTGCATTATTTTGTTGTAGATAAATGGCACCTAGCACACCAACATTTACTTTGCGATCAATTCTTGAAAAGGATAAGTTAAATGGAACAAACTATATGGATTGGATCCGTAACCTGAGAATTGTTCTCAGGGCTGAAAAAAAGGAAGACGTTCTAGACACCCCACTACTAGAGGATCCTGGTGAAAATGCAACTGCTGCAGCTAAAACCGCTTACAAGAAAGCAATGGATACTAATCTTGAAGTGAGTTGCCTAATGCTTGCTTGCATGGAGCCTGAGCTGCAGATGCAGTTTGAGACAAACCATGAGGTACACGATATGATCGTGGCGCTCAAGGATATGTTCCAGACTCAGGCTAGGACTGAAAGGTTCAGTGTGTCCAAAGCCTTTCTGGAATGCAAGCTAGCAGAAGGCGCAGCAGTTGGGCCACACGTAATCAAAATGGTTGGTTACAGTCAGAGGTTGGAGAAGCTAGGCTTCCCAATAAGCCAAGAGTTGGCCACTGACTTCATTTTAGCATCTCTTCCGCCCAGCTATGGAAACTTCATCACGAACTACCATATGCATGGGGCGGAGAGGGGCCTCAATGAACTATGTGGCATGCTGAAAACTGCAGAAGGGGACATAAAGAAAAGCGCTGGCAGCAGCGGCCATGTGATGGCGGTCCAAAACAAACCCAACTTTAAGAAGAAGGGTAAAACTCAAAAGAAGAAGGGCAAGGCAAAGGATACAGTATCCAAGCCAAATCAAAAGCCCAAGGCTGGACCAGCTGCAGATGCAGAGTGCTTTTATTGCAAAGAACTTGGTCACTGGAAAAGGAATTGCAAGCAGTACTTGGCCTCTATTAAGGATCGCGGCGGTAAGGGTACAGCCGCAGCAGGTACACTTGCTATTCACATTACAGAAATTTTTCTTGCTGATTCTTATATTAATTCTTGGGTATTTGATACCGGATCGGTTGCCCATATTTGCAATTCGATGCAGGGAATGATAAGAAGTAGAAGCGTCAAAAGAGGAGAAGTTGATTTCCGGGTAGGCAATAATGCAAGAGTTGCTGCGTTGACCGTCGGGACGATGCAACTCCACCTCCCATCAGGATTTATTTTGGAGTTAAATAATTGTTATCTAGTTCCTAGTATGAGTCGAAACATTATGTCTCCTTCATGTTTGATGAAGGATGGTTATTCATTTGCGAGTGAAAACAATGGTTGTGTGATCTCTAAGAATGGCATGTTTGTGGCTTTTGCATCCATTATGAATGGGTTATTCATTTTAAATCTTGATGATGCACCTATCTGTAATATTAGTGCTAAAAGGCCTCGGCCTAATGATTTAAGTCCTACCTACATGTGGCACTGTCGTTTGGGTCATATAAGTGAGAATCGCATGAAGAAGCTTCATTCTGATGGGCTTTTAACTTCGTTTGATTTTGAATCATACGAGACATGTGAAGCTTGCTTACTTGGTAAGATGACCAAGGCGCCCTTCACGGGTTTACCGGAGAGGACGTTAGATTTATTGGAACTCATACATACTGATGTGTGCGGACCAATGAGTACGACAGCTAGGGGAGGATTCCAATACTTCATAACCTTCACTGATGATTTTAGTAGATATGGGTATGTCTACTTAATGAAACACAAGTCTGAATCCTTAGAAAAGTTCAAAGAGTTTCAGAATGAAGTAGAAAATCAGCGTGGCAAGAAAATTAAAGCACTGCGATCAGATCGTGGTGGTGAATATTTGAGTCATGAGTTTAGCAATCTTCTAAAGAGTTGTGGAATTGTTCCACAGCTTACGCCGCCTGGAACGCCTCAGAGGAATGGCGTGTCTGAGCGACGTAATCGGACTTTATTGGATATGGTTCGATCAATGATGAGCCAGTCGGACCTACCTTTGTCGTTTTGGGGATACGCTCTAGAAACAGCAGCTTTCACACTAAATAGGGTACCGTCTAAGTCCGTAGTTAAGACATCATATGAGATGTGGACTGGGAAGACTCTCAGCTTGTCTTTTCTGAAGATTTGGGGTTGTGAGGTTTACGTCAAGCGACTACAGTCGGATAAACTCACTCCAAAATCGGACAAGTGCATGTTCGTGGGATATCCAAAGGAAACTTTAGGATATTACTTTTACCACCGGTCAGAGGGCAAAGTGTTTGTCGCCCGGAACGGTGTGTTCTTAGAGAAAGAGTTTCTCAAAAGAGAGAAAAGTAAACAAAAGGTGTATCTTGAAGAAGTTCAGGATGAGCCAGTGGGACAAGATTCAACAAGTGATGCTAATGTAGCAGAACAAGTTGAGACGTCTATGGCAAGAGAATCACCACCACAACCACGAAGGTCAGCAAGGCTTCGCGAGGCACGAGGAGAAGTGCTATTGTTGGGCAATGGGGAAGTGTTGTTGTTAGACAACGACGAACCTGCAACATATTCAGAAGCGATGATGGACCCAGATTCCGAGAAATGGCATGTCGCCATGAGATCCGAAATAGATTCCATGGGAGAAAATCAAGTTTGGAACTTGGTTGACCCGCCTGATGGTGTTAGACCTATAGAATGCAAATGGATCTATAAGAAGAAGAAAGACATGGATGGAAATGTTCACATCTATAAGGCTCGACTTGTTGCAAAGGGTTTTCGACAAGTTCAAGGAGTTGACTATGACGAGACATTCTCGCCAGTAGCGATGCTTAAATCTATTCGGATCATTCTAGCTATTGCCGCATATTTCGATTATGAGATTTGGCAGATGGATGTCAAAACAGCTTTCCTTAATGGAAACCTAGATGAGGACGTGTATATGATACAGCCCGAGGGTTTTGTCGATCCGATCAATGCTGGAAAGATATGCAAACTTCAGAAATCCATTTATGGGTTGAAGCAAGCATCTCGGAGTTGGAACATTCGTTTTGATGAAGTGATCAAAGGGCTTGGTTTTCATCAGAATGAAGAAGAAGCTTGTGTTTACAAGAAGGAAAGTGGGAGCGCTGTTGTATTTCTAATCTTGTATGTGGATGACATATTATTGATTGGGAATGACATTCCTATGCTGGAGTCCGTCAAGGCTTCACTGAAAAAGAGTTTTTCTATGAAGGACTTAGGGGAAGCAGCATATATTTTGGGCATAAGGATCTATAGAGATAGGTCGAAGAGGCTTATAGGATTAAGTCAAGATACGTACATTGACAAGGTTTTGAAACGGTTCAACATGGAACAGTCCAAGAAAGGGTTCATACCTATGTCACATGGTAAACACCTTAGCCAGATGCAATGTCCTGCAACGGCTAATGAGCGGGAGCGCATGAGTAAGGTACCATACGCCTCAGCAATTGGTTCAATCATGTATGCCATGATAAGTACACGCCCAGATGTTTCATACGCTATAAGTGCTACGAGTAGATACCAGGCTGATCCAGGTGAGGATCACTGGATAGCGGTAAAAGGCATTCTTAAGTACTTAAGAAGGACTAAAGATATGTTCCTGGTATATGGGGGTAAGGAGGAGCTCGTTGTAACTGGTTACACCGATGCTAGCTTCCAAACTGACCCAGACGAGTTAAAATCGCAATCAGGTTTTGTGTTCACAATAAATGGTGGTGCTGTTAGTTGGAAGAGTTCCAAACAGGAGACTGTGACTGATTCTACAGCAGAAGCCGAGTACATTGCAGCTTCTGAATCTGCGAAGGAAGGTGTTTGGATAAGAAAGTTCCTCATCGAGCTTGGTGTGTTTCCTAATGCATCTAGCCCATTGAACCTCTACTGTGACAACAATGGGGCTATTGCGCAAGCTAAGGAGCCAAGGAACCACCAGAAAAACAAACACGTACTGCGGAAGTTTCACCTCATACGGGAATTCATTAGGCGGGGTGAGATAAAGATATGCAAAATACATACGGATTTGAATGTTGCTGATCCTTTGACAAAACCTCTTCCACAACCTAAGCATGAGGCACACGTGAGATCTATGGGTATTAGATATCTTCTAGATTAACTCTAGTGCAAGTGGGAGACTGTTAGAAATATGCCCTAGAGATAATCATAGAGATGAGCATATTTCTTTGTATCCATGATATATATATTGCTTAATTGAATATCCATGGAAGGCACCTTGTATTGATTAGCAATTGTGTGAATTGTTTGTGAGATTCTTTACTTATATGGTTATTCTAAATGATGTCCCTAGTCAGAGTCGATGACTAGCACATGTATTAGTTGATGACTACATTTCACAAGTCATGAACATGGAGATGTTAAATTAATAATGTGGGCGCATGTATGACATGAGGCTGGACCGACCCAACGTGAGATATTGTAATATAGTTCTCTTCTTGCAACATGAATACTGTATCCTTAGACCTGAGATTGTCGCATGTTCTCAAGATGTGAATTGACTTACTTAGGGACTATCAAACGCTATCCCGTAACTGGGTAGTTATAAAGGTAGTTTTGGGTTTGTCAGGAAGCATGCTATGAGGCATGGTCAGTCAAGATGGAATTTGTCCCTCTCTTTGTGAGAGAGATATCTCTGGGCCCCTCGAGTGATTGGATCAAGAAATGCATGGCCGTGCTAGGGTTAAGAGTTAACCATTGAAAGGATTCCAATTCACAGTATCGAGAAAGAGAGGTCAGCTTAGAGCCAGACCAAATATCGTGAGACAAAGGGAACAACATGTACTTAATGTCGCAATGGTTCGTCTGATATGATCTTTACGTACACATAGGAGTTGACATGTCTTGCTAGAGGCCGCTGTCAGTTATTGTGCAAGTAAGAGTACTCGGGCTATGTCTATTTGTACGTGAACCTATAGGGTCACACACTTAAGGGGAAGGAAGCCTAATTCGGATTAGATCCGAAATTAGACTGGGCTTTAGGGTTAATGATGGGCCTCGGCGTCAGAAGCCCACCATAACGCCTATATAATGAGGGGCGGGGGCGCGGTTAAGAGATAACCTAATTCGCCACCTGCAAACCAGCAGCCGCCGCTCGCCTCTCGCCCTCGCCAAGCCGCCGTCGCGAACCTAGCAGTTCGGTACGCGGCGCTTCCTCCCTGTACGTGTGGATACCTCGGAGGTGCTGCATCTGGAGCACTTGGACGAACCATGCGAGGACGTGAAGAACGCCGGTGACTACACGGCACTGCTCGACGCGTTCGTCTACATCGAGACGTCTTCCGCTGCTCTGCGCGTCTAGTGGTAATTCCATGACCTATAACCGCAGTAGTTCTTGGTATTATGGGGATGAAATTTTTGTTTTGCGCTAGCGTAGCCTCCCCGTAATCCTACAGTAGCCTCGGTGCACCCTCTCGTCGAGGTGGGCCCGACGGTTGCGGTGATGGTGCTCGTTGCCGAGGCGACCCGGGGCCACAGGCGCTGTGTTGCGCGTGCGCCCGGTGTGGACCGAGGCTTCCCGCATGAATCGGGAAGTCGCGGCATGATGTTCCGAGGGGTACCCCTGCCTTCGGGAGGCGGAGCTTTCGGCCCGTCGGACCGCGGTGTCCTCCAGGAGATTCTTGAGCTCTCCCTGGATACGCCGCCCCTCGGTGGTTGATGGCTCCAGCATCGCGCGGAGAAGTATTGCCGCTGCAGCCAGGTTCTGGCCGACTCCACTGGAAACCGGTGGCGGCCTTACCCTGACATCATCGGCGACGCGGTGCTGGATGCCTTGGGGTAGATGACGCACTTCTCCGGCCAGAGGTTGGCCCGCCCATTCCTGCCCGATGCCCCGACGGATCGGCTCAAGTGTTCCTGCTCCCTCGTCGAGCCTGGCCTGCATCTCGCAGATTTGCTCGAGCTGTGTGTCATGACCCCCCGCCGGGACGGGGACCACAGCTAGCTCCCGAAGGATGTCAACGCGAGGCACAGGCATAGGGAGGTCACCGTTCTCCGGCATACCAAGATGGTTGCCTTCGTCGGGACCCCCTAGATCGACGTGGAAACATTCACGACTTGGGCCGCAGTCCTCGTCGCCGAGGCTGCGGCTACCGTCGGAACAGTCGGAAAGGCAGTAGTCGCACGCGGTCATAAAGTCCCGCATGGCACTGGGGTTACCAAGTCTGGAGAAATCCCAACTAAAGTCGGGCTCGTGATCTTCCTCGGACCCCGAGGGCCCGTAGGTCGAGACGGCCGTCAGCCGGTCCCAGGGTGACCGCATACGATACCCCAGAGGGTTTGGACTCGCCTCTATGAGGGTGTCCACCAAAGCGAAGTCGCTTGGTGGGTTGAGGCTGAATCCAAAAGACGCGAGATGGGAATCGGTCGGTACCTCTTGGTCGACGGGCGGTGACGAAGTCACGTCAGGGGTAGACCGCACCGCCGTCTCAGGTACGAGGGTGACGCCCAGCGAGTCATTTGCGAGCGTGCTGGCGTCGTCCGTTTGCTTGGGGTTGGCGTGTTGCGGGGAGACGGCGCTCGTCTTTGCCTCAAATGCGAGGTCGATGCCCGACGTGCCCCCCGTTGGGGCGCCGGCGCCATCGACTCGCTCGACAGCCGACGAGGTGCCGCCTCCTGCTTGGCCTTGGTTGCCTCGCCTCCTCCTCCATCGGCGGGGGAGGGGACGGGGCGAGCTCGAATGTTGTTCTTCCACCACGTGGGGAAGACGTCGTCGATTCCGCCGCCGGCGGGCGGGTTGTCGGCCGCCATTGTTGCTATCGCGCGGCGGGGGAAGGAGTATCATGTCGTAGCTGCCGTCGAGGGACATGAACTCAAGACTCCCGAAACGGAGCACCGTCCCGGACTGAAAAGGTTGCTGGAGACTGCCTATCTGGAGCTTGACGGGAAGCTGTTCGTCAACACGCAGCAGGCCCCTACCTGGCACGCCAACTGTCGGCGTTTCGAACCCGGGGGGTCCCTGAGCCGATGAGTAAATTGTCGCCGTGTGCCCCAGCCCAGATGGGTCAGCGCGAGACGGAGCGCGAAGGGGGAAGAAGCCGGAGGGAGACAGGCGTGAGAGGTGAAATCTCGCGGCCTTCGTGTTTGTCCCGCGCCCAGGTCGGGTGCGCTTGCAGTAGGGGGTTACAAGCGTCCACGCGGGAGGGAGCGAGCGGCCTTGCGCGAGCGCCGTCCCGTCCTTCCCCGCGCGGCCAACCCTCTGTAAGAGGGCCATGGACCTTTCTTTTATAGGCGTAAGGAAAGGATCCAGGTGTACAATGGGGGTGTAGCAGTGTGCTAACGTGTCTAGCGGAAGAGAGCTAGCGTCCTAAGTACATGCCATCGTGGCAGCCGGAGAGGTTTTTGCTACCACTAGGCCTCTTTGCAAGGTCCAGCCCACCTAAAATATCGCCGCTGGACCAGCGCACGTGCCGCGGCCTGCTGTAGTCTCGACCGCGGCCTAACTGGGCTGGAACTACAGTTGGACGCATTCGGGCTGGTTCGGACTTCCCCCCGATCAAGGAAGCATAGGTAGAAAGATCCAGATCCGTGCCACTATATGTAGTACTTCCATCTCGTATTACCGTAGGTTGAGCTAATCTGATCAAGTTGGGTTGCAGTCTAACTACTTTTTTTTCCCTGAGTGAATCATAGTGGAGCTTTATGGTGAATTCTTAGATCTAAAATTGTTCTTTAAGGTCGCCAAAGAATCGGCAGCAGGAACACTCGTTTTGCCGGCTGCAATTATCGCCACATGGTCGCGGTGGCATCGAACAGGCAGGCCCCACCCACCGCGGTGCAGCAGTGCCGTTGAGGAGCTGATAAAACGAAGAACCCCTGGCCTGGCCTGGCCTGGCCGTGGGCGCGTGGCCGAGATGCGTGGAGCAGGGACAGTCTTGGACTCTCCGCGTCTTCAATCACGGAGATGTCTTTTTCTTGTCGTGGCATTGGCAGATGGAGGAAGCAATCGAGTAATTGCTAGCACTAAAGAAGAAACGCGATGTCCTCTGTGATCCGTAGCGAATGGTGGTGCTAGCACATGAACCCTCCTCCCTCCATATATGTTCGTCTTGTCTTGCCCTCCTGACTCTCGCCGACCGACAGTTATTGTATCTCATTTTTTATTTTAAACCTCAATGTAATCTAGTTAGTATATAATTTTCCTATTTTAGGAGATCATGCTGCGGACAGCCTTATCGTCTATTCGTCTCCATCATGTACTATAGCCAGCAAACCGTATCCAGGAACCATCCCATTTGATGTCGGACCGGCGGCTGATCAGCCTGATTGAAGTGATGACAGCGCCACAGCGGCAGCTCGCAGGCCCCTCCACATCTCCCCCGAGACGTCCGCATCGCCGCATGGGGCATTGGCAGAAATAGTAGATGATGATTGATCAGAACTAGGAGCTACTACTGCCGACTGCCGAGCAGATAAGCAGACAGTCGCCCTGGGCTGGGCCCCGGCTAGGCCCGTGTGATCGCCGCCTCGGTTGGAAGGGCGCAGAGATTCCTGCAAGTGTTGGCCCGGCCCGGCCCCAGCGTTTATCATGTGGATGGAGGGAGCATAGATGCAACGGGAAGTGTCCTGGCAGACGAGACGACGCTGGACGCCGGAGAAACGTGCGCCGATCGAGCTGTCTGCTGGGTTCAGTGTCGGGGGGGACGTGTATGGGCGTTGGGCGAGCCGACACGACAGGACCGCCAACCCATGCCCATGTGTCTGTCCGGCCGCCTCTCCATCTGGGGGAAAAAAAACCAGGCTTGTCGATCTGAACCTTGGAACGTGCTGCGTAGCCGACGCCATCGCAACGTGGCTGTGGCAGCCTAGCTCTAGCTCCCTCCAAGCGAAGCGAAGCCAAGGCCCATCAGCTCAGCTGGACTGGATCAATGTGAGGCTGCCAGCTCTTTTTTATGGAGATTTTTGTTTTTGAACTACATTTTATTTATCTTATATATATATACATCATGTATTTATGAAAACTACAAAATATTTATCCTTCCTCCTAAAGTTTACGGTTGAAATTCAACCGTTTTCGAATAACCGACGTAAAAATAATAAAATAAAAACAAAAACAATTTAGCTGTTTTTTTGATCACTCTCGTCCTTAGGCCAGTGCTGTACACTGCGACTTGAATAAGACCTCTGAGAGCCTCCTAGCAAAGTCGCCGTTTGGAATCGCGTTCGGTTGCAGGTCACACGTCAGGGGACAAATTTGGGTGAAGGCATCGTGAGCGCGTGCCTCCACTTTTGGAGCTTGCTTGGTACGGGGACTGTTCCGGAGCCTCCATGGCTCCCGCTAGGCAAGTAGTAGAGATGCCTGAGCTTGACTGCACGTCCGGCGTGCTCGACTGTTCATGGTCGTTGACATCCATCCCTTCCGCGAAAACGAGACGCGGACCATTTCAACGTCAAAGGCCTGCCTGACCGCCACCCAGCCCCTCATCTCATCCCTCTCATGCCACACGTGCGGTCTCGCAACCGGCGGGCTGCTGCTGGGGCTACAACGACAAACATTAGTAGTCCTTCTCCTCCTGCTAGCTTAAGCAGATCAAAGGGAACTTCCATTTTAATTTTTTTTTTGTAATTCAACTTGACAAGTGGCAGTGAGACGATGGAAAAAAAAGGGGAAGAAGTTGATTGATGACTGACTGCCATGGGCCATCAGCAGCATGTACGCATGCCCTTCCATCATCTTGGCCCCGGCCCCCGGCGATGATTGCGCAGCCAGCCATTCGCCTCATCTAGCTTCACCATCTTTGCGTAGCCAACTCAAATTTTGGTTGCTAGCTCAATCGAGATCATTCTGCGATACTTCGATTCTCCACGCACACCTAGCTAATAATTTGACACTACTTCGGTTCCCCCTCGATTGAGTGATTTGCCGGATTTAAGGTGATTCTTGTATTGGTTATCTAAAACAGCTCGCCGGAGGCTAAGGGGTGATTTGGTGATTCATGAGGATTCATAGGAGTAATCCCCTTGTTATTGAAATCTAAATAGCAAGAGAATTCCGTCCCAATCACCTAATCAGTACTAAGGGTCCGGTTTGGCTACATTAGTCCTAAAACTAATATTTAGTCCACGGACTAAACTTTAGTCCTTACTCCGTTTGATTATAATTAAGGACTAAACAATTTCTAAACACATCACATGTAGTATGTAAAGACTAAAATACCCTTAACTTTGGCGCCAACGGCGTGCAGCTCGCCAGCTCCTCACTATTCAATCCGATGCAATTATGTCAAACGCCAACACGAGCAATTAATGAGGACAGGAAGAGGGGAAAAAATCTGTTTTAGTTCCTTTTAGTCATCTCTTGAGAAACTAGAGACTAAATTGGTTTGGCAAATTACAGGCTAAAAGAGACTAAAATAAAGAGACTAAAAATTAGTCCTAATAACCAAATATCCCCTAAGGCCAAACGGTTCTAGGGACTATTTTTTTTTTGCCAAACGAAAGGGCTAAAATATAGATTAATTGGCTTTATTATTTAGTCTCTTGAATTGTAGCTAAAAGGGACTAAATAAAGTAGATTTATTCCTCTCTGTGCACTTCATTTATTGCTCTCTCTCTTACGTCTTAAGCATGGAAATGGTATTTTAGTCTTTCTATAGTGTATTTAATGTGTTATGAACATGTTTAGTCCTTCGAACCAAATAGGCAGAGACTAAAGTATAGTCCTAAGACTAATGAGAACTAAACAGGGCCTAAGACTATTTCTAGTGCATGGTGTCATACTTATCTAATACATGCCATGTGGGATGGAAAGCTTACATGGCATGTGAGTAAAGAGAAAAGAGAATAAATTAGTATAGGAAGGGAGATACCACACACGTATGAGATCATAGATATTGAAACCTGAATCAACTAAATGCCCCATAATTCATACTCTTGTACATATGTAGTACTTAATTGTTTTGTAGGAACTATGAAACAACACATGATACCATATATTGGAACAACTATATAGTGGATATCGTGACAAGAAAAAATGGGTTGGGAATAGCCTAATATCATCTTATAGAAAAGAATACTTTCATTTTGAAGATGTAACATCGTTTTATATCTGCAGAGGGCATTAATATTGTCGGGTACCATAATTAGGGGTACCCCCAACGCTCCTAATCATGGCTGGTAAACACCCTCAGACCAACTGACGGGTGCGGTTCAAGCCAAGACTTCGTCTACCGAGGGACGCGATCTCACCCGAGCCTAGCCTCGGGTTGGAACAGTAGTCCCATACAAGTTCACGCCTCGCCCGAGGGCCTCCTCAGGCAGCGGGCGCCCCCTCGGCACTCCCAAGGCCCAGCTCGGGCAGGCTTCGTTGTGAAGCAACCTTGGCCAGACCGCCTCACCAAACGACCGCTTCGCAGGCGCATTGAATGCAGGGGATGCCTGACGCCGTATCCTGACACACGCGTCTCAGTCGACCAGGCCGAAGTGACCGCAGTCACTTCGCCCCTCTTCTTTACTGTCCGATATGACAGGAAAACAGCGCCGCTCGCTCCGCTCCGACTGCCGTGTCAGCCACCCCGGCAACGACTGACAACAAGTCACGATCAACCACCGAGTTCAGCCTCGGGCGCAACAGGAAGCTCTGCCTCACCCGACCTCATGCTCCGGCCTCGGGAGGAGGTCTCCGCCTCGCTCGACCTCAGTCTCCGGCCTCGGGAGGAGGTCTCCGCCTCGCCCGACCCCCGGACTCAGCCTCGACCCCGGTCTCGGGAGGAATCGCGTCCTCGCCCGACCCCGGCCTTGGCCTCAAGAGAAGTCTCCGCCTCGACCGACCCTGAGCTTGGACTGACCGCGCTAAATAGGGGATGCATCATTTCCCTATTCCTAGCTTGCTCAGGCTAGGAAGAACAAGACCGGCGTCCCATCTGGCTTACCCCGGCGACGGGTAATGATGGTGCCCTACGTGTGCCATGACGCCGGTGGCTCTCAGCCCCTTACGACAGCAAGGAGAAGTCAGCAGGATCCTCGCCGCGCTGCCAGCTGTGCTCCTACAGGACTCAGGCGCTCCTCTGGCGGCCACGCCATCACATGTACAGGGCCCAAGCTCTCCCCCAACGGCCACGTTGGCATGTACACAGGGCTTAGGCACTCCACTGCCGGACACGTAAGCGCATAGCTACGCCCCCGTTGTACGACTGGACTCTCTCCTTGCCTCTATAAAAGGAAGGTCCAGGGCCACCCTGAGGGGGGTTCGCGCGAGGGAAGCGGCGGACGAGCTCTGTGTCCCCCTCTCTCTCATGCGATGCGCTTGTAACCCCTACTGCGAGTGGCACCCCTGGTGCAGGATAATACAAGGCTTGTCCCACCTCTTGTGTTCCATCCCGCGCCAACCCATCTGGGCAGGGACACGCAGCGATTTCACTGGTCGGTCCAAGGGACCCCCCCGGGTCCGAGACGCCGTCAGTTGGCGCGCCAGGTAGGGGCCTGCTGCGTGTCAACAAACACCTTCCCGTTGAGATCCAGATGGGGAGTCTTCAGCAACCTCTCCAGCCCGGGATGGTGCTCCGCTTCGGGAGTCTCGAGTTCATGTCCCTCGATGGTAGCTACGACATGGTACTCCTTCCCCCGCGGCGTGACGACAACGACGGTCTCCGACTCGCCCGGCGACGGCGAGCTCTACGACAGCATCTCCCCGCGGCAGAAGAGGAGCACTCCGGTCGTCCCCGCCACCCTCCTCGTCGGAGGAAGCGGAGATGAGGCAACCATGGCCACGCAGGAGGCGGCACCTTGTCGGCTGTCGCACCAGAGCGAGTCGACGACGCCGGCACTCCCCCGGGGGACATGTCGAACATTGTCCTCGCACCTGAGGCGACGGTGGGTGTCACTTCCTGCGATGTGTCAGCCCTAAGCGGACTGATGACGCCAGCACCCTCGCAAAGGACCCGCTGGGCGTTACCCTCGTACCTGAGATGACGGTGTGCTCCGCCCCTGACGCGACTTCACCACCGTCCAACGACCAAGAGGTACCGTCCGTTTTCCATCCCATACCTTTTCGGTTCAGCTTCGATCCACCTAGCGACCCCGCTATGGTGAGCGCCTTCGTAAAGGCGTATCCAAACCTTCCGGGGTATCTCATGTGGTCGACCTGGGACCGTCTGACAGCCGTCTCAACCTTCGGACCGGCGGGTTCTGAGGAAGAGGACGACCCCGACTCCGGTTGGGATTTCTCTGCCCTCAATGACCCCAGTGCCATGCGGGGCTTCATGTCCGCATGTGACCACTGCCTCTCCAGTTGTTCTGACGATGGCCATGACCTTGACGACGAGGGTCACGACCCAAGTCGCGAATGTTTCCACGTTGATCTGGGAGATCACAACGAAGGCAACCACCTCGGTATGCCAGAGGTTGACGATCCCCCTGGGCCCGCATCTCGCGTTGACATCCCGCGGGAGCTAGCTGTGGTCCCAGTCCCTGCGGGGGGTCAGGACATACAGCTCGAGCAAATCCGTGAGATGCAGGCCCGGGTCGACGGGGAAGCAGGCCGGCTTGTACAGCTCCGACAGAACATCGAACAGGAGTGGACAGGCCGAACACTCGCCGGAGAAGCCTGTCACCAGCCCCAAGACATCCGGAGCCGCATCGTCGACAATGCCAGGGCAGTACTGCCCTCGGCCGTCAGCGGGTCTGGCCAGGACCTA
Source organism: Zea luxurians (assembly GCA_029449295.1). Lineage (NCBI taxonomy): Eukaryota > Viridiplantae > Streptophyta > Magnoliopsida > Poales > Poaceae > Zea > Zea luxurians. The sequence goes on along the minus strand of JAOPSE010000023.1, from coordinate 32,509,762 downwards.
GCTGCAGCGGCGATGCTGCTTCGAGCCATGCTGGAGCCATCCACCACCGAGGGACGGCGTATCCAGGGTGAACTCAAGAATCTCCTAGAAGGCGCCGTGGTTCGACGAGCCGAGAGCTCCACCTCCCGCAGGCGAGCTGACCCCTCGGAGCATCACGCGGTGTCCTCCCGGCGCATTCGGGAAGCCTCGGTCCATCCCGAGCGTACGCGGGACGAGGCGCCCGCCGCCCGGGAACGCCTCGGCAACGAGCACCACCATCTCGACCATCGAGCCCGCCTCGACGAGAAGGTGCGCCGAGGCTACCATCCCAGGCGTGGGGGACGCTGCAACAGTGAGGAGGATCGCAGTCCTTCGCCCGAACCACCCGGTCCGCGAGAATTCAGCCAGGCCATACGACGAGCGTCGTTCCCTGCTCGTTTTCGAGCCCCGACTACTATCACCAAGTACTCGAGGGAGACGAGGCCGAAGCTGTGGCTCGCAGACTACCGACTGGCATGCCAGTTGGGAGGGGCGGATGATGACAACCTCATCATCCGTAATCTACCCCTTTTCCTCTCCGACGCCACCCGAGCCTGGCTGGAGCATCTGCCTCCTGCGCAGATCTCCGACTGGGACGGTCTGGTCAAAGCTTTCGTGGGAAACTTCCAAGGCACGTACGTGCGCCCTAGAAACTCGTGGGACCTCTGAAGCTGCCGCCAGTAGCCAGGGGAGTCCCTCCGAGAGTACATCCGGCGGTTTTCAAAGCAGCGCACCGAGCTGCCCAACGTTACCGACTCGGATGTCATCGAGGCTTTCCTTGCCGGCACCACTTGCCAAGACCTGGTGAGCAAACTAGGGCGCAAGACTCCCACCCGTGTGAGCGAACTGATGGACGCCGCCACCAAATTCGCCACGGGTCAAGAGGCGGTCGAAGCCATCTTCCGGAAGGACAAGCAGCCTTAGGGGGAGCCAAAGACAGACACCCCTGAGGCGTCCGCCCAGCGGGGCACGAAGAAGAAGGCTAAAAACAAGTCGCGAGCGAAGCACGACGCCGCAGACGCGAATCTCGTCGCTGCGGCCGAGCACAGAAACCCTCGGAAACCTCCTGGAGGGGTCGGCGCGTTCGACAAGATGCTCAAAGAGCCATGCCCCTATCACCAGGGGCCCATCAAGCACACCCTCGAAGAATGTGTCATGCTCCGACGCTACTTCCATAAGACTGGGCCCCCGGCGTAGGATGGCAAGGGCCATGACAACAAAAAGAAGGAGGGCGACAAGGAAGAGGGATTCCCGGAAGTCCATAACTGCTTCATGATCTACGACGGGCAGTCGGCAAACGCCTCAGCTCGGCACCGCAAGTAGGAGCGCCGGGAAGTCCGCTTAGTGAAGGTGGCGGCGCCAGTCTACCTAGACTGGTCCAACAAGCCAATCACCTTCGACCAAGGCGACCACCCCGACTTCGTGCCAAGCCCAGGAAGGTACCCGCTCGTCGTCGATCCGATCATCGCCAACGTTAGGCTCTCCAAGGTCCTCATGGACGAAGGCAACAACCTTAACATCATCTACGCCGAGACCCTGGAACTCTTAGGGGTTGATCGGTCCGAGGTCCGGGCTGGTGCGGCACCCTTCCACGGGATCGCGCCCGGGAAGCGAATGCTACCCCTCGAACGGATCGACTTACCCGTCTGCTTCGGAACTCCCTCTAACTTCCGAAAGGAAGCTCTCACCTTTGAGGTTGTCAGGTTCCGAGGAACCTACCATGCGGTGTTGGGAAGACCATGCTACGCCAAGTTCATGGCCGTCCCCAACTACACCTACCTCAAGCTCAAGATGTCGGGCCCGAATGGGATCATCACCGTCAGATCCACGTACCACCACGCATACGAATGCGACGTGGAGTGCATGGAGTACGCCGAGGCTCTCGTCGAGTCCGAGGCCCTCATCGCCGACCTGCAACGCCTCTCTAAGGAGGCGCACGACGCGAAGCGGCACGCCGGCAACTTCGAACCAGTTGAGGCGGTCAAGTCTGTCTCTCTCGACCCCAGCAACGACGCCAGCAAGCAAGTTCGGATCGGCTCCGAGCTCAACCCCAAATAGGAAGCAGTGCTCGTCGACTTTCTCCGTGCAAACATCGAAGTCTTTGTGTGGAGTCCCTCGGACATGCCCGACATACCGAGGGATGTCGCCGAGCACTCACTGGACATCAGAGCTGGAGCCTGACCCGTGAAGCAAACCCTACGCCGTTTTGACGAAGAAAAGCGCAGGGCCATAGGCGAGGAGATCCACAAGCTACTCGCGGCAGGGTTTATCAAAGAGGTATTCCATCCCGAATGGTTAGCTAACCCTGTTCTTGTAAGGAAGAAAGATGGAAAATGGAGGATGTGTGTAGACTACACTGGTCTAAACAAAGCATGTCCGAAAGTTCCCTACCCTCTACCTTGCATCGATCAAATCGTGGACTCCACTGCTGGGTGCGAAACCCTGTCATTCCTTGATGCCTACTCAGGCTATCACCAAATCAAGATGAAAGAGTCCGACCAGCTCGTGACTTCTTTCATCACACCTTTTGGCATGTACTGTTACACTACAATGCCATTTGGGTTGAGGAATGCAGGCGCCACTTACCAGAGGTGCATGAACCACGTGTTCGGAGAACACATCAGCAGAACGGTCGAGGCTTACGTCGACGACATCGTTGTCAAGACGAAGAGAGCCTCCGACCTCCTCTCTGACCTTGAAACGACATTCAAGTGTCTGAGAGCGAAAGGCGTGAAACTCAATCCCGAGAAGTGTGTCTTCGGAGTCCCCCAAGGCATGCTCCTTGGATTCATCATCTCCGAGCGGGGCATCGAAGCCAACCCGGAGAAAATCGCGGCCATCACCAACATGGGACCAATCGAAGATTTGAAAGGAGTACAGAGGGTCATGGGATGCCTTGCGGCTCTGAGCCGCTTCATCTCACGCCTTGGCGAGAAAGGTTTGCCTCTGTACCGCATCTTAAGGAAGGCCGAGTGCTTCCCTTGGACCCCCGAGGCCGAGGAAGCCCTCGGAAACCTTAAGGCGCTCCTTACGAACACACCCATCCTGGTGCCTCCCGCTACAGGAGAAGCCCTCTTGATCTACGTAGCCACGACTACTTAGGTGGTCAGCGCTGCGATCGTAGTCGAGAGACAAGAAGAAGGGCATGCACTGCCTGTCCAGAGGCCAGTCTACTTCATTAGCGAAGTGCTCTCCGAGACCAAAGTCCGCTACCCACAGATCCAGAAGCTGCTCTACGCAGTGATCCTGACACGACGAAAGTTGCGACACTACTTCGAGTCTCATCCGGTAACTGTGGTGTCATCCTTCCCCCTGGGGGAGATCATCCGGTGCCGCGAGGCCTCGGGTAGGATAGCAAAGTGGGCGGTGGAGCTTATGGGCGAAATGCTATCATTCGCTCCTCGGAAGGCCATAAAATCCTAGGTCTTGGCAGACTTCCTGGCTGAGTGGACTGACACCCAGTTACCGACAACTCCAATCTAGCCCGAGCTCTGGACCATGTACTTCGATGGGTCACTCATGAAAACAGGAGCAGGCGCTGGCCTGCTCTTTGTTTCACCCCTCATAAAGCATCTTCGCTATGTCATTCGCCTCCATTTTCCGGCATCAAACAACGTGGCCAAGTACGAGGCACTGGTTAATGGGCTACGCATCGCCATCGAGCTAGGGGTCCAACGCCTCGACGCTCGAGGTGACTCGCAGCTTGTCATCGACCAAGTCTTGAAGAACTCCCACTACCGTGACCGGAGGATGGAAGCCTACTGCGATGAAGTCCGGCGCCTGGAAAACAAGTTCTACGGGCTGGAGCTCAACCATGTCGCCCAACGGTACAACAAGACCGCGGACGAGCTAGCAAAAATAGCCTCGGGGCGAACGACGGTTCCCCCGGATGTCTTCTCTAGAGACCTACATCAACCATTCGTCAAGATCGACGACGCACCCGAGCCTGAGGAAGCCTCGGCCCACCCCGAGGTACCCTCGGCCGGACCCGAGGCACCCTCGGCCGTACCCGAGACACCCTCGGCCATCGAGGAAGAGGCCTTGCCCATCGAGGAGGAACAGAATGGGGTCACGCCAGATCCAAACTGGCAGACCCCGTACCTGGAATATCTCCTCCAAGGAGAGCTTCCCATCGACAAGACCAAAGCTCGGCGGCTGGCTCGGCGCGCCAAGTCATTCGTCTTGCTGGGTGATGAAAAAGAGCTCTATCACCGCAGCCCCTCGGGCATCCTCCAACGATGCATATCTATCGCCCAAGGACAAAAACTATTGCAAGAAATACACTCGGGGGCTTGCGGCCACCATGCAGCACCTCGAGCCCTCGTGGGGAATGCCTTCCGATAAGGTTTCTACTGGCCAACCGCGGTGGCCGACACCACTAGGATTGTGCGCTCCTGCCGGGGTGTCAATTCTACGCAAAGCAGACGCATCTGCCCGCTCAGGCCTTGCAGACGATACCCATCACCTGGCCATTTGCTGTGTGGGGTCTAGACCTCGTCGGTCCCTTGCAGAAGGCACCCGGGGGCTTCACGCACCTGCTGGTCGCTATCGACAAATTCTCCAAGTGGATCGAGGTCCGAACCCTAAATAGCATCAGGTCCGAGCAGGCGGTGGCGTTCTTCACCAACACCATCCATCGCTTCGGGGTCCCAAACTCAATCATCATCGACAATGGCACACAGTTCACCGGAAAAAAGTTCCTGGACTTCTGCGATGACCACCACATCTGTGTGGACTGGGCCGCCGTAGCTCATCCCATGACGAATGGGCAGGTGGAGCATGCCAACGGTATGATTTTGCAGGGGCTCAAACCAAGGATCTACAACGACCTCACAAGTTCGGCAAGCGGTGGATGAAAGAGCTACCCTCAGTAGTCTGGAGTCTGAGGGCGACGCCGAGCCGCGCCACGGGTTTTACGCCGTTCTTTCTAGTCTATGGGGCCGAGGCCGTCCTCCCCACGGACTTAGAATACGGGTCCCCGAGGACCAAGGCGTACGACGACCGAAGCAACCAGACCAGCCGAGAAGACTCGCTGGACCAACTCGAGGAGGCTCAAGACGTTGCCTTACTACATTAGGCACGGTACCAGCAGTCGCTGCGGCGCTACCACGCCTGAAGCGTTCGGTCCCGAGGCTTCCAAGTGGGAGACTTGGTGCTTCGCCTGCGACAGGACGCCCAAGGGCGCCATAAGCTCACTCCTCCCTGGGAAGGGCCCTTCATCATCGCCAAGATCTTGAAGCCCGGAACATACAAGCTGGCCAACGACCAAGGCAAGGTCTACAGGAACGCTTGAAACATCCAACAGCTACGTCGCTTCAACCCTTAAGATGTTTTAAGTCGTTCATGTACCTCGTTTACATACACAAAGTCTAACCGTCAAGGAAGGGACAGCCTTGCCTCGGCAAAGTCCGACCCTCCCTCGGGGGCTAGAGGGGGGGAACCCCCTCTGCGTCAAAATTCTCCTCGGAAAAATTTTCTACCAAAACAACCTTCGTGCTTTCGACTTCTGTATCGATAGTGGGATCCTAAGAACGACGAGAGTACACGTAAGCGGCAAGGCCGACCGAGCCGAGGAACTCCTACGCCTCCGGGATACGGATACCTCACTCATCACCTTCCGCGAGAAGTAACTCATGCTCGGATAAGCGATCCTGCTATCGAACAAGTCCTAACACTCGGGTAGAAAATGACTTTCGCGCCTTCTCGACTGTACCAATAATGGAATCCTTCGACCAAATGAGAGCGCACGTAAGCGGCAAGGCCGACCGAGCCGAGGGACTCCTACGCCTCCGGGATACGGATACCTCACTCATCACCTTCCGCGAAAAGTAACTCTCATTCGGATAAACGATTCTGCTATTGACAGACAACTCGTGATGCTCGAAACAAGAGAAGACGCAACTTTTTAAACACAACGATAAAGTGTTTAGGCCTCGGCGGCCGCGAAAAAGCATGTGCATGCTATAGACAAATTGTTCCTGCAGGTTCGGGCATCGGCAGGGGGAGCACCAGCACCCTCGGCGTTGTTTCCACCCTCGGTGGAACCAGGCCCGGCCTCGGACGGCAACCCAGGCAAAAGGACCTCCACCTAAGGGAGGACGCCAGCACCGCGCCAACAGATGTCTTGGCCAAGCTCCAGCAGCTGCTACCACGTCTTCCTCGGCCTGGGAAGCCACCATCTCCCGAGCCGATGAAGTCTCTTTCTGAGCCGACTCCACTTCTGTCCGCGCTAACACCGCTGCCTCCGGCTCTGGCTCATCGCAGAGCAGCCGAGGGTTCCAAAAACTGAGCAAGAGAAGCCTAGAGCGGCAAGGCCGACCGAGCCGAGGGACTCCTACGCCTCCGGGATACGGACACCTCGCTCGTCACCTTCTGCGAAAGGCAACCGACGCTCAGTTAAGTGGTTCGGCTAGCCAACAGACAAGTCCCAGCACTCGGAATGAGGAAGACACACAGCTTTATTCTCGAATACCCAAATGTTCAAGCCTCGACAGCCACAAAGAACAAACACATATACCTGGGGTAACTATGCTACACAGACTTAGACGTCGGCAGAACCCTCGACGGTTCTCCCGACCTACGACAAACGTCTAAGTACTTGAAGCGGTTACATTTTGCTCCGGCAAAAACCCGGTATATCTCCTTACATACGGGACTCTGGTTCCATTCCCACAGGCACGAACAACTTCCACACCAGAAGGCTTGCGGGATAACAAACTCCGGGTGGCCCGCCGGCAGCCGCTCCAGCAGCAGCGACAACAACCTCCGTCTCGGGCGGCTAGACAGCTGCAGCAGCGGCTTCAGGGCAAACGCTGCAGCCAAGAGCCCCTCACCCTCGAGAGACGAAAACCAGCCATTAAAGCCAAAGAGACGGAGCCACACCGGCGTACGTCGTCCGCCCCAAAGTGCACCCACAGGTCTTCACTCCCGTCCTCGCCACCAGAGCGAGAACGGGGCAGTCCCAAAACACGAACACCGCCTTCGCGACGTGCGACGTGTTATGCGACCCCCCAACAGCCGGCGGCGCAGCAAGGACCAGCGCTGGGGGGCGGCACCGGAGGCAGCTCCAGAGCCGCTCGTGCCAGGGAGCCAGTCATGCGGCGGCTACCAGCACCACAGGCAGCGAACGCCCTTCCCCCCAGATCACTGAAGGAAGGAGCAGGCTGCTGCCTACGCAGAGGCGAACCCCGGCTCAGCTTGCCCTCCACCTCAGCAAGGATGACGAAGATCCTTGAAGCTGAGGACGGGGCGGAGGCTGCAGCCCGGCTTGCGTCTCCCCACCAAACTGCCCATTGGTGAGGGAATGCAGCCGGGCTGCACGACAAAAATCCTTGAAGCCGAGCGATGGCTAAAAGGTGCCGATCTCCATGAGGCCGCGCTCCTCCAACGACGGCAAGAGCAAGGCGGCGCTGGAGCACCCCATCCGGGGGCTCAAAAGGTGGAAGGGCACGATGCATGAGGGGAGAACGAAGGCATGGCCACTGCCCAGGGGATCAATTCCCCTTTTATAGGCAGACCTCCTCACTTGCACCCCTTAGCGTCAGTGGCGGACCTAGGATTTTTTATAGGGTGTGCCACAACATAAAATTTTATAAAATTTTATGTAAAATTCTATCTAATTTATATATACCAGTTGTAGAATTCTATCTAATGTAAAATAAACAATAAAAAATAGATATACCTGTGTTGGAGGCGAGGCGATGCTTGCTGTTGGCTATTGCTGAACCGCCTGAACGAAAAGGAGTACAGGACGAGGCACATCATGCGTGATGCGCGTGGCGGCTGGGAGGTGGGAGCTCTAGCGCGCAGCCGCACAGGGCTGGTCCGGCTGGGCACGACGACGGGTGGCGGCGTGTCTCGACGGCCAACGGCGGCACAACGCGTAGACATCTGATGGCTCGGTGGCAGCGGATGGCGTTCGAGCCAGGAGCGGGCGAGCGGCGCGCCATAGCGCGAGACGGCGTCGCGATCGTCCTCGTCGATTCGCCGGGCGCCGGTGCCCTGTCTCCTGCTCGTGGAGCATGAAGGAAGATGAACCGTCAAGCAAAACGCCAAAGCTGCATGATCCTCTCTCTCATTCGTTCTCCGTGTGGATAGTGGAAATAGAAGACGAAGCAAACACAAAAGGCTGGATCATGAACAGGCTAATGGGGCTGGGTAAGGTCTTGGTGGGCATGGCTTAGGGTGTGCCGTGGCCCACCTGGACCCACCTGTGGGTCCGCCCCTGCTTAGCGTCACGGGCGAAATCTCCACTGACATACTTCAGGGTTCTCCCCCCACGACACGGGGGCTGGGACCCACACGTCATACGAGCTGATCCGAAGCACGAAGAAGGCGAACCGCCGCACGCGAGGCATGTAACCGTCCCGCGGTTACAAGCGCTCTCCCATCTTCGCAGAAACCGGTGGTCGAAAGGGTGGACCGCCACGTGACAGGCATCCAACTGCACCGCAACTGTGCGCCCATTCGGCTTTGACCACATCCGGCGGACCGACGCAAAGGAAGCAGGCCCGCATGTCATGTAACCGGCGCGCTGGTTACGACGTGCGAGAAGTTACACCGCCACTCGCGCCAATGCTGCGCCTCCTCGACTGCGGAACCAGTACCGCGACTCGAGGTAGCCCTGCGCATGACCCAACAGTGTCGGTTAAAGGTGACGACCATGGGTCAGTCAGCCGCGAGGTAGGCACGACGGTTGGCATGGTCAAAAGCGGGCCGGCAGTAACTGCAGTGGCAGACGAGCGAAGGCAGCGGTCAAGTCGCCTGTAGGCTCGCGTCCCCTCCTGAAGCGATAGGAGAGCCCTCTCCCACGGCGTAAATACTACGCGCCCGTGCCCCGTTCCTCGAACGGCTCGCGCGCGCAGCGGGCGCCACACGAATCGCCCGTCCCGTCGCATTAACTCCCCGACGGAGCAGGCGACACCTCTGGCAGGCAAGGCGGGCGTCGCTTCGCCTTCGCCATAATGACCGCGTCAAAAAAGGTGCGCCACCTTATTTAAATTCATATCCTTCCCCTCCTCCTCTCTCTCTCTTGCCATAGGGACCGGGAAAGGGGACGTTGTGGAAAGGATCCTTTTCGGCGGAGGAAGCAGGCCCCGAGCCCTCCTACTGATTAGGGGTTCGAAGGCTGGCCCCTCGGAAAGGTTTCGACAGCCGCCCCAGAGCACTCGGACTTCAAGCCCATTACTGATCAGGGGTTCGAAGGCTGGCCCCTCGGAAGGGTTCGACAGCCGCCCCAGAGCGCCCGGGCTCCATGCCCACTACTGATCAGGGGTTCGTAGGCTGGCCCCTCGATAAGGGTTCGACAGTCGCCCCAAAGCACGCAGAGTGAGGGATGACTCTGGGTACGTTCGATACATAGCCGAGGCTCGGGCTACGCTCTCGAGGTACCCTAGGACATTTCCGAGACCGGCGGGAACGATTTGTAACGGAATCCCACCGGAGGGAGGCATCGAGCCCTCGAACCCTATCGAAGGGGTCTGGGTCCGGCGAATCACCCGCATGTACTTTTGGAGCGCGCCTCTGGGCCACCAGCCGACCCCTAACGAACGGGGCACGGGCGTCCACTCGGATCACCCATTAGCAGCTCACTGGAAACACCATGTTCGGCGCCCTCCGAGGGCAACATGGCGCTTTCCCCCCTCCTCCTTGCGGAAAGGCGACGCAGGGGCGTATAATAAAAGTCGGGAAAGTCCTTGATCGTCCTCTCGCTCCGTGCAGAGGCTCGGGGGCTGCTCTCGCACTCGGCTACGGCCAAAACTGTTGACAGCGTCAACAAACCAGCTTGATAACTTGGAACCCGACCACGCACCCGGGCTACTGCCAGGCCGCATGAGGGAACGATCAGACCGGCCAAAGCACCACGAAAAGCATTTAGACCTCAGAGGAGTCAAACCACTCCTCCTAGGCCTTAGGGGCTACACCCGGCGGGTGTGCTCGCGCGCACCCACCAGAACAAGGCAAAAACCGAGAAAGGCCGGTCCCCTCACCGAAAACGCGGCAAAAGCCTCCAAGCGAGTACCATCACTCCCTTCGAGGCTTGGGGGCTACTGTCAGGTACCATAATTAGGGGTACCCCCAACGCTCCTAATCATGGCTGGTAAACACCCTCAGACCAACTGACGGATGCGGTTCAAGCCAAGACTTCGTCTACCCGAGGGACGCGATCTCACCCAAGCCCATCCTCGGGTTGGAACAGTAGTCCCAGACGAGTTCACGCCTCGCCCGAGGACCTCCTCAAGCAGCGGGCGCCCCCTCGGCACTCCCAAGGCCCGGCTCGGGCAGGCTTCGTTGTGAACCAACCTTGGCCAGACCACCTCACCAACCGACCGCTTCGCAGGCGCATTGAATGTAGGGGATGCCTGAAGCCGTATCCTGACACACGCGCCTCAGTCGGCCAGGCCGAAGTGACCGCAGTCACTTCGCCCCTCTTCTTTACTGTTCGATATGACAGGAAAATAGCACCGCTCGCTCCGCTCCGACTGCCGTGTCAGCCACCCCGGCAACGACTGACAACAAGTCACGATCAACCACCGAGTTCAGCCTCGGGCGCAACAGGAAGCTCTGCCTCGCCCGACCTCATGCTCCGGCCTCGGAAGGAGGTCTCCGCCTTGCCCGACCTCAGGCTCCGGCCTCGAGAGGAGGTCTCCGCCTTGCCCGACCCCCGGACTCGGCCTCGACCCCGGTCTCGGGAGGAAACGCGTCCTCGTCCGACCCCAGCCTCGGCCTCAAGAGAAGTCTCTGCCTCGACCGACCCTGAGCTCAGACTGACCGCGCTAAATAGGGGATGCATCATTTCCCTATTCCTAGCCTGCTCAGGCTAGGAAGAACAAGACCGGCGTCCCATCTGGCTTACCCCGGCGATGGGTAATGATGGTGCCCCGCGTGCGCCATGACGCCGGTGGCTCTCAGCTCCTTACGACAGCAAGGAGACGTCAGCAGGATCCTCGCCGCGCTGCCAGCTGTGCTCCTACAGGACTCAGGCGCTCCTCCGGCGGCCACGCCATCATATGTACAGGGCCCAAGCTCTCCCCCAACGGCCACGTTGGCATGTACACAGGGCTTAGGCACTCCACTGTCAGACACATTAGCGCATAGCTACGCCCCCCGTTGTACGACTGGACTCTCTCCTTGCCTCTATAAAAGGGAGGTCCAGGGCCACTCTGAGGGGGGTTCGCGCGAGGGAAGCGGCTGACAAGCTCTGTGTCCCCCTCTCTCTCACGCGACGCGCTTGTAACCCCTACTGCGAGCGGCACCCCTAGTGCAGGATAATACAAGGCTTGTCTCACCTCTTGTGTTCCATCCCGCGCCAACCCATCTGGGCAGGGACACGCAGCGATTTCACTAGTCGGTCCAAGGGACCCCCCGGGTCCGAGACGCCGACAAATATCGACTGGTGTCCAGTCAATACTAATGGTAAGTCATCAGTACTAGTTGAAGACACTAAAGATACTGAGGACCTAACATTAATATATGATGAGATACCAGTTGGTACTAGTGTACCTGCTTTATAAACTCTTTTCTTCATCGAGCTAGCGCCAATAACAGAGTGGAACTCTCTTTATGGTGTCATAAGCTTCAAGAAGGGGATGTGATGCCTATTTTTAAAGAATTTTATTGAAGATTTCACTCGTTGAAGTGTGGAAAAATGTTAGGAAAAGTTTATCATCCTCTCATGTAGTATGATTCAAATAGTTGCTTGCTTTATTTACATTTTCTTGAATCGTGTGGTTAAATGTCTAGATTATTAAGGGAGATAGAAATATAAGTTATACGGTATATAATGCCTTTTTGTTTACATAGATCCAATTTTTAAAATTTAGTGAGTTCAACCTCTCATATGTGCACATCTATAGATATAATACAATATGTTCTTTTTAAAGTAGATGCAAATAATATAGTGATTTTCTATTAAACCTTATATTGTTTGAGCTAAAATATGTATGCTGGTAATATAATTAAAGGAAAAAGTTTAGTGAGCTCATCCTCTCATATGTACTTTAATATGTACGAAGGATAATTTAGGAAAATCATTATAACGAAAAAGAATATGAAAGTAAACTTTTAAAAATTATGTTTATAACGGTTAACAATATTTTATAGAATAATGTCAATAGGTCGCTAATGGATGCACAACATGGATCGATGCTCCAAAGAATATATTGAAGATGTTCATTATTTTCTCAAGAACGTCGAGGGACATAAGAAAAAATGGTTTTATATGTTGTCCATGCAGAGACTGTAAGAACGAGAGAGAATACACTTCATGAACACTAATTGACCTCCACTTGCTGCATAGGGGTTTAATGTCTAACTATATTTGTTGGACCAAGCATAAATAAATAGGGGTTCTAGAGGACGAAAAAGAGGAGGATGACACAATTTTGGTCTATGTTTAGTATGGTTCATTTGCAGATGTTGTAACGAGTGAGACTAAAGAGCCCAAAGAAAACCATGCTCTAACACAAATGTTGCATGATGAAGAGAATGATTGTGAGAATGAAAAGGTTATATAAAAATTGGTATGTTAGAGGACCGTAAAACATTGTTATAACTAGATTGTAAAGAGGACCATAAGAAGTTACGTAGCACATTAGAATTGTTGTAGTGTAAGACAACAATTGATATCGCTGATAATGATTTCAATGAGATTAAAACTCACAAAAAAGTTCCTTCCATAGGAGAACAAAATGACAATGTCAACATATGAAGGCAAAGAGATTGTTTGCCCTATTGGTTTGGAAGTGCAAAAGATATATGCATGAGGGATGGAAGTGGACATCCACCAAAGATGACATAGGATATTACGCTAACCATGGCTCAAAACTCTATAAATATTTATGAATTAAGATTCTGATGTCATGACCTTGTAGACTTACTCTATGGTGCTAGGACTTATGCCTCGCTCCCCTTGCTAACCTCTCTAGTATCCGTGATACTCTGGTGTTGTTACAATGACATAGTGTATATCTAAATGTGTAGCAACAACATTGTATCTAGCTAAGCCAAAACATCTTATAATTTGGAATGTAGAGAGTAGTTGATAGGTTTTTTATTTGAAATTATTAAGAGTCTAAGTATTTAGTTTAAGTTATCATATGTTGACCTTCAAAATTTTAAAGTAATCAAATAATTATATATGGGGACATGTTCTATGCTAAAGTTATAGTTCTTGACAAGATTTAAATTTTGTAGTTGGACATTTTTCATCTGAGATCATTTAACGGCCAATATGTTCATTGCAAAATTACAAAATGTTGCTAAGAAAGACAACATCCTATACATACTTAAAAGTAATTGTATAATGCAGTGGCAAAGAGGTGTTTTGTGAGTTAAAGGCCATGACTCTAAATCTAGAAAAATTCTCATTTTTTTTGTCGATGTACCTTTATGAAACAATGAACAAATGCTCTTTTTGTTGATTTACCTTTTAGAGCTAAATACAAAAGGTGACAAATGAGAAAAAACTAAGACGTCAAATGAAGATTCAAAGATCTTGACTTTGATAAACTTTTTAGTTCAATGTTGGAATCCAATCACTAGAATAACCATTGTTAATCAACAACACAAAAGTAAACACTATAGGTATAATTAGTTGCTTGTGTTAGCCTTAGAATGCATTAAATCTTATGCAACATTTTCTAAACTAGAGTAAATGTACGTAATGCCTTGTTCTTTTGTTGTTATGTATAGGAAACCCACATTTCATTTTTTTGTTGCTATGTAGTCACCTTAATCTTCTAGTTGAATCTCATGTTTCTAGTAGATGTATAGAAAAGCCACATTTGATAATATTTCTTTTTGTTGTTATGTAGTCACCTCAATCTTCTAGTCGAATCTCATGTTTCTATTAGATGTATAGGGATTGAGATTATTTCATTTTTGTGTGTGCATCAGCTTGTGTGATAATAGCTAATGCAACATTAGGTCTACTTTGAGAACTATGCAAGCTTGCATAAGAGCCTATGTAAGGAACCAAACACAAGTAAACTATAATGCACAACTAAACACAAACTAATACATGCAACCTAATTGCCTATTTGTGTAAACTCTTATCGTTCAATACTTTTGTTACTCACACAAGTCCATATGCAGGCTAATGAAAGTGCACCTAGGCCCTAATTGGATTTTGGTGGATTGAATGGCAACATGGTTAATGGCTATTGTATTTTATGCTATTTGCATGTGTTTAGTCCTAGGTATGTTCTATTGTGGTTAGCTAATCATTTTTTCATTACGGGCTTTAGTGGGAAATCAGCTAAGCCGATTTTGTAGTTAGCATAGCCGGTTCAGCAGTGAGTTGTAGTGTACAACGGAAAAATATGGCTAGGCCGGTTTGCTAAACAAGTTAGGCTAGTTTTTCTACAGAGTTTGTTTTAATATATGTTTTTTGTAAGAATTTTTATAGTATAAGGCTATTCACCCCCTAAGCATTTTTAAAGTGCTTTTAGTTGGTTTCAAAGCTTGGACTCACATTCGAGCTTAATCGCTTGTGCGGAATGATATTAGCTTCATGCGAGGCACCATTTGAGATACTATGTGGCTCAAACTTCACTTCTTGGTTGTTACATGCTCTCGATATATTTAATGCAATGGGTGTAATCATTGAGAGAGTTGTGGTTGCAAGCATTTTAGAGGGAAAATGCTTGCAACTCGATGCTCAAGCAATAATTGTATTGTTGAGAAGTGTGCAAAGCTTGTTGATGGGATCATCTATGGTGATGGTGAGCCACCTGAGGATCCTCATCTCATTTGGACCAAGTTTTGTGAAAGGTTTTGAACATCCAATGTAATGATCCATAAGTTGATGAGCCACTTGAGGTTATCACCGCTGCCACAAGTAGTGACCCAACTCACTTGTGCCTTATGTGCAAAAAAGGAAAAAAAGAATAAGTCAAAACAAGTTGACGTGAGGAAAGAAGAAGGGGCTCTCAAGAAAAATCAAGTCAAGAGTGGCGATAAAATTGATGATAGCTACTGTCGGAGAGGAAATCTCCCTGGCCAGGTGGCGGATTGCACCTGCCCTAAATCCTAAAAAGAGGAGGGGCCTAAGCATTTTGCTTGTTACGAGACTAGTGGATCAACACACGGGAGCACGCAAGGGTTTAGAGTGGTTCGGGCCGCCGGAGCGTAATACCCTACTCCACTGTGTGATGTATTGCTTTGGGAGCTTGTATGAACTTGTGAGTGTCTGCCTGAGATCGTGTCTGCCTTATAACGCCGCATGCCTCCCCTTTTATAGCTGAAGGGGGGCATGCACAAAGGTATTGAGCCCCGACACGTGGGCCCAGGGACATAACGAATATTGTACTTGAAGCCACAATCGTGTGCTGCTGAGGCGATCTTCTAGCGCCCTGACACCCGAGATCTTCATATCCTCGGCGTGCAGGGGAGGCTTATTGTAGAAGGGATGATGAGTACGGTGCACCGCTCGGCATGGGCGCACTGTTTGCCAATAGACTGGTAAGACGTGCCGCCTGCTGGACGACCCTGACGCCGCCTGCCATCAGATTGGATAGGATGCATTAAACGCTAGGAGGGTGCGTCTGAAAGGGAAATGTGCCCTTGGGCCATTTCTAAGTATTTTGGTGATTTAGTGCCCAACACAAGTGCCTAATTGTAAAATGGTGGACAAAGTACAAATCAAGCATAAAGGTATGTTTCTCAGACTTAGTACATTGTTTTATGGACTAATGTATTGTGTCTAAGTGCTGGAAACAGAAAAAATCGAGTTGGAGAAGAAATGGCTCGAGCAGCCAAAGTCTGCCCAGTCTGGGTGCACCGGACAGTGTCCGGTGCGCCAGGCTGGCTCGGCGTGAAGTGGCTGCTCTCGGGAATTCACCGGCGACGTACGGCTAAAATTCACCGGACTGTCCGGTGTGCACCGGACTGTCCGGTGAGCCAACGGTCGGTCGGACCAATGGTCGGCCGCGCAATCTGCGCGGGACACGTGGCCGAGCCAACGGCTAGAAGACGGCACCGGACTGTCCGGTGCTCCAACGGCTCCAAGTCTGCCAACGGTCGGCTTCGCCATTTAAGGAAGGAAATCGGGCACCGGACAGTGTCCGGTGTGCACCGGACTGTCCGGTGCCCCCGACGACAGAAGGCAAGATTGGCCTTCCAGATTTGCTCTCAACGGCTCCTAGCTGCCTTGGGGCTATAAAAGGGACCCCTAGGCGCATGGAGGAGCACACCAAGCAACCTTAGAGCATTCTTGATCATCCACACTCAGTCTTTGCGCATTCGTTTGTCATTCTCAGTGATTCGAGCTCCGTTCTAGTGAGAACTTTGAGATAGTCTTTTGAGCTCGATTCTTGGCCGTGTGTGTGCGCATTTTGCTGTGGATTTGTGTGTGTTGCTGTCCTCCCTTACTCCGTATTTCTTGTGAATCTCAAGTGTAAGGGCGAGAGGCTCCAAGTTGTGGAGAATCCTCGCAAACGGGATATTGAAAGGCAAAACAAAACACCGTGGTATTCAAGTTGGTCTTTGGACCGCTTGAGAGGGGTTGATTGCAACCCTCGTCCGTTGGGACGCCACAACGTGGAGTAGGCAAGCGTTGGTCTTGGCCGAACCACGGGATAAACCACTGTGTCATCTCTGTGTTTGATCTCTTGTGGTATTGTGTTTTGTTGAGACTCCTCTCTAGCCACTTGGCGATTATTGTGCTAACACTTAACAAGTTTTTGTGGCTATAAGTTTAAGTTTTCACAGGATCACCTATTCACCCCCCTCTAGGTGCTCTCAATTGGTATCAGAGCCGTTCTCTTCACAAAGGGACTAACCGCCCGAAGAGATGGATCCTAAGGGGAAGGGTATCGTGATCAACGACAAAGAGAAGGAATCCTTCATCAACGAGCCGAAGGACGATAAGCCTACCGACTCCGGCTCGGGCCACAGACGGAAGGAAGGGAAGAAGAAGAAGACAAGGCGCATCAAGGAGATCGTCTACTACGACAACGATGAGTCTACTTCTTCCCAAAAGGACGACAACCACAACGACTACGAGAGAAGGAAACCGGTTAATTCGAACTTTTCCTTTGACTACTCTCGTATTCCGCAAAGTTCAAATTCACATTTGCTCTCCATTCCACTCGGCAAGCCCCCACACTTTGATGGGGAGGACTACGGATTTTGGAGCCATAAAATGCGTAGTCACCTATTCTCTCTCCATCCTAGTATATGGGAGATTGTAGAGAGTGGAATGCACTTTGATAGTTCGGATAGTCCCATGTTCATTAATGAACAAATTCATAAGAATGCACAAGCTACTACTGTTCTTCTAGCTTCTTTGTGCAGGGATGAATACCATAAAGTGAGCGGCTTGGATAACGCCAAGCAGATCTGGGACACCCTCAAGATTTCTCATGAGGGGAACGATGTCACCTTGCTCACCAAGATGGAGTTGGTGGAGGGTGAGCTTGGATGGTTTGCGATGATAAGGGGCGAGGAGCCGACGCAAACATACAACCGGCTCAAGACCCTTATCAACAAGATAAGGAGCTACGGAAGCACACGATGGACGGACCACGACGTCGTCCGACTGATGCTAAGGTCCTTTACCGTTCTTGATCCTCATTTGGTAAATAATATTCGTGAAAATCACAGGTACACCAAAATGTCGCCCGAGGAAGTCCTAGGAAAATTTGTCAGCGGGCGAATGATGATCAAGGAGGCGAGGTATGTGGACGACGCCTTGAATGGACCGATCAACGAGCCGCAACCTCTTGCTCTCAAGGCAACGAGGAGCAAGGAGGCACTACCGAGCAAGGTGGCGCAAGTTGAGGCGGCCGGGCTAAATAATGAGGAGATGGCCCTCATCATTAAGCGCTTCAAGACGGCGCTTAAGGGTCGCAAGGGACAGCCAAGCAAGACCATGACAAAGGAGAAGCGCTCGTGCTTCAAATGTGGTAAGATTGGTCATTTCATTGCTAACTGTCCCGATAATGAAAGTGACCAGGAAAAGGGGAACAAGAGGGAGAAGAAGAAGGCATACAAGAAGGCAAAGGGCGAGGCACATCTAGGAAAGGAGTGGGATTCAGATTGCTCCTCCTCTGACTCCGACAATGAAGGACTCGCTGCCACCGCCTTCAACAAGTCATCCCTCTTCCCCAACGAGCATCTCACATGCCTTATGGCAAGGGAGAAGAAGGTATGTACTCGAGACTCTACGTATGCTTCTTCAAGTGAGGATGATTCTAGCGATGAGGAAATAGATTACTCTAACTTGTTCAAGGGATTGGATAGAAATAAAATTGATAAAATCAATGAATTGATTGATGCCTTGAATGAAAAGGATAGGCTTTTAGAAAAGCAAGAGGATTTGTTGTATGATGAACATGATAAATTTGTAGAGGCACAAAAATCATATGCTTTAGAAGTTAAAAGAAATGAAATGCTTTCTTATGAACTATCTACTTGTCATGAAACCATTTCTACTTTACAAGGTGTTAACAATGATTTAAATGCTAAATTAGAAGTAGCAAATAAATCTAATTCTTGTGTAGAACATGTTATGATTTGCACTAGGTGTAAGGATTTCGATATTGATGCCTGTAGTGAACACCTAGTTTCAATTTCCAAATTAAATGAGGAATTGGCTAGTCTTAATGCCCAACTTAAGACTAGCAAGAATGAATTTGATAAGCTGAAATTTGCAAGGGATGCCTACACGATTGGTAGACACCCCTCAATTAAGGATGGACTTGGCTACAAGAGGGAAGCCAAGGACTTGACAAGCCATAAGGCTCCCATCTCTACCAAGGAGAAAGGGAAGGCCCCTATGGCAACTAGTGCTAAAAAGAACCATGCCTTTATGTACCATGGTAGGAGACAAACTAGAAATACTTATAGGAGTTATAATGCTTATAATGATTTTGACATGTTTGCTTCTAGTTCCTCCTATGTGCATGATAGAAATATTGGTAGAAGAAATGTTGTTCATAATGTGCCTAGAAAGAATATTATTCATGCTCCTAGGAAAGTAGTGAATGAACCTTCTACAATTTATTGTGCTTTAAATGCTTCCTTTGCTATTTGTAGAAAGGATAGGAAAATAGTTGCTAGGAAGTTAGGGGCAAAATGCAAGGGAGACAAAACTTGCATTTGGGTCCCTAAGGATATTTGCACTAACCTTATAGGACCCAACATGAGTTGAGTACCTAAGACCCAAGCCTAAATTTGTCTTGCAGGTTTATGCATCCGGGGGTTCAAGCTGGATTATCGACAGCGGATGCACAAACCATATGACGGGGGAGAAGAAGATGTTCACCTCCTACGTCAAAAATAAGGATTCCCAAGATTCAATTATATTCGGTGATGGGAATCAAGGCAAGGTAAAAGGGTTAGGTAAAATTGCAATTTCTAATGAACACTCAATCTCCAATGTGTTTTTAGTTGAGTCTCTTGGTTACAATTTGCTATCTGTTAGTCAACTATGCAATATGGGATATAATTGTCTTTTTACAAATGTAGATGTGTCTGTCATTAGAAGAAGTGATGGTTCACTAGCTTTTAAGGGTGTACTAGACGGCAAGCTTTACTGTAATACTCACTTTGTAATATATAATAAAAGGGGAGAAAAGTCATTTTCCCATAATCTTTGTGTGTGTAGAATTTACTTATCATCACATGTGAATACCATATTCAAACAACAAATAAATGATAAAAAGGATATACCACTAAATTGTGCATCATGCCGGATTTTATTTTGTGCATTTGATGGTAACATAAAATAATGTGAAAAGGAATATATTAAACTCCCAAATAGGAATTATAGGTCTAAAGGAATTCTAGAATTTACAAAAGAGAAGAAAGAAAATATTATGTGGATAAAATAAGTGGATGAAATATATTATTCTACACTAAAGTGTGAATTGGTATAATTTACTCAGGAGTGAAACTCATGAGAGGATTCAAATTCAAATTTGGGATTCAAAATAAAAAGGAGACATAATAGGAAAATAAAAATATAAAAAGAAAAAGGAGAAAGCCCCTACCTGGGCCGGATTACCCCATTTCGGCCCACTCATTTTTCCTCCACGCGCGCGGCCGCAGTTCAGTAAAGCCTCTGCGCGCCACGAACCTGACGGGTGGGACCCCTGGCAGTCGCTCGCCCGCTCAGCCCAGCATCAACGCAGGCGCGCCGACCGGTGGGCCCCGGGTGTAAGACTCGTCTTCCCAACGGATTTTCTCCCCCCCGAACTCGGCGAAAGACCGCGCGCGCGCAACGGAATCCCGAAATTGCTGGGAGCTATGGGGGCGGCTGGACCCTCCGTGCGGCGCGGCAATTGACCCAGCGCCATACCCTCCCCCTGCTCCCCGTTAAAAAGCGTGTCCGTTCCTCTCGCGAAGTCAACCCTCGAGCTTTTCTCTGCCGTCGTGCGGATCGTTGGTACGCCCCCGAAGCCTCGCGCCTGCACCGACGATTGGTGGCTGGTATTGGGTCGTGGGTGTTCGTCCACGTTCGTCGATCGTGTGCGTGAAAGATTCATGCCCAGGGATCGATCCGTGCAACCGGAATTCGTCGCCGAACTTCACCGCCGCCGCGACTCCGCTGGGCACCGTGGACTGACACCTACGCGCCTATTCAACCAACCGGGACAAGCTTCGGCGCTTCGCTGTGCCACGGCGGAGGTGGGAGAGGTGGATTCGGGGGACGCCAGTGATCGGCAAGGGTGGAATTGCTCGCCGGTGTGAGAAGTCCGCCGTGGGATACCCCCACCTCGTGGGCAGGGACTATTCGGCCGCCATCTTTGGTAAGCTCACCTTTGACTGCTTCGCGTTCATCTACGCTCTGCCTGGTGTCCATACGAGTTAGGATTAGGGCCTGGAGTTACCGGAATTCACTCGCCGGAGTGCGCTGGCCGTGGTCTCCGGCGGCGCTGTACGGGCGGGGTCGTGAGCTTGGGGATGAGTTATCCGCCGTCCATTTCGTGATGTGCGGCTGCGGTTAGAGTAGATGAACCCCTTCGCGTGGGTGAGTGGGCACCGTAGATCTTCGATCGTAGGGCGCGGATTGCGCCTCACTTCATTGAATGCGGACCGTAGATCCTCGATCCGTTGGCCGGAAATAGATCAAGGGTTCCTTGAATTGGTGAGCGTTGATGCGTGATCTGAGGGCCACAAATGCGTATCGGATTCACCTTAAGACAGATCTAATCCTAGCCGTCTGTTTTGTATCGTGCGGCTCTGATGTGATCTTACCCTTTCGCGTGGCAGCCTTTTTAAAAGAGCCCCTGGACTATTTAGTAATGAACCCGCCGTCCTGTTGCATAGTGTTCTGAGTCTCAGGAATTTTTATAGGTTAGCCCCTGCGGTTCTCTGTTATTGAGGCCCAGTCCAGAGACGTTTAAAAACAGAAAAATAATATTAGAAATTCATTTTTAATACAAAAACAAATCTAGAAACTTGTAAAATTCATAGAAATTCCATTTTTGGTCCAAATTGAACCATTCCAGTTTCTAAAATTTTATAATAATATTCTTTATCATTTAGTATCACTGTTTTAACATGAACTCAGTTAGAAAATTAATTTATCATCTAATCCTATTTTAATCACATTAAACCTTAGGAAATTCGTATCTCCTCCGTTTTTACTCCGATTTGAGCCATTCAAGTTGCGTTAGTCTCGTAGCAACGTGTAGATCATTATTATGCAGTATAATCTTATGTTTGGTGTGATGTTAATTTTGTATATACCATGTTTGCTTGTATTGCTACGTCTAGCGCGAGGACACGTGTCATCTGAGAAGCAAGTTGGTACCTGGATTCTCAAGTGCCAGGCAAGTTGTGCCCTTGATCACTTCTTTTACCCATTCATGTTCTTATTATTCATAATGATCTGCATAGGATAATTTTGCTGGGGCCCAATAGGATACCCTAGATTTTGACTATCTTTATACCTTGCTTCACCACTGGTTTTACTACTAAAGTTTTGGGTAGTACATGCTATTGCTTTATGTGGATTTGGGTATAGAGATATTCATCACCCATTGTTATACTATTTATTGTTATCTGTTTTATTATTCCTTGTTCATGTTAAGATCATTATGTTAATGGGAACATGGAGCGACCACCCGGGAAAACAGTGCTACCACAAGGGTGGAATGGGACGCCCTTGGCTGATTAACTAGGAAAGCTAGGGGAGGGCTACCTTACCCGAAAGGGGCAAGGGCAGTAGGGGAGAGGTCAGTGCGGGGAGGTCCCTGGTTGATTTTGCTGCGATGGCGGTCAGCCAGGAACCCTGTACTGGATCTTCCCATAAACTGTAGCGGGTAGTCTGAAGCTAGTGGAACTTTGTAAAGGCCTCGTAGTGTTACCCTGCCTCGCCTCCTCGGTAGAGGTGTATGGGATTGGCCATCTCTTGGCAGATGGGTAACATGACTTGTGGGTAAAGATGCGCAACCTCTGCAGAGTGTAAAACTGGTATACTAGCCGTGCTCACGGTCAAGAGCGGCTCGGACCCTCACATGATTAATTTATGGAACTTAAACTTAATCTGTCATCTCATTGCATTTGGGATTATTTTATTATTACTTTTACTTATTATTACTATGGTTTGGTATTTACTTACACTTAGTAACTGCTAATAAAATTTTGACCAACTTATAAAAGCAATGCTCAGCTTCAGCCTTTATTTCATTGATCAGCCTTACACTTCATGAACTCCCACCTTTGGTGAGTTCATGTCACATTATTCCCCACGACTTGTTGAGCTATGAACGTATGTGAGCTCACTCTTGCTGTCTCACACCCCCCCCCACAGGAGAAGAACAGGTGGTTTCAAGTGGAGTCAAGTATCGAGGAGTTTGATCTGATCTAGGTGGCGTTTCTCAGTCGACATTTGCGCCGACGATCCTTAGTTCGTTTTATATTTATCTTTATTTTGTAATAAGTCTTCCGCTATGTAATAAATACTCTGATTATTGTGACATTTATCTCTATACACTCTGCTATTATATATGTTGTCTTCTTTGGCGCATGTATGAGATGCACCCGGCTTTGTTCTTTAAAACCGGGTGTTACAGAAGTGGTATCAGAGGAAATGTTGACTGTAGGACGAGACCTAGATAGAAATGGACAAACCCTTACCTACTTATCTCATTCTGATTCATTCCATACTTACCTTACTCTGATTCTTTCTTGTCTTGATCCTGTCTCACCCTCTACTGTTCTACTCTGATCATTCTTACCTTTTCTATTCTAAGACAAGATGGATTTCAAACCTTGGAATCCCTACCCCTATGACATTCTTAAGAGTTAGGGAGGCCTAAGACAAAACAAATCAAAACTATTTTCTCTATTTAAAAAAAATGTTGGTTGATTGTTCTGATGATCAGTGCCTGATTGCTTCTTTGATTGATTGAAATAGTATAGATGGGCATTTTAGCATGTACCACTATAAGGTATTGTATTAGCTTTAGTAGGTGACACACTAATCTACTTAGCTAATAAATTCCCCCGCAATAACATTTCTCGTAATTACTCGCCTTGTCTACAATTCTTCCTTCCTTACCCTGTATTTCTAACCCAGATGGACTACCCCTATACTGTTAGAAGAGAGCAGTATAGACTTGATCCTTGGTATGTCATGGTTAAGAAAGGCAATGGTGGTTTATACACTGCGCTGAGGGAACCGTAGAACTCACCAGTTCCAAAGGAGAAAGATTTGAAGTTGGAATTGCAGTAACTACTGCCACCAGATATGGAAGTTGAGTTGGTCATTAATCTCTTACCTAAGACTGCCCCTATTTCTAAACGGCCATACATGATGTCCATAGAAGAGCTAAAGGAACTTAAGAAGCAATTAACAGAATTACAAGAGGATGGATACATTCGTCTGAATTCTTCACCTTGTGGAGCACTAGTTCTATTTATACAGAAGAAAGATGGATCGCAAGGGATAAGTGTGGATTATAGGACCCTTAATGATGTTACTATGAAGAACAAGTATCTGTTACCCCGCATTAAGGATTTATTTAATCGGATGAGAGGAGCCAGGGTATTCTCGAAGATTTATCTCCGATCGGGATACCATCAGATGAAGATTGGACCATCAGATATTCCTAAGACGGCTTTCTCGACTCGATATGGATTATATGAGTTCATCGTTATGTCGTTTGGATTAAATAATGCACCAGCTTATTTTATGGATTTGATGAATAAGATGTTTTTGGAGTATTTGGACAGATTCGTCGTGGTGTTCATCAACGATATTCTTATCTATTCTAAGAATGAGAGTGCCCACTACGGTTACAGAGGACCGAAGTTTCTTGGGACTTGCAGGATATTAATGGAGATTTATTGAAGGATTTTCTAAGATTGCTAAGCTTATGACCTCGCTTTTGGTGAAGGAAAGAGAATTCAAGTGGGACGAGAAGTGCTAAGTATATACGGGTCATAAGAGTTTGAAGTATATATTCACTCAGAAGGATCTCAACCTTAGGCAACGCCGTTGGTTGGAGCTTATTACGGATTATGATTTGGAGATTCACTATCACCCGGGCAGGGCAAATTTGGTTGTAGATGCCTTGAGTCGCAAGGAGCATGATCATTTAGCTGTTGTTGCCCAGCTACTCGATGGGATTGTTGAGAATTTCAGGAGACTTAACCTGGGGATAGTTACTCACACTAAAGGAGTTATTATTGAGGTGGAAACTACTTTGGAGCAAGAGATCCGCAAAGGATAAATTGGTGATGCTAAGACACAAGAGATTAAGGATCTGGTTACCGAAGATCGAGTTCCGGAATTCACGGAAGATGAGCAAGGCACAATATGGTTCAAGGATCAGATATGAGTTCCCAAAATTGAAAGCCTTCGTGAGACTATAAAGAAGAAAGCCCATGACTTGGATTATTCTACTCATCCTGGGAGTACCAAGATGTATCAGGAATTGAAGCGGAAGTATTGGTGGTATGGATTAAAGAGAGTTGTGGCTGCACATGTGGCTATGTGCGATGTATGTCGAAGAGTTAAGGTTGAACACGAGAGGCCAGCTGGACTATTATACCCATTAAAGATGTCCAAGTGGAAGTGAGAAGAGATTGATATGGACTTCATTACTGGATTGCCTCGCACCTAGAAAGGATATGATGATATATGGGTGATTGTGGACAGGCTAACCAAGGTAGCCCACTTTATTCCAGTGAAGACCACGTATTCAGGAGCCAAGTTGGCAGAGTTGTACATGGCACGGATTGTCTGCCTACGTGGTGTGCCAAAGAAGATTGTATCAGACCGGGGATCACAGTTTACCTCTCGATATTGGAAGAAGTTGCACGAGTCCTTGGATACAAGATTGAATTTTAGTTCGGCTTACCATCCACAGACTGATGGGCAGACTGAGAGGACCAACCAAGTGCTGGAAGATATGTTAAGAGCTTGTGCTCTTAAACATGGTGGTGGTTGGGATAAGAGTTTGCCTTATGCTGAGTTCTCATATAATAATAGCTATCAGGCCAGTTTGAAGATGTCACCGTTTGAGGCTTTATATGGCAGAAAGTGCAGGACTCCATTATATTTGGATCAAACTGGTGAAAGGCAGTTGTTTGGGCCTGAGATTATACAAGAAGCAGAAGAACAAGTTCAGCAAATAAGGGAGAATTTGAGAATTGCACAATCCAGGCAGAAAAGCTATGCTGACACCCGGAGAAGACTACTTGAGTTTAAGGAGGGTGATTATGTCTATTTGAAGGTGTCACCACTCCGGGGTATGAGAAGATTCAAAGTCAAAGGAAAGTGGTCCCTTCGCTTTATTGGACCCTTCTTAATCTTAAAGCGAGTGGGAGAGGTTGCATACCAATTGGAGTTACCAGATCATCTTGCGGA
The DNA here is from genome assembly GCA_029449295.1 of Zea luxurians. NCBI lineage: Eukaryota > Viridiplantae > Streptophyta > Magnoliopsida > Poales > Poaceae > Zea > Zea luxurians. The sequence goes on along the minus strand of JAOPSE010000023.1, from coordinate 32,483,919 downwards.
TGTTCATGATGTATTTCATGTGTCTCAGCTGAAGAAATGTCTCAGGGTACCTGAGGAGCAACTACCAATGGAAGACCTTAGTGTTCAAGATGATCTAACTTATGCTGAGTACCCCATCAAGATTTTGGATACTTTGACTCGAGCTACGAGAAATAAGGTTATAAAAATGTGCAAAGTTCAATGGAGTCACCACGGTGAAGATGAAGCAACTTGGGAGAGAGAAGAAGAGCTTCGCATAGATTTTCCCCACTTTTTCTCTAGTTCTTCTTAAATCTCGAGGACGAGATTATTTTTAAGGGGGGTAGGATTTGTAATACTCACTTTGTAATATATAATAAAAGGGGAGAAAAGTCATTTTCCCATAATCTTTGTGTGTGTAGAATTTACTTATCATCACATGTGAATACCATATTCAAACAACAAATAAATGATAAAAAGGATATACCACTAAATTGTGCATCATGCCGGATTTTATTTTGTGCATTTGATGGTAACATAAAATAATGTGAAAAGGAATATATTAAACTCCCAAATAGGAATTATAGGTCTAAAGGAATTCTAGAATTTACAAAAGAGAAGAAAGAAAATATTATGTGGATAAAATAAGTGGATGAAATATATTATTCTACACTAAAGTGTGAATTGGTATAATTTACTCAGGAGTGAAACTCATGAGAGGATTCAAATTCAAATTTGGGATTCAAAATAAAAAGGAGACATAATAGGAAAATAAAAATATAAAAAGAAAAAGGAGAAAGCCCCTACCTGGGCCGGATTACCCCATTTCGGCCCACTCATTTTTCCTCCACGCGCGCGGCCGCAGCCCAGTAAAGCCTCTGCGCGCCACGAACCTGACGGGTGGGACCCCTGGCAGTCGCTCGCCCGCTCAGCCCAGCATCAACGCAGGCGCGCCGACCGGTGGGCCCCGGGTGTAAGACTCGTCTTCCCAACGGATTTTCTCCCCCCCGAACTCGGCGAAAGACCGCGCGCGCGCAACGGAATCCCGAAATTGCTGGGAGCTATGGGGGCGGCTGGACCCTCCGTGCGGCGCGGCAATTGACCCGGCGCCATACCCTCCCCCTGCTCCCCGTTAAAAAGCGTGTCCGTTCCTCTCGCGAAGTCAACCCTCGAGCTTTTCTCTGCCGTCGTGCGGATCGTTGGTACGCCCCCGAAGCCTCGCGCCTGCACCGACGATTGGTGGCTGGTATTGGGTCGTGGGTGTTCGTCCACGTTCGTCGATCGTGTGCGTGAAAGATTCATGCCCAGGGATCGATCCGTGCAACCGGAATTCATCGCCGAACTTCACCGCCGCCGCGACTCCGCTGGGCACCGTGGACTGACACCTACGCGCCTATTCAACCAACCGGGACAAGCTTCGGCGCTTCGCTGTGCCACGGCGGAGGTGGGAGAGGTGGATTCGGGGGACGCCAGTGATCGGCAAGGGTGGAATTGCTCGCCGGTGTGAGAAGTCCGCCGTGGGATACCCCCACCTCGTGGGCAGGGACTATTCGGCCGCCATCTTTGGTAAGCTCACCTTTGACTGCTTCGCGTTCATCTACGCTCTGCCTGGTGTCCATACGAGTTAGGATTAGGGCCTGGAGTTACCGGAATTCACTCGCCGGAGTGCGCTGGCCGTGGTCTCCGGCGGCGCTGTACGGGCGGGGTCGTGAGCTTGGGGATGAGTTATCCGCCGTCCATTTCGTGATGTGCGGCTGCGGTTAGAGTAGATGAACCCCTTCGCGTGGGTGAGTGGGCACCGTAGATCTTCGATCGTAGGGCGCGGATTGCGCCTCACTTCATTGAATGCGGACCGTAGATCCTCGATCCGTTGGCCGGAAATAGATCAAGGGTTCCTTGAATTGGTGAGCGTTGATGCGTGATCTGAGGGCCACAAATGCGTATCGGATTCACCTTAAGACAGATCTAATCCTAGCCGTCTGTTTTGTATCGTGCGGCTCTGATGTGATCTTACCCTTTCGCGTGGCAGCCTTTTTAAAAGAGCCCCTGGACTATTTAGTAATGAACCCGCCGTCCTGTTGCATAGTGTTCTGAGTCTCAGGAATTTTTATAGGTTAGCCCCTGCGGTTCTCTGTTATTGAGGCCCAGTCCAGAGACGTTTAAAAACAGAAAAATAATATTAGAAATTCATTTTTAATACAAAAACAAATCTAGAAACTTGTAAAATTCATAGAAATTCCATTTTTGGTCCAAATTGAACCATTCCAGTTTCTAAAATTTTATAATAATATTCTTTATCATTTAGTATCACTGTTTTAACATGAACTCAGTTAGAAAATTAATTTATCATCTAATCCTATTTTAATCACATTAAACCTTAGGAAATTCGTATCTCCTCCGTTTTTACTCCGATTTGAGCCATTCAAGTTGCGTTAGTCTCGTAGCAACGTGTAGATCATTATTATGCAGTATAATCTTATGTTTGGTGTGATGTTAATTTTGTATATACCATGTTTGCTTGTATTGCTACGTCTAGCGCGAGGACACGTGTCATCTGAGAAGCAAGTTGGTACCTGGATTCTCAAGTGCCAGGCAAGTTGTGCCCTTGATCACTTCTTTTACCCATTCATGTTCTTATTATTCATAATGATCTGCATAGGATAATTTTGCTGGGGCCCAATAGGATACCCTAGATTTTGACTATCTTTATACCTTGCTTCACCACTGGTTTTACTACTAAAGTTTTGGGTAGTACATGCTATTGCTTTATGTGGATTTGGGTATAGAGATATTCATCACCCATTGTTATACTATTTATTGTTATCTGTTTTATTATTCCTTGTTCATGTTAAGATCATTATGTTAATGGGAACATGGAGCGACCACCCGGGAAAACAGTGCTACCACAAGGGTGGAATGGGACGCCCTTGGCTGATTAACTAGGAAAGCTAGGGGAGGGCTACCTTACCCGAAAGGGGCAAGGGCAGTAGGGGAGAGGTCAGTGCGGGGAGGTCCCTGGTTGATTTTGCTGCGATGGCGGTCAGCCAGGAACCCTGTACTGGATCTTCCCATAAACTGTAGCGGGTAGTCTGAAGCTAGTGGAACTTTGTAAAGGCCTCGTAGTGTTACCCTGCCTCGCCTCCTCGGTAGAGGTGTATGGGATTGGCCATCTCTTGGCAGATGGGTAACATGACTTGTGGGTAAAGATGCGCAACCTCTGCAGAGTGTAAAACTGGTATACTAGCCGTGCTCACGGTCAAGAGCGGCTCGGACCCTCACATGATTAATTTATGGAACTTAAACTTAATCTGTCATCTCATTGCATTTGGGATTATTTTATTATTACTTTTACTTATTATTACTATGGTTTGGTATTTACTTACACTTAGTAACTGCTAATAAAATTTTGACCAACTTATAAAAGCAATGCTCAGCTTCAGCCTTTATTTCATTGATCAGCCTTACACTTCATGAACTCCCACCTTTGGTGAGTTCATGTCACATTATTCCCCACGACTTGTTGAGCTATGAACGTATGTGAGCTCACTCTTGCTGTCTCACACCCCCCCCACAGGAGAAGAACAGGTGGTTTCAAGTGGAGTCAAGTATCGAGGAGTTTGATCTGATCTAGGTGGCGTTTCTCAGTCGACATTTGCGCCGACGATCCTTAGTTCGTTTTATATTTATCTTTATTTTGTAATAAGTCTTCCGCTATGTAATAAATACTCTGATTATTGTGACATTTATCTCTATACACTCTGCTATTATATATGTTGTCTTCTTTGGCGCATGTATGAGATGCACCCGGCTTTGTTCTTTAAAACCGGGTGTTACATTTACTTAGTTGATTTTGCAAAAGAAGAGGCCGGTCTAGATGCATGCTTAATGGCTAAGACTTGCATGGGCTGGCTATGGCATCGCCGCTTAGCACATGTGGGGATGAAGAACCTCCACAAGCTTCTAAAGGGAGAACACGTGATAGGTCTAACCAATGTTCATTTCGAAAAAGATAGACCTTGTGCAGCTTGTCAAGCAGGGAAACAGGTGGGAGGCTCTCATCACACCAAAAATGTGATGACAACATCAAGACCCCTGGAGCTGCTACATATGGACCTCTTCGGACCCGTCGCCTATCTAAGCATAGGAGGAAGTAAGTATGGTTTAGTTATTATTGATGACTTTTCCCGCTTCACTTGGGTGTTCTTTTTGCAGGATAAGTCTGAAACCCAAGGGACCCTCAAGCGCTTCCTAAGGAGAGCTCAAAATGAGTTTGAGCTCAAGGTGAAAAAGATAAGGAGCGACAACGGGTCCGAATTCAAGAACCTTCAAGTGGAGGAGTTTCTTGAGGAGGAAGGGATCAAGCACGAGTTCTCCGCTCCCTACACACCTCAGCAAAATGGTGTGGTAGAGAGGAAGAACAGTACGCTCATAGATATGGCGAGGACTATGCTTGGAGAATTCAAGACCCCTGAGTGCTTTTGGTCGGAAGCCGTGAACACGGCTTGCCACGCCATCAACAGGGTCTACCTTCACCGCCTCCTCAAGAAGACGTCGTATGAGCTACTAACCGGTAACAAACCCAATGTATCTTACTTTCGTGTATTTGGGAGCAGGTGCTACATTCTAGTGAAGAAGGGTAGAAATTCTAAATTTGCTCCCAAAGCTGTAGAAGGGTTTTTATTAGGTTATGATTCAAATACAAAGGCGTATAGGGTCTTCAACAAATCATCGGGTTTGGTTGAAGTCTCTAGCAACGTTGTATTTGATGAGACTAATGGCTCTCCAAGAGAGCAAGTTGTTGATTGTGATGATGTAGATGAAGAAGATGTTCCGACGGCCGCTATACGAACCATGACGATTGGAGAAGTACGGCCACAGGAACAAGATGAACGAGATCAACCTTCTTCCTCAACAACGGTGCATCCCCCAACCCAAGACGATGAACAGGTTCATCAAAAAGAGGCGTGTGATCAAGGGGGAGCACAAGATGATCACGTGATGGAGGAAGAAGCGCAACAGGCACCTCCAACCCAAGTTCGAGCGACAATTCAAAGGGATCATCCCGTCGACCAGATATTGGGTGATATTAGCAAGGGAGTAACTACTCGCTCAAGATTAGTTAATTTTTGTGAGCATTACTCTTTTGTCTCTTCTATTGAGCCTTTCAGGGTAGAAGAGGCCTTGCTAGATCCGGACTGGGTGTTGGCCATGCAGGAGGAACTCAACAACTTCAAGCGCAACGAAGTTTGGACACTGGTGCCTCGTCCCAAGCAAAATGTTGTGGGAACCAAGTGGGTGTTCCGCAACAAACAGGATGAGCACGGAGTGGTGACAAGGAACAAGGCTCGACTTGTGGCAAAAGGTTATGCCCAAGTCGCAGGTTTGGACTTTGAGGAGACTTTTGCTCCTGTGGCTAGGCTAGAATCAATTCGTATCTTGCTAGCATATGCCGCTCACCATTCTTTCAGGTTGTACCAAATGGATGTGAAGAGCGCTTTCCTCAACGGGCCGATCAAAGAGGAGGTGTACGTGGAGCAGCCCCCTGGCTTCGAGGATGAACGGTTCCCCGACCACGTGTGTAAGCTCTCTAAGGCGCTCTATGGACTTAAGCAAGCCCCAAGAGCATGGTATGAATGCCTTAGAGATTTTTTAATTGCTAATGCGTTCAAGGTTGGGAAAGCCGATCCAACTCTTTTTACTAAGACTTGCGATGGTGATCTTTTTGTGTGCCAAATTTATGTCGACGACATAATATTTGGTTCTACTAACCAAAAGTCTTGTGAAGAGTTTAGCAGGGTGATGACGCAGAAATTCGAGATGTCGATGATGGGCGAGTTGACCTACTTCCTTGGGTTCCAAGTGAAGCAACTCAAGGACGGCACCTTCATCTCCCAAACGAAGTACACGCAAGATTTGCTAAAGAGGTTTGGGATGAAGGACGCAAAGCCCGCAAAGACGCCGATGGGAACCGACGGACACACCGACCTCAACAAAGGAGGTAAGTCCGTTGATCAGAAAGCATACCGGTCCATGATAGGTTCTTTGCTTTATTTATGTGCTAGTAGACCGGATATTATGCTTAGCGTATGCATGTGTGCTAGATTTCAATCCGATCCGAAGGAGTGTCACTTAGTGGCTGTGAAGCGAATTCTTCGATATTTAGTCGCTACGCCTTGCTTCGGGATCTGGTATCCCAAGGGGTCTAACTTTGACTTGATTGGGTACTCAGATTCCGACTATGCTGGATGTAAGGTCGATAGGAAGAGTACATCGGGGACGTGCCAATTCTTAGGAAGGTCCCTGGTGTCATGGAACTCTAAGAAACAAACCTCCGTTGCCCTATCCACCGCTGAGGCCGAGTACGTTGCCGCAGGACAGTGTTGCGCGCAACTACTTTGGATGAGGCAAACCCTCAGGGACTTTGGCTACAATCTGAGCAAAGTCCCACTCCTATGTGACAATGAGAGTGCTATCCGAATAGCGGAAAATCCTGTTGAGCACAGCCGCACAAAGCACATTGACATCCGGCATCACTTTTTGAGAGACCACCAGCAAAAGGGAGATATCGAAGTGTTTCATGTTAGCACCGAGCACCAGCTAGCCGATATCTTTACCAAGCCTCTAGATGAGAAGACCTTTTGCAGGTTGCATAGTGAGCTAAATGTCTTAGATTCGCGGAACTTGGATTGAATTGTAGCATACATGTATTTATGCTTTTGATCATGTTCCTTTTTGCATTTTGTTGCTTATTGTGGTGCTCAAGTTGTACAAACACTCCCTGGACCTCACAAGTCCGTGGCAAAATGATGCACAGTTTTAGGGGGAGATGTGTTACAACTTGACCCTTTGAGACTAACCATATGCTTGAGTTTGCTTGTTTTAGTCTCAAAGGAGAATTGAAAGGGAAAAGGTGGACTTGGACCATGAAAGACTTCCACTGCACTCCGATGAGAGGGTAAACTATTCCAAGTTCATCTAATGAACTCTTATTGTCATTTGCTCTTAATTGAAGATTTTGGTGAGGCAATGGGGTTAAAAGGAGCCAAGATTAATCCCGTTTTGGTGTTTGATGCCAAAGGGGGAGAAAATAAAGGCCAAAGCGATAAATGGATCAGCTACCACTTGAGAGATTTTGAAAATAGTAGAATAGAGCTTTTGGTTTGTCAAAACTCTCTTGTTGTCTCTCTTATCAAAAGTTGGCTTCTTGTGGGGAGAAGTATTGATTATGGGAAAAAGGGGGAGTTTTTGAAATCTTTGATCAATCTCTTTTGGAATGACTCTCTTCATGTTTCAACATGTGTGTTTGACTTAGAGATAGAGATTTGAGTTTGATTTGCAAAAACAAACCAAGTGGTGGCATAGAGTGATCCATATATGTCAAAAAATTGAATCAAAATAATTTGAGTTCTTATTTGAAGTGTTTTTGTACTTGTTCTACTTGCTTTATGTTGTGTTGGCATAAATCACCAAAAAGGGGGAGATTGAAAGGGAAATGTGCCCTTGGGCCATTTCTAAGTATTTTGGTGATTTAGTGCCCAACACAAGTGCCTAATTGTAAAATGGTGGACAAAGTACAAATCAAGCATAAAGGTATGTTTCTCAGACTTAGTACATTGTTTTATGGACTAATGTATTGTGTCTAAGTGCTGGAAACAGAAAAAATCAAGTTGGAGAAGAAATGGCTCGAGCAGCCAAAGTCTGCCCAGTCTGGGTGCACCGGACTGTCCGGTGGTGCACCGGACAGTGTCCGGTGCGCCAGGCTAGCTCGGCGTGAAGTGGCTGCTCTCGGGAATTCACCGGCGACGTACGGCTAAAATTCACCGGACTGTCCGGTGTGCACCGGACTGTCCGGTGAGCCAACGGTCGGCCGGGCCAACGGTCGGCCGCGCAATCTGCGCGGGACACGTGGCCGAGCCAACGGCTAGAAGACGACACCGGACTGTCCGGTGTGCACCGGACATGTCCGGTGCTCCAACGGCTCTAAGTCTGCCAACGGTCGGCTTCGCCATTTAAGGAAGGAAATCGGGCACCGGACTGTCCGGTGCCCCCGACGACAGAAGGCAAGATTGGCCTTCCAGATTTGCTCTCAACGGCTCCTAGCTGCCTTGGGGCTATAAAAGGGACCCCTAGGCGCGTGGAGGAGCACACCAAGCAACCTTAGAGCATTCTTGATCATCCACACTCAGTCTTTGCGCATTCGTTTGTCATTCTCAGTGATTCGAGCTCCGTTCTAGTGAGAACTTTGAGATAGTCTTTTGAGCTCGATTCTTGGCCGTGTGTGTGCGCATTTTGCTGTGGATTTGTGTGTGTTGCTGTCCTCCCTTACTCCGTATTTCTTGTGAATCTCAAGTGTAAGGGCGAGAGGCTCCAAGTTGTGGAGAATCCTCGCAAACGGGATATTGAAAGGCAAAACAAAACACCGTGGTATTCAAGTTGGTCTTTGGACCGCTTGAGAGGGGTTGATTGCAACCCTCGTCCGTTGGGACGCCACAACGTGGAGTAGGCAAGCGTTGGTCTTGGCCGAACCACGGGATAAATCACTGTGTCATCTCTGTGTTTGATCTCTTGTGGTATTGTGTTTTGTTGAGACTCCTCTCTAGCCACTTGGCGATTATTGTGCTAACACTTAACAAGTTTTTGTGGCTATAAGTTTAAGTTTTCACAGGATCACCTATTCACCCCCCCTCTAGGTGCTCTCAGCGTCGCCTACTGGCGTGGTGGCAGGCGGCGCGTCCTTTCAGCAATAAATGCAGAGGCCGCTCGGCTTGGTGGGCTTTATGCCAGGCTTGGCCCATTGGTTTATGTGTCGAGCCACAAGCCACGCGACAGCAGTGGGTGGTCCGAGGACAAGGTCTGGACACGTGCCAGCACCGGACCCCTACCTACGTTGGGGTCCTCCTCGTCCTGGGACCTTGCCTACGCTGGGGCCTTCCAAGGGATCTGGCATACCTTCTTGGGGCCCTGGACTTGTATGTATTGGGGTCCGGTGTCCTTCTGCGGGGGTCCGGACCTAGCGATGAACACCGGGATGTACTCCCTTTCCTTGCCACGCGGCGCTCTTGGACCTGCCCATTGGGCGCCATTCTCTACGTGGTCTTAAGGCGTTGCATGGGTGCAGTGCCTTTATGCAGTAGCAGAAGGTACCCCTGATTGAGGGTACTGACAGCTACACTCTTCAACATCTTAGTGACAAAGAAAGTCATCTTCATGAAGCTTGTTGAGAAGATGGAGAAGCTAGAACAAGATAGTGAGAAGAAAGAGAAATCACTATAAAATCAAAAAGAGCTTCTCATTTCAAATTTGGAAGAGCAAAATACTACATCAAATGAGCATGAGGTGCCTAAGGGCTTCCATGCAAACTTGGTTGAAAGGTATGTCAAGTTGTTAATTGAGCATGATCTAGATAATAACTCTTGATTTAGTATTACTCAATTAGAAAGCGACAATAATGAGCTTAAGGCTAATTTGGAGGAGCTCACAAGCAAGTAGTAGATGATATTAGTAAATCATGTTCAACTCTTGTACTCATATGTGAAGTTTATGGAGTCATATTTTGCTTGAGGTAGGTCATGAGGTTGTAACCACTTCAGTAAAATCATTCCAATCTAACCCACACACATGCACTTATTTACAAGTCCAATTGAATACTTCATGTGCTAACAAGTGTTATTCTCGAGCAAGCCAACCTTCTATTGAGTATGCAACTATAGAAAATTGTGAGGATTATGTCTCTAAAGAAAATGATGGTCTCAAGAAAGAAATGAAAAGATTAAAAAGAGATACAATCCTATTTGATGGGTAAGGAGAAAGCTCAACCTTCTAAACATAAATGTAATAACATGATGAACAAGCTTAAGAAGGGTCCAAACCATGCTTCTTTCAAAAGTCCAACATGAGGACCACAAATCTAGTGATGATAAGGCCATAAAGAGCAAGAGAACAACATAAAGAAAATGCTACGAGTGTAGCATGTATGGGCATGAAATTGCAATGTGTCCATACAAGAGTTGAGCGGGCGGATCAATATGAAGCTCCAGATCAAGTCACCTCCACCAAGGTGACCAAGGGCCCGTTTGGTTCAGTTTTTTCTGACCAGTTTTTTTTGAGAATCATGTTGTAGGGAGAATCTGGCTATAGAGAGAATCTGAGTATCGTGGGATTTATGTGTGGAGGAAGATGAAGGTGTCCATAGGGTTTGGGATATAAAAAGTGATGGATTCCTACTATTGCAAGAACTCGATTTTTTATGTGTTTATGTTGATTTTGGATGGTTTTTACCAAATCGATTTTTATAGAAACAGGCTGAAAAGCTGAGCGTTTGGCAGTCCACAGCAGCTTTTGGTGACCAGAATCTGAAAAAAGCAGAAACAAACAGGGCCCAAGTTGGCTTCATCAAAACAACCCCAACTGTGCCATACAATATCTAAGAGCATCTCCAACAATGCCTCAAACTAGTGCCTCAAATTGAAATATGGGGCTCTACACAGGAAAAACCACTCCAATAGCGCCTCATTTTATAAAATTTTGTTAAAAAACTATAGGGCACCCTCTCAAGTGTCTCAAATATACTACACCGTAGTGGGCTGCCCTCTATAATCTAGATTTGGGGCTTTACTGTTGGAGCGGGATGTTTTGTTGGTGCCCTAAATTCTATAAAATATACTTATTTTTAAATTATAGGGCATTTTTATAGGTCACGTTGTTGGAGATGCTCTAAAGGCACTCATGCACCAAAAGCTAGGCCAAATCACATACAAGAGTACAAAAAGAAAACCAATAAAATGGCAAACATGAAAAAAAGAGTCATATTTGCTCCACTTGTAGAGAAAAGCAACAACTAAGGATTATTTTAGCGATAATATTACTAAGCTAAACACTTCAATCTAAGAAGACAATAAATAGACCTATAGCACTAACAAGAAACACATATTCAAATTATGTGTTGGCGCACAATGTCACGATAAGGGACATAACTTTTCCCCCGCTCATATAAGAGCAAGTTTAATAATATATAGTTGATCGCTGGATTTTAAGGATCTTTGCACCCTATTATTTAGTTCAGCCATACAGTAGTTAGCTCTTCATTATTAATACAGTACCCTACTGGTCTCTCTTACAAAGCTCCTCTGCATACGTTACTGTCGGATATGTGCTGTGCAAGCGTGCACTGAACGAGCATGACTCTTCCGATTCGTCAACAAATACCATTATTCATTTTCGCAACCAAAATCCTCCATGCGTACACGTATGGCGGTACGAAGCGTGGACGACACAGGACGCGCAGCTGCTATTGCTCCTTATATTATTTTCCATGCATGTTTTGGTTTGGAAAGATCACCTGGCTTGCTGGATACATTACTATTTATTACTAAAAGGCCGGCCTGTCATCATTTTTTTGGTAACAGATCCTATCGCAGAAGAGACCTGTGCGATACTTATTCATTGGTGAAGTGGCAATATCTTACGTATCATATTGCAACTAGCTAGTAGAAGCAGCTGCAGGTCTCCCTCTTTCATACGACACGTCTTCGAAGAGCAGGTTCACGTGCATTTCCATCCTTTTGCGATGATTGGCCGGCATAACGTCTGGCTTGACCATCAACGTACACATCTGGTTTGACCATAACGTCACGAACTACGCCAACACACACGAACATTGCCACTAATACTAGCTTTATTTCCTTTTCGAATACCCTTGACAAGCAAGATGCGTGCGCCTGGACTGGAGAACCCACTCTCGGTTGAACGATTCGTTTGATTGCATATATATTTTTTATTTATATATAGTTCTTGGTTATCCGATCGAACATACAGTTCAGGATTATGCTAATACACATGATAAGCGATCGAGAGAAGGCTAGCGTATTTTGTAAAACCTGATCTGAAGATGAAACGGAATAACCTTTTTTTTTTGTGTGTGTGTGTGGGTGGGGGGGGTGGGGGGGGGGGGGGGGGGGAAGAGAATGTGAAGTACGTGGCCCTCAAACTATCACACAAATGCTTTTCAGGTTCATGTAAAGCCTGATGTGCATATAGGCATCACTAGTTGCTGGACTATTATTCGGGTATCATCAGATAAGCGAGAATGGCACCGGTCATCTTCAAACGCTACACCTAATATACGTAGTTGAGGGCAGGACGATGAAGAAGCGACGAGACGCATCTTTATTTGCCATGAACATGATGAAGGTTCTGATAATACAGCACAAGGCAGTGACGCAAATATCGTGCCGCCAGTTGCACACGCGTTCAACGGTAGGTATACATGCCCGAAAAGCGCAATGAAAGATATAGTTGGATATAGTTTGGTTCACATATTTGTAATGTAATGGATAATTGATAACGTTAGACCATATTTGTTTAGGACGCACCGTAATTAGATATCACACTAAAACTAATACCGGTGTATTCAAATTTGTTACCACTGTTACTCGAGTGTGAATTATTTATCGTTGACATTTAAGTTACATTTCGTGAACCAAACAACACATTGGTTCGTTGATGGTTGGACTGAGAGGGGCAGCGCAATTGGAATTTCAAGTGGTCAAGTGAACCCTGAGTCGGTATTGAAAAAATAGAAATGTATAGTTTGCTGATTAAAACTAGAACATAAATCATAATAATATCATCCAGTATAGGACTGCAAAGACGAGAGTTCCCTCCTCTACTTATTGTCGGTGCACGCATGCACTCAGGATGGAGAGACCATGGTGACAATGTATTGATATTTCTCATGATCAAGTAGTAAATTATACAAACATACAAAATATACCATTGTAGCACTTCATCTTAGACTATTGGAGGATTATTATTTATTTTAGGCTAATGCAAATTAGTAGATAAAAATGATAATAAATGGGAGATTTTAATGTTCACCACAAATTAGTACCAAGTAGTGAGGAATGATAATCGAATGTACGTTGGATAGGAAGTACGATGAACCAAGGTCAAAGCATTATGACTAGTGAGGTATAGCTAGGTTGGAGGAAAACAAAGAGAGTATAAAGTTCATATGGTTCTAAGTTTAATTTACTTCTATTGTTCTATTTCAATCATACATTTATGATAGACATATTGGGTCCACGGTATACTAGGTGGCAAGACAGTAGAAATAGTTGAACCTACCAAAAGCAGCTACATAGTTGATGCTTACCTTACTGTTGGGGACTTGTTCTCAAATGCTAAGAGTTAAGAACAAGACAACATAGAAAGTGTTAAATGTTAAAAGTCCTTCGTCCTTCAAGACATTATGTCCCTTCGAATATAATGAATTCCGGACGAAGGTTACGAAGTAAGAGACCTTCGTAAGCACGACAAACAATGATGAAGAATTTATACAAAGCATAAGATGTAATATAAACATTTAAACATTATCATAACATCATTTCTATTCTATTTTATTATCATGGAAAAAATAGAAATGATATCAAATTACAAGTGTACCTTCGGCTTGAGGGAAGGCAAAAGTACAAGCGTGACGCAAAAGCAAATGCCAAGTCAGCGTGAACAGTACGGGAGTACTGTTCATCTATTTATAGGCGCGAGACGCAGCCCATGTAAAATTACATTCATGCCCATTACATTTACTAATGGCTTATAACAATCTATTGAGGTCTAAGTAGCCTTTTCATCTTTAAGTCGGTTTCCGCGCCGAAGCTTCCCTTCGTACAGCTTGGTGATCAGCCCGTCCTTCGTCTCAATCACCCTTCGTCTCACTTAAGCTTCGTCCTGACCATACTCTATGCTTGTGATCCGAGTCCGAAGATACCTGTTCATATATTTCACTTGGAAGGCATTGTCAAACTATGTTTTTGAGGACCTTCGGAGGACGAAGGCCCCCAACAGTAGCCCCTCGCAATATTAATTTGTTAGTGATAAATTCAGATTGCGAAATGGACGAAGGCCTTAAGCCGAAGGTCCGAAAAAACACCTTCCCTTTGCTAGAATAGCAATAGTCATTGACAAGCGGGACCGTCCAGCTTTTTGGCTCAATGCGTATAAATAAGAACTCACGACAAGTTCATTTGACATGCTTTCTTGCCATCTGCTCCTGCTTACTGAATTTTAGATCTTGCGCAACAACACTTTCTTGGCTTTTTAGATTTTTAATCTTCGGCTTTGAGAGCACTTTCTCAGTTACGAAGATGTCGGAAGATAAAAAAGCTGTGCTGAGATGAAACTGAGCCTTTCTGAGGAGATGAATCTTGGTTTTCTTGAATCAATAGCGAAGACCAATACGGAGAAAATTACCAAAGAGATTTTAGAAGGTTTATCTGAAGATACTGGTGATAATGACAGCTATGATGTGGATAGTGGTGGTGAAGACTCCGAAGATCGACCTTGGCGACCAAGCCATGCGGTTTTCGGCAAATCAAGTATTAAAGAAAATTATCTTGTCAACATGAGGGGAAGATATTTCCGGGACTTGTCCGTTGTGAGGGCTGACGAAGGAGAGAAGACTTATCCAACTCCTGAGGAAAATGAAGTCGTAGTATTCCGAAGCTTCTTGAAAGCTGGACTACGATTTCCCCTAAGCAGCTTTGTCGTAGAAGTGCTAAAGATATTTGAAATCTACCTTCACCAACTTACCCACGAAGCAATCATAAGGATGAATATCTTCGTGTGGGCCATGAGAAGCCAAGGTCTGGAACCTGATGCGAAAAGTTTCTGCAACATACACGAATTGTTATACGAGACAAAGCCCTGGGGTAAGGAACAGTATCACAATAATTTTGGCTGCTACAGCTTCGTCTCCCAGTCTGGGTCAAGCTGTCCCGTGCCAACCTTTCAGAAGAGATGGCCCGGCGACTGGATGACAGAGTGGTTTTATGTGAAGAATGACCTAAAAACATGGGAAGATATTAAAGGTATAATTATGCGCCCTATTTGGCAACGCTTCGGCCTGCGGAGGCCGAAGGTTGAAATGAATGAAGCAGCCGAAGAATGCCAGAGAGCCTTCGAAGTTATTTGCTCTTTTATTGGAACGAGGGATTTGGTCCAAGAACACATTGCCTTCAGAGTATGGCCGCTCGTAGAAGAGTGGGAGATGCCAAAGGAAACCGTCAGGGAACCTGACGAAGGTGGACTAGTTAGACTGAAATACACATTCAAATACGGAGATAAGTTCATCGAGCCAGATGATGACTGGCTAAAGAGCATTGAGACTGTAAGTGATGAATTGCTTGGGGTATATTCGAAGGCCGAAGACAATGCACTATCAGCGGCCTTAGGAGGCCGAAAGAAGAAAAGACGCAATCGAGTATTTGACGCAGTTGGGTTTGTTTACCCCGATTATTACTATCCCGCGCGGGGCCAAAAAATAAAAAGTGCAACTTCGGCAAAAGAAACTGCTTCATCCGCTCCTAGCGAGCCAGTGCCGAAGAGACAAAGGGTAAAGGTTCTCACACACCGGCCACACTATATTGAACTAGCTACAGTGCCTGAGTTCGCCGGTGAAACCTCTTCAGCCACCGAAGTTAAAGAAAAAATAGAAGAGCCAAGGGCTGAGGAACCGAAGACATTGGAAATTCTAAGTCCTCCAGCAAAAATTGAGGCAACAACAAGTCAAAAGGGGCCAGCAGTAACCCCAAAAAGAAAAATGATGGTTAATGTTCTGGATGTCCTGGAGACAATAAAGTCTTCCAGCACAACTCCGAAGAAAACTGTTGAAGCTTCCAAAGCGCAATCTGAAGCCATTGATGCCGAAGCTTCGAAGCACCAATCTGAGAGTGAAGCTGGGCCTTCAGAGCCCGCCAAGATAAAATCCTTGGAAGCCGAAAAGACAAAAACAACAGAACAAATTTTGGCTGAAAAACCGGCACCGCGACCCCCGAAGCATTTCCCGAAGCGTTGGATTACATTTTACGACATGCTTCGGGGAAAAAGTTGAATGAAAAAGAAAAGCAAGAGGCTCAGTTTTACGCCCAAAAACTGAAATATCCAAAGGGGGCGTTAATTTTCAATGGTAGCGGAGAAGAAGACTTCTTGTATTGTCTCCCTGACAGCAAAGAAATTTCTGTCTGTCGGGAGATGAGCAAGAGCTTCGGCTTCCCAACACTAGAAGACGGGCTCTCGATATTATCGAAGAACGAGCTGGCCGACAGCTTGGCATACAATAGCTTGAAGGTGAGAAAATGATATCTTCGTATTATTTCTTGAAATCAAATTTTTTCGTTTACTCAAATTTATTGACGCACACACGTTTTTTCCTGTTTTGCAGGGTCTTATACTTAGCAATGCCCTGAGGGCCCAAAAAGATGCTGAAGATGAAGGGTGTGCCATTGCTCTGAGCAACCTTCGTTCCGAAGTGATTGAGCTAAGGAACGAAGGTCTCGAAAAAGATAAAATATTACACTCACTGGTGAATCGGATAAAAGAAGACGAAGCTACTTCTAAAGCTCAAGCTGAGGCTCAGAAACGTGAAATTGAAAATCTTTGGAAGCAACTAGCCAGGGCTAAAGAAGAACGTACACTCGAAGAAACAAAGCGAGAAATTAGCGAACAATGGGCAAATCATTTGGAAGAAAGCGTTGAAAAGCTTTGGGCATCCAAAAAGAGGTGCTACGAAAAATCCATAGACTGTGTTAAGAAAATAAAATCCAGCTTCGCCAGCGTTGGCGCGTTTTCAAGTGAGGAGAACTTCGTGAGAGGTAACCCGGAAGGCCCAATCGAATGGATCAGCCACGAAGCCGAAGCTTTTGAAGAAATTCTGAATAGTCGTGGGGACATTTGTGCTTTTTCGGGTGCCAGGGGAATTGTTACTATTTTGGAGAAGAAAGGGTGCGAGCATGTGAAATCTTTAGCACAATCTGAAGCCGCTCTATCTTGTGAAGATATTAAAGACCCTTCAGCCGAAGCAAGCCAGGTCGGTGGAAAATTTTTCACCGACATTTGGGACAATGGCGGCCGAGAAATAGCTCAAGAAATCATTCAAAGAAGCGAAAAAGGCATCTATGATGCTAGGAAGGTAGCAGAGGCTGCTGAGAAAGGCTCAGGGTCTGAAGGGCAAATAGGTATTAACTAGTGGTTTGTAATTTTTGATTTTAAACTTTATTCGCGGTTTGTAATAGTAACATAGGCATATCTTCTCCTCCTTCAGAACCTGCTGAATCATCTGCGGGCCCCCACACGAAGGGGGATGACAAAATTAGACAAATGGCCGAAGCCATCATGGATAAAGTTGTTGAACAACTACTAAATGAAGCTGCAGAAGTAGTACTTAGGGAAGACTAGATGCTATTGTAAAAACATTTGAAATGTAATCTGTGTAATATTTTGTAACTTTGAATGTAATATACAAGCTTTTTATGGTTCAATTCTTTACGATGCATAAAATTTTACATACGTACCGTTTTTGAGCCTTCAGCGAAAAAACACCTTCCCTTCTTTTAATGCTTCGTGAAGAAAAACTTTTATGTATCACAACAATTTCCATACTGCTCTGATGAAGAATATCCAAGCTTCGTGAAAACATTCTCCGAAGCTATACTCCGAAGATCAATATTGTATCCCCTTTTTGTGCCTTAGCACGATTTTCACTTTTTCAAAGCATTCTCCGAAGATCAATATTGTATCCCCTTTTTGTGCCTTAGCACGATTTTCACTTTTTCAAAGCATTCTCCGAAGATCAATATTGTATCCCCTTCTTGTGCCATATGCAATATGATGTATGATGCTTATGTTATGCGAAATGATGTGATGATGTTATGTTATGCAAAATGACATTTGCGTCGAAAATACACACACATCCCCGTAGTAAAACACACAATCTTTTTGTATCAGCGATGACTTTTCGCTGTAAGCCTCCCTTAGGAGCTTCTTCGCCTTTTACTTCAGCGGAATCAGCGTTTATTTTTCGCTGTAAGCCTCCCTTAGGAGCTTCTTCGCCTTTTACTTTCGGTGGTATTCGCGTTGACTTTTCGTGCTTCGCCTTTTACTTAGGCGGTATCAGCGTTTATTTTTCGCTGTAAGCTCTGCATTCCCTTTGGAACGACTTTTGAGCAGAAAACTTACACTGCGGTCCCTTAGGAACGGCTTTTTGCAGCTTCAGCAAACTTACACTGCGTTCCTTAGAACGACTTTTTGTTGCTTCGAAGAATTCACACTGCGTGCCTTTAAAATAAATTTTTGACAATTCGAAGGTTTTCCTTGCTATCGCAAATCTTTAAGCTTCGGCGACTTAAGCCTGTGGAGAAGATATATTTTCCTTGCGGCAAAAAGCGAAACTATTACAAGAGATTTAAAACGACAAAAAGTTCTCTAGTCTCCCATAAGTGTTCCTTGTTAAAAAGAAAATAATACTGAATGCAAAAGACTGCTATCAAGGTAGGATATTTGTCAGTAAATGTGCTTCGACTCTGGCATAGTGCTATTGACTGTGCGAGCTTCGGACTCTTCTCTGAAGTCCCTTTGGTGTTGAGTATGCTGACTCCCTTCTGGCTGCTGGCCTCGTTGCAACGGTGGTGGAGGCGGAGGCTGTTGCCAAGATGCTTGGGGTTGACTTGCCAAAGCAACAGAAGCTGCAGGATGGTTGCCTACATATTCTGGAATGTAGGGCGAATGATACGAAGCAGTATGCATGACCTGCTTTGGCTGAGTTTGCTGCGCTGCTGCTTCTGCTATCTCCTTCTGCTTCTGGATGGTAACGTGGCACATCCTGGTGGTATGGCCCTTGTCTTCACCACAGAATAGGCAGTAAATTTTTCTTGGCTGATCTCCAAATCTTCCCCCGAAGCCCCTTGCGCCTCTGCCCCTTGGCGCTGACGGCCGAAAAGAACTTTGCTGCTGCCCCGAAGCTTGTGAAGAGTATTGTGGTCTTTGCTGCTGGCTCCCTCTATCATCACTTTGAGTAGAGTTATGAATTGACCTAACATGCCTCGGGTGAAATCTTCCTCCGAAGCCCCTGGTCATCTCAGAGAACTTGAATGCTTCCTCCCTTCTCTGGCGGAAGTCATTGTCAGCTCGAATATACTCGTCCATCTTCTGGAGCAGCTTCTCCAAAGTTTGTGGTGGCTTCCTGGCAAAGTATTGCGCTGAAGGTCCCGGCCGAAGCCCCTTAATCATGGCCTCAATGACAATTTCATTGGGCACTGTTGGTGCCTGTGCCCTCAGACGCAGGAACCTTCGGACATACGCCTGAAGGTATTCTTCATGATCCTGGGTGCACTGGAATAAAGCTTGAGCAGTAACCGGCTTCGTCTGAAACCCTTGGAAGCTAGTTATCAACATATCCTTCAACTTCTGCCAAGAAGTGATTGTCCCTGGCCGAAGAGAGGAGTACCAGGTCTGAGCGACGCTCTTGACGGCCATGACAAAAGATTTTTCCATGACTGCAGTATTGCCACCATACGAAGATATGGTTGCTTCATAGCTCATCAAGAATTGCTTCGGGTCCGTATGACCGTCATACATGGGGAGCTGAGGTGGCTTGTAAGACTGGGGCCATGGTGTAGCCTGCAATTCTGTTGAGAGAGGAGAAGCATCATCAAAAGCAAAGTTTCCATGGTGGAAATCTTCATACCAGTCGTCCTCATTGTGGAAACCTTCCTGATGGAGCTCTCTGTGTGGAGGCCTTCGACTCTGATCATCTTGAACAAGATGACAAACCTCTTCAGAAGCTTCGTCTATCTGCCTCTGAAGGTCAGCTAGACGAGCCATCTTCTCCTTCTTGCGCTGCACCTGTTGCTGAAGGATCTCCAGGTTTTGGATCTCCTGATCCAAGTCATCCTCCGGAGGTGTTGGACTAACAGCCTTTCTCTTCTGGCTTCGGGCCTCTCTAAGAGAAAGGACGTCCTGATTGGGATCCAGCGGCTGTAAAGTACCAGCCCCTGTCGCTGAAGCTTTTTTTGGCGGCATGACGAAGGTGATGCTTGCCGAAAGTGTTCAAGACTCAAAAAATGGAAGTGAGTTCACCGGAGGTGGGCGCCAATGTTGGGGACTTGTTCTCAAATGCTAAGAGTTAAGAACAAGGCAACATAGAAAGTGTTAAATGTTAAAAGTCCTTCGTCCTTCAAGACATTATGTCCCTTCGAATATAATGAATTCCGGACGAAGGTTACGAAGGAAGAGACCTTCGTAAGCACGACAAACAATGATGAAGAATTTATACAAAGCATAAGATGTAATATAAACATTTAAACGTTATCATAACATCATTTCTATTCTATTTTATTATCATGGAAAAATAGAAATGATATCAAATTACAAGTGTACCTTCGGCTTGAGGGAAGGCAAAAGTACAAGCGTGATGCAAAAGCAAATGCCAAGTCAGCGTGAACAGTACGGAAGTACTGTTCATCTATTTATAGGCGCGGGACGCAGCCCATGTAAAATTACATTCATGCCCATTACATTTACTAATGGCTTATAACAATCTATTGAGGTCTAAGTAGCCTTTTCATCTTTAAGTCGGTTTCCTTTTCTGCTATCGCGCCGAAGCTTCCTTTCGTACAGCTTGGTGATCAGCCCGTCCTTCGTCTCAATCACCCTTCGTCTCACTTAAGCTTCGTCCTGACCATACTCTATGCTTGTGATCCGAGTCCGAAGATACCTGTTCATATATTTCACTTGGAAGGCATTGTCAAACCATGTTTTTGAGGACCTTCGGAGGACGAAGGCCCCCAACACTTACCTTTTACCAACTTGCCTCGAACACATGGTGAGATACAAAGATTAGACAAGGCTATCACCACTTGCTAGCACCATATTCTCTCCATGCAACAAGGTATCCAAGGCAATATAGCATATAAATACTACACTTAAATCTTCTCTCGCTACCTCTAGTTGTGCGCACACAGATCAACTAGAGCATACAAGTGTGGGTACTATATCATTAATCTAGTATGTACGAACTACATGCTAATACTAACAAAAAAATACTATAACTTGTATAATGTTGCACATAGTAAGTACTAGGTAAAGTAAGTACTAACTAAAGTAAAGAAAGAGTAATATATTAAATAAAGTAAAAGTCCTATAAAAGGAAAAGGTACAAGAGCTATTCTAGACCAAAAGACTAGCTTTGGGAATTTGAAAAAGCTCACCCTACTTCTAACTCCCACCATGTGGGACTAAACTACTAAAGATGAAGTGGGACTAAACTAAGAACTTCGTCCTTTGCTTCTTCATTGCTTTCATGAATGAAGAGGGGGGGATGTACCCCTCTATTTACACTACTCCAAGTGAGCGATGGAGCCATGTGATCATACTTGTGAGCCATACGAACAAACCACCACTAATTGAAGGGTGTGGATGTTCTCCTAGTATCATTTCATCTATGTATCGATGCTTCAGGCAGTGGAGCTCAAGTGTGGCTAGGTGAGCCATCAGTTGACCTAGGTGGGTCAACCAACCCCCTCTATGGTCTATGGGCCCTACCCTGCCTTGTAGGACCACTTGGGACCTTCTTTGTTAGGTGTATGCTAAAGTGGGTCCACCTTGATGTTGATTTACCTTACATGTGGGCCATTCAATCCATGGTTGTTCATCTTCCACCATTGAGAGAAAGTACACGCTTCATCGAAGGGTGGAGAATGGTGTTCATCCTGTTGACTTTACATTATCCTTAGCATTGTTCACCTTAGTAATCATTGTGTGGTTATCATAGTTCATAAGGATAGCAGTATTGTCGATGCACACATGCACTCAGGATGGAGAGATCACGACGACAACATATTAGTGTTTCATATAATCAAATAGAGAATTATTGTCGGGGATCAGATCCTTGGGCCCCAGGGGGGCATGAATCAGAGGGAATATAGGGAGGAACCCGCTCAGGTGAATTCGCCCCCTCCTATCCAATCTTCCAAAACTTAGTATCATCCCATCCATCTTCCAAAACAAGCAAAAGCAAACTCTCCAAATCAAAGCCCACATGATTATGTGAGCCACATAGCTGATATATATATATATATAAATTAGGATTGTTTTATTATGTATTGATTTGCTCATAACACTTTTTAGGCTTGTTGTTTGGAACTGGAGGAGTGGAAGTCTGCACTTCTTGTAAATTTATTATATATGTAAAGTATGATTGTTTATTATTCATTGACTTGCTCATAACACTTTTCAAGCTTGGTATTTGGAATTAGAGGAGTGGAGATCTGCACTTCTTTTGTTGCTACCTGTTACTTGGCACCTGCTAGTCGCTAATTCTGTTGTTCAACACTTGTGTTGTTAGCCTAGCAGCTTGCTACCTACTTGTTTACATGTTGTAATGTTATGGACTTTTTCACTTGTTTAGAACCAGAGTGGAAGCTTGCTGGCTGTTTGGAAGTTGAAAGTTAGAACTATGTATATATTGGTAATGCTTGCTGAGTTGTTTGCAATTTTGCACTTCTTCACTTGTGTTGTTCTAGAAATGACAGAATAAAATGACTTGTGATTTCTGTTGTATCATTCTATGATGTGAAAACGTTGAATTCTTGAATTTGTTATTTAATGCCAATTATTTACTTTCTGTTGTATACTTGTGGATTATGCCTATTTTTTTTTAAAAAAAAGCGTGTTGTTTTACTCCATTTACTAAATTTTGATCAGTTCTGTTAGAACTGAAATAACCGAGAACCAAATTTCTCAGTTCCAAATATTCTGGAAGGGTAATTTGATTCTCTTTTTTTAGGAACTAAATTTTATAAAGAATCGAGGAACCGAACACCGGGGCTTATGCATGACAACATGAGTACGAGTAATCAGTCCAAAAACATATACTTGTGTATTTGTTCATGTAACAATATCGTTGATGTCCTTAATTTTCTATCTATCTATCTACTAGCTAACTAGCTAGCTAGCTACACTACACGACGGTTCACTTACAGCGACCTACGGTTGGTTGCTAAAGCGGCTTTCAGCGACCTACGGTTGGTCGCTAAAGACTTTTAGCGACCCATAAGGATGGTCGCTGTAGGTGCCGTCGCTAAAGGCTTTAGCGACCGACATCTTTTTAGCGACCTACCGTCCGTTGCTAATATTGTATATTTAGCGACTAACCGTGGGTTGCTGTACTACAGATTTAGCAACCAACCGTAAGTCATCATACTATATATTTAGCAACCAACAGAAAGTCGCCCTTGTTACAGTTGTTATTAATAATAATATGCATTTAATTAAGCACCACAAATCACAGATTTTTATACACAAATCATAAAGACATATCTAGCTAATGGGGTGTTTGGTACAACCAAACTAATGTTTAATTGTGTCCAATCAATTGTTTAAATGACAATTACGAGTATTAAATATAGTCTAATTATAAATTTAATTATAGAGATGAAGACTAAACGACAAGATGAATTTATTATATCTAATTAAGCATATATTTAATACTCGTAATTAATATTTAAATATTCAATATTACACGAACTAAACTTTAATTAAAGGAACTGAACGATGCACTTAACAATATCGTTGATGTTCTTATTTTTCTATCTATCTAGCTAGCGAGGGAGAGAGTGAGGGAGGGAGGATAGTCATTTATCTCCATATATACTAACTAGCAATACGATACTAATCAATATTGCACCTTCTATATAAACTTAAATATTAAAATTTACTAGTCGGTTACCCGTGCGTTGCGACGGCTCACAGCAATATCCACGTAAATTATCCACCAAAAAGATTTCAATTTTTTTTATTTATTATCTTCGTTCTTCACATAATATTTTTTATGAACACACGTGTATCATATGCACCAAATCAGAGGCTCCCATCCCTCGTCTCCCACTTCCAAGGTTTCGTAGAGCAGGAGGGGAAAGAAAGAGGTGGTCATACATGTTCGTTGCCTGAGAAGGACACTGTCACACCCGGGTTTTAGGGGCAACAAGACCCGGGCGCGAACATAAACACTAGGTATGCTGGGACCAAGTCTCACACATATGATGTATAGTGGCACAGGATCGAATGTCACATCTTTATATATAACAGGAGTTCTATACAAAATAAATAATTACATTATAAGGAGACAACGGTCCAGCAACCCAAAGTTGACTGGGAGACGACGGCCTAGACCTCTCACGAACTCGCCACAGCATCCTCCATGCGCCTCATCCTGCGGTACCTGTTCTTGACCTGTGGGGGGGGGGGTGTGAGACAGCAAGAGTGAGCTCACATACGTTCATCGCTCAACAAGTTGTGGGGAATAATGTGCATGAACTCGCCAAAGATGGGAGCTCACGTGAAGTGTAAGGCTTACCAAAGAGATTGGTTGAAGCTGAGCATTGCTTTTAAGATTGGTCAAAATTTTATTAGCAATTACTAAGTATAATTAAATACCAACCCAATTAAATAGTAGAACAAAAGTAACATCATCACCTGCGATGCAATGCATATGACATATTGAATTTAGTTCCATAAATTAATCATGTGAGGGTCCGAGCTGCTCATGACCGTGAGCACGGCTAGTATACCAGTTTTACACTCTGCAGAGGTTGCGCATCTTTACCCACAAGTCATGTTACCCATCTGCCAAGGGATCGCGACTTCCCATACACCTCTACCGAGGAGGCGAGGCAGGGTAACACTACGAGGCCTTTACAAAGTTCCACTAGCTTCAGAAAACCCGCTACAGTTTATAGGAAGCTCCAATGCAGGAATCCCTTGCAGGACCGCCATCGCAGCAAAATCCTCCCGAGGGCCTCCCTACACTGACCACTCCCCTACTGCCCTTGCCCCTTTCGGGTAAGGTAGTCTTCCACTAGCTTTCCTAATTAATCGGCCAAGGGCGTCCCATTAAACTCTTGTGGTAGCACTGTTTTCCCGGGTGGTCGCTCCATGTTCCAATTAACATAATGATCTTATCATGAACAGTAATAATAAACAGATAATAATAGTGTAATCATGAATAATGTATCTTCATACCCAAAACCACATAAAGCACTAGCAAGTACTACCCAAAAAGTTCAGTGGTAAACAAGGTATAAAGATAGACAAACTAGGGTAACCTATTGGGTCCCATCAAAATTAACCTATGCAGATCATTATGATTAATTAGAACATGAGTGGGTAAAAAGAAGTGATCAAGGGCACAACTTGCCGGGGACTTGAGATTCCAGGTACCAGGATGATCTTCAGATGACTCGTGACCTCACACTAGTCATAGCAATACAAACAAACAGTGTATAGGCAAAATTAACATTACACCAAACATAAGAATAAACTGCGTAATAATAATCTACGCGCCAAAACGAGATTGTAGAAACAAGAACCACTAAATTGAGAGCTACGGTTATTAAATTATGAATTTTCGAAATTATTTAGCACCTAGAACAGATTAATTCAAATGAACAATTTTACTTCAAGTTTCATGGCTAAACAGTGTTACTAGTTGATAGAAAATATTAAAATAAAATTATTGCAACTGGAATGACTCAATTTGAAGTTAAAATGAGAAAGTTATGAATTTCTAACGATTTTATGTGTTTTGTACAAGATTAAATAGAATATAAATTTTAATGTGACTTTCATGTCAAAACAGATGTACTATGTGATAAACAATAATATTATAGAATTATAGAAATTAGAATGAACTAATTTGGACTTAATATGAATTTCTTATAGATTAAACAAGATTCTGGAATTGTTTTTGTATTAAAAATCATTATCTATAATTAATTTTCTATTTCCATTGTTCTCTGGACTGGGCATCAAAAACAGAGAAGTACAGGGTCTTCTGCGCAAGAACTCCTAAGACTCGGCGCACTGCTAAATGGACTGCAGGTTGAATCCGAGAAAACCCAGGGTCTCTTTTATAAAACATACCCGCGAAGGGGTATGGGTAAATGTGGACCGCCCGATCACTAATCGACGCATAGGATTAGCTTTGGTTAAATCAGAACTGGCATTCCTATACGCGCCCTTGGATCCAAAAGTAACGACTTGGATTTTAAACGATCACGATCACATCTCGGACGTCCATGACCGGATCAACGACCACCACAACTCAATACTGAAGCAAGACTAAGTTTTGATCCCCGCCGTTGACTAGGATCCCACGATCCTAGTGTTCCTCCCACACGCGATGGTCGAGGTCGGACGCGCCGACCCTAATCGTAACCACTCCTACACGATCCAACGGTCGTGAGCACGTCTTCAAGCAGCTGGCACCAGCAGAGGCGCCGCCAGAGTCCTCCCGGTGGAGGATCACCGGAGCCGGCCGGATTAGCGCACTGGAGCATCCCAATCCCTAACTAACCCGCGATTCGACATCGGAATAGTAATGCGGACATGAGGGAGAGGCTCACCGTCGATTGGAGCTTCGGGGAAGGCCTGGCCACGGGAAACGACGGACGACGGTAAAATTTGTAAGCCGTCGAGTGAATTGAGGATGGCTAGGAGGTCTTTGACGACGAGAACGGGTGGGAGAGGTAGCCGCAGCGCTCGCGTACTTATGCCCCTACCATCCGGTTAGTTAGCGCATGCTGGCCAAGGTTCGCGCGGATTTCGCATCCGCCATTGCCGCGGAACTACCTGTGCGTGGCCAGCAGGGGGGTGTCCGTTCGTGTGCACGAGAAAAGAGGCGGCGGGCGCGGAATCGTTGACTGGCATGCAGAGGATTCCCAGAATCGCGCGGCACAGTTGGAGCTCGGTCCACGGCGGATCCAATCAACGCGGGCGAGCTCCGCGCCTTCGGTTGCGGAACAGACCAGAGGATAGGGACGCCCCTGACGCGTGGGGTCCACAGGCAGCGAGTGTGCGCGCACAAATGGCAGGAGTGGACAGAGGCTGACAAGTAGGACCCGCGTGTAAGTGTCACTGGTAAAAAGGAAAAGGAGATAGCGTGGGCCAAACAGGGGGAAAGGATCCGCGGGCGGTGGGCTGGCGCGTGGAGAAAGTGGGCCGGCCAGGGAAAAATGGCCCAAGCGCAGGCTTCCTTTATTCTTTTCCATTTAGTTTTTCCTATTTCAGATTTCTAATATCCATTTCAAATTTGAATCCCTGTTTGAATTTTTTTCTGATTTCAACTCTCAAGGATAGCTCTAATGTAAAGGTAAATGTATTTTTCTCCCTATTATTTAATTATGGAGGTAATAAATGGCTTTATTACAATTTTTGTTTTATATTTTCCATTTATCAGTTGAGGTCCAATTAAATCTTGACTCCTTTATTCAAACAAAATGCATCACAACAAAATCATCGGCATGAGGTGCAAATTTATTTATTCATTTATTTGTTAGTTGAATAATTTAATACCACTAACTGAGTATGCACAAAGAAAAGAAGGTCAAACAATTGCCAGAACACTAACATATAAGTATACTTATTTATTTATCTTATTTTTTCTCTTATACAAATTTCGGGTTTTACAAATCCTACCCCCTTAACAGAAATCTCGTCCTCGAGATTTGTAAGAAAAAGGGATATAGAAAGTCAAATGTTTGGTTGCAGTTTAGTTTCGAGTTTTTTTCAAATGGTTTTAAGCACACATGTTTTCTATATATATATATATATATATATTTAAGTCATTTAAATAAGGAGATGATTAGGAACACATGGGTATACTATGTTTAGCTATTAGGCAGAAGTAGAGAAGGTTTTGGTAATAAGGATTAGGGCAAAGAAAGATTTCATTATGGATGGTGGATCTTGACTCATCTGGTGATTCTGTTTTGCCCTTTGAAGACTTGAGTTGGTGCTTATCCTTCCTTGATGAGGTTGATCATCTTCGGTCTTTAATCTTGGAGTTATCATCTGAGTTTATGGACAAGTAGATAGATGTGGCCATGTGGGTAGGATAGGTTTTCTGAGATAGTTCAAAATCTCGGGCGTTTTTAATTTATGTTGATCTATACGGATTATGTATGTTAAATAGTGGTATATGGTCGAGTTGGTCTAGGACACC
Organism: Zea luxurians; assembly: GCA_029449295.1. Classification (NCBI taxonomy): domain Eukaryota; kingdom Viridiplantae; phylum Streptophyta; class Magnoliopsida; order Poales; family Poaceae; genus Zea; species Zea luxurians. Next base: position 32,456,129 of record JAOPSE010000023.1, on the reverse strand, counting down.
AATTTAGGCTTAATTGTATGGACTTATCCCTTGTACCAGCATTAAGTAACCCTCACTAGATTAGATAGGATCTAGATTAGATTAGATATGACTAGATTAGAATAGATTTAAGTAATTTGGATTAGGTCATTGTTGTTACACTAGGATGAGATAAGCAAAGTGGTTAGGATAAGATATAATCTTTTTAAGGTAAGATGGATCCATTAAGATAAGAGAATCTTTTAAGATAACATGGATCTATTAGGCTTGATATATTCTAGTGGTGGTATTCTTAATTTGTACAGTCATCTTATGATTTTTATTTATTTATATTTATGTCTATATGTATATGCAGATATAATTGTGGACATTACTCCACAACTCATCACACTCAATCAAAGATCCAAATCAGACATGTATCATAAGAAGAAACATTCAAGCATACAAATATTTACAAAAATACTTTTGATTTTGTTCCTAAGAGTGGGTCTCATATCCCTAAAGGTCACTTTAGATACAGGATTTCAAAGTGTGAAATCCACATTTGTCTTTAGAAAGAAAAAGGTAAGAATAATCAGAGTAAAACGGAAATAGATGAGAAGAAGATTAAGTTAAGTTTAGAAAAGAATCAGAGTAGTAGAGGTAAGTAGACAATGGTTGTCCAGTTCTATCTAAGTTTTGTCCTACAGTCAACATTCCTCTGATACCACTTCTGTCACACCCGGGTTTTAGGGGCAAGAAGACCCGGGCGCAAACATAAACACCTGGTATGCTGGGACCAAGTCTCACACATATGATGTATAGTGGCACAGGATCGAATGTCACATCTTTATATATAACAGGAGTTCTATACAAAATAAATAATTACATTATAAGGAGACAACGGTCCAGCAACCCAAAGTTGACTGGGAGACGACGGCCTAGACCTCTCACGAACTCGCCACAGCATCCTCCATGCGCCTCATCCTGCGGTACCTGTTCTTGACCTGTGGGGGGGTGTGAGACAGCAAGAGTGAGCTCACATACGTTCATCGCTCAACAAGTTGTGGGGAATAATGTGCATGAACTCGCCAAAGATGGGAGCTCACGTGAAGTGTAAGGCTTACCAAAGAGATTGGTTGAAGCTGAGCATTGCTTTTAAGATTGGTCAAAATTTTATAGCAATTACTAAGTATAATTAAATACCAACCCAATTAAATAGTAGAACAAAAGTAACATCATCACCTGCGATGCAATGCATATGACATATTGAATTTAGTTCCATAAATTAATCATGTGAGGGTCCGAGCTGCTCATGACCGTGAGCACGGCTAGTATACCAGTTTTACACTCTGCAGAGGTTGCGCATCTTTACCCACAAGTCATGTTACCCATCTGCCAAGGGATCGCGACTTCCCATACACCTCTACCGAGGAGGCGAGGCAGGGTAACACTACGAGGCCTTTACAAAGTTCCACTAGCTTCAGAAAACCCGCTACAGTTTATAGGAAGCTCCAATGCAGGAATCCCTTGCAGGACCGCCATCGCAGCAAAATCCTCCCGAGGGCCTCCCTACACTGACCACTCCCCTACTGCCCTTGCCCCTTTCGGGTAAGGTAGTCTTCCACTAGCTTTCCTAATTAATCGGCCAAGGGCGTCCCATTAAACCCTTGTGGTAGCACTGTTTTCCCGGGTGGTCGCTCCATGTTCCAATTAACATAATGATCTTATCATGAACAATAATAATAAACAAATAATAATAGTGTAATCATGAATAATGTATCTTCATACCCAAAACCACATAAAGCACTAGCAAGTACTACCCAAAAAGTTCAGTGGTAAACAAGGTATAAAGATAGACAAACTAGGGTAACCTATTGGGTCCCATCAAAATTAACCTATGCAGATCATTATGATTAATTAGAACATGAGTGGGTAAAAAGAAGTGATCAAGGGCACAACTTGCCGGGGACTTGAGATTCCAGGTACCAGGATGATCTTCAGATGACTCGTGACCTCACACTAGTCGTAGCAATACAAACAAATAGTGTATAAGCAAAATTAACATTACACCAAACATAAGAATAAACTGCGTAATAATAATCTACGCGCCAAAACGAGATTGTAGAAACAAGAACCACTAAATTGAGAGCTACGGTTATTAAATTATGAATTTTCGAAATTATTTAGCACCTAGAACAGATTAATTCAAATGAACAATTTTACTTCAAGTTTCATGGCTAAACAGTGTTACTGGTTGATAGAAAATATTAAAATAAAATTATTGCAACTGGAATGACTCAATTTGAAGTTAAAATGAGAAAGTTATGAATTTCTAACGATTTTATGTGTTTTGTACAAGATTAAACAGAATATAAATTTTAATGTGACTTTCATGTCAAAACAGATGTACTATGTGATAAACAATAATATTATAGAATTATAGAAATTAGAATGAACTAATTTGGACTTAATATGAATTTCTTATAGATTAAACAAGATTCTGGAATTGTTTTTGTATTAAAAATCATTATCTATAATTAATTTTCTATTTCCATTGTTCTCTGGACTGGGCATCAAAAACAGAGAAGTACAGGGTCTTCTGCGCAAGAACTCCTAAGACTCGGCGCACTGCTAAATGGACTGCGGGTTGAATCCGAGAAAACCTAGGGTCTCTTTTATAAAACATACCCGCGAAGGGGTATGGGTAAATGTGGGCCGCCCGATCACTAATCGACGCATAGGATTAGCTTTGGTTAAATCAGAACTGGCATTCCTATAAGCGCCCTTGGATCCAAAAGTAACGACTTGGATTTTAAACGATCACGATCACATCTCGGACGTCCATGACCGGATCAACGGCCACCACAACTCAATACTGAAGCAAGACTAAGTTTTGATCCCCGCCGTTGACTAGGATCCCACGATCCTAGTGTTCCTCCCACACGCGATGGTCGAGGTCGGACGCGCCGACCCTAATCGTAACCACTCCTACACGATCCAACGGTCGTGAGCACGTCTTCAAGCAACTGGCACCAGCAGAGGCGCCGCCAGAGTCCTCCCGGTGGAGGATCACCGGAGCCGACCGGATTAGCGCGCTGGAGCATCCCAATCCCTAACTAACCCGCGATTCGACATCGGAATAGTAATGCGGACATGAGGGAGAGGCTCACCGTCGATTGGAGCTTCGAGGAAGGCCTGGCCACGGGAAACGACGGACGACGGTAAAATTTGTAAGCCGCCGAGTGAATTGAGGATGGCTAGGAGGTCTTTGACGACGAGAACGGGTGGGAGAGGTAGTCGCAGCGCTCGCGTACTTATGCCCCTACCATCCGGTCAGTTAGCGCATGCTGGCCAAGGTTCGCGCGGATTTTGCATCCGCCATTGCCGCGGAACTACCTGTGCGTGGCCAGCAGGGGGGGTGTCCGTTCGTGTGCACGAGAAAAGAGGCGGCGGGCGCGGAATCGTTGACTGGCATGCAGAGGATTCCCAGAATCGCGCGGCACAGTTGGAGCTCGGTCCACGGCGGATCCAATAAACGCGGGCGAGCTCCGCGCCTTCGGTTGCGGAACAGACCAGAGGATAGGGACGCCCCTGACGCGTGGGGTCCACAAGCAGCGAGTGTGCGCGCACAAATGGCAGGAGTGGACAGAGGCTGACAAGTAGGACCCGCGTGTAAGTGTCACTGGTAAAAAGGAAAAGGAGATAGCGTGGGCCGAACAGGGGGAAAGGATCCGCGGGCGGTGGGCTGGCGCATGGAGAAAGTGGGCCGGCCAGGGAAAAATGGCCCAAGCGCAGGCTTCCTTTATTCTTTTCCATTTAATTTTTCCTATTTCAGATTTCTAATATCCAATTCAAATTTGAATCCCTGTTTGAATTTTTTTCTGATTTCAGCTCTCAAGGATAGCTCTAATGTAAAGGTAAATGTATTTTTCTCCCTATTATTTAATTATGGAGGTAATAAATGGCTTTATTACAATTTTTGTTTTATATTTTCCATTTATCAGTTGAGGTCCAATTAAATCTTGACTCCTTTATTCAAACAAAATGCATCACAACAAAATCATCGGCATGAGGTGCAAATTTATTTATTCATTTATTTGTTAGTTGAATAATTTAATACCACTAACTGAGTATGCACAAAGAAAAGAAGGTCAAACAATTGCCAGAACACTAACATATAAGTATACTTATTTATTTATCTTATTTTTTTCTCTTATACAAATTTTGGGTTTTACAGACACATCGAAGACCTAGACATCTGGAGGCGACATAGGTAGTACGCCGTTAGATATATAGGGAGAGAGCACGCAAGCGGAGAAATATGCCCAGCCGGAGCAGCTCCAAACCGAGAGGCACCCGCACCAGACGTCAGTCCGAGAAGGGAGAGAGAATGCGAGTTTCTTCCTAGCCCTGGACCCGCCGAAGCGACACAACACCACCACCAGCTCCGTAGCATATGCCGACTGCTGCCACGCTACGAGCCTTGGTTGTCCAATATCTCAGACCTGGACTTCCCATCGCCAAGATAACCTAAGTGTGGCAGGCGCCACCATGTCCTCCTCGACGGCACGCATAGAGAAAGGCCAGGAGCATGACCGACTCGCCCTGTACCCGCGTCAACGAGCATCGGTCAGCTCGCGGCTACGACCGTGGGCAGAGGCAGCAGGTTGGGGGGGAAGAACAGGGCGAAGGCCAGGGAGACGAATGAGACGTCCGACGACGGCGAAAACGATGGTGCGCGCATGATGTGAAACGTCCTCGTGGACGTGCAATAGCCACTGCGCGAGTCGTTGTAGAGGCTAGTGTCAGACGAATATGTGGAGGAGGCATATGCTCCTACTCCCTCTACCGAGAATGGGGTGGCGTGAAGGTGGAGGCATGAGGGAAGAGAGAAAAGAAGTAAAATGGTGAATGAGGTGGTGGCAACTGAGACGAGGGCCGTTATTATCGTGCGGAGGTATAGATGGGCAAATGAGCCATGTTTGACGAGCCGACCAAGGCACGACTCATTTAATAGTGCTTGGGCCAACCCGACACGAGCTCGAGCGATGCTTGGGCCGTAGCCTCGGCCTGTAGTGCTGGCCCGGCCCGGCAAGGCAGGATTATTTTTTATTTTACAAAACTTTATATATACATATGTACAATTTATATTAAATATAATAAACACAAAATTATTTTTTATTAGATAGCTTCGCCCAGTATCTCCCACTCTTCTTCCATCAGGGTGTGAGTTCAAACCCCACCGTCTGCACCGTTTTTTAATATTTTACGCTGAGTTGATTTAGAAGAAATATAGGGACTTCTTGTAAAAAGGTGACCGTTGAAATTGGTGCTTTAAGTATAGTATAAATTAAAAAATGTAGATATTAAAACATTAAAAAAAATGGACGTAGAAAAAATAAAGCATATAAACTGTAAGAGGCCTAATTATGATGCCAAGCGCGACTGCTCGATTGCAGGTCGGAGAGGGCGGTCAGACACTCTTGCATGATGAGAAGCCAAATGTCACGATAAGAAATAGTCAGGGTCGTTCTTGACTTTTCAGGGATCCAGTGCAAAATTCGATATGAGGGCTCAATTCACACAAAAATATATATAATTATACATATATTACCGAATATTTGACGTATAAAAATTATTATGCACTGTTTTAAAGTTTATAAGATAACAAATATAAAATATAGCAAAAAACACTTACTTGTTATATGATATTATTAAAAATATCTTATAACATTTTGTGATACAAAGTCATCGCTTATATCATCGAGATGAATCTCATCCAACAATTTTTTTCGATATATAAAATCGTCAAGCCATTTAACATCTCTTGAGTTATTGTTATCATAAATAGTTCATAAAAAAATTTAATTTTAAAAAGCTTCTCTCTACCAAGCAACCATCATATGTATATGTTGGTACCCTGGATTAGGGGTACCCCTTACTACGGTATAAAGGTACGATGCCTGCGCGGCTACCCTTAACCGCACGGAGAACAACCCCAGGGGTATCTCGTGAGCGGTTAAGGTGGCGTTCTCGGAGACGACGTCGTCAAGCCCAGAAGGCGCAGGACCCCTATGCGCACAACCCGGACCCCCGAAGTAAAATAGCCCGGAGCCATTGGATAGGGTTCGGACCCCATCTAGGGCTTGTTCGGTTCTACCCCAATCCATATGGATTGAGGGGGATTGAGAGGGTTTTAATCCCTAGCAAGTCAAAATCCCTCCCAATCCATATCAATCCCCTCCAATCCATATGGATTGAAAATAACCGAACAAGCCCCTAGTGGGCTCCAGACCACCCATAGCAAGGTCCCGGGAGAGGAAGTGCCGTAACCTAGGCATGGATCCGGTATTGACGCGTGTCGGCCTCATTGCTGATTGTCCGTGACATAGGCCAGCGGGCGAAGCGTGACATAAGGGTTCTGAGCCGCGTGGCCTCCGCATTTATTGCGGAGGGGACACGCCGCCTGTCCGCCCTCCTGACAGGTGATGTGCCCCCACGGCATTTATTGCGTCCTGTCCATTCCGCTGGCAGGCGACGCCAGGACCACCCTGCAGACGGCGCACATGTCCAGTTCGTTGCCAAAACAGTACGCCCGTGCTACGCGGTGTACTGTACTCATCCCTTATGCGAGAAGCTTCCCCCTGCACACCGAGACTATGCAGATCTCGGGTGTCAGGGCGCAAGAAGATTGCTCCAGCAAAAGATATTAGTAGCTACATCTGCTATGTTCCTGGGCCCACATGTCGGGGCTCAGTACTCTTGTACATGTCCCCCTTTAGCTATAAAAGAGGAGGCATGCAACGTTACAACACAAGCTCAATCTGGAGGCTTGGACTATCAAGTTTCCACAGCAATCCAACACACAGTGAAGTAGGGTGTTACGCTCCGGCCCTCAGATTGAGCTTGCTCATGTGCTTGATGTTTGCTTAGCAGGACAGGCAAAATGCTTAAGCCCCTTCCTCATCTTAGGATTTAGGGCGGGTGCACTCCTCCACCCGGCCGGAGAATTCCCTCACACTACAAGAAACTGATAAATGTTCGTTGGTAAAACTAAGAACGTGGGTACCGACGTTCTTATATGAGTTAAGTTCGTGGGTGTAGTTAAAAACGTGGGTACCCACGTTCTTAAACTAAGTTCGTGGGTCCCAGCCAAAACCGTCAAACTTAACTCATTAGGAACGTGGGTACCCACGTTCTTAATTTAAGTTCGTGGGCTAGCTGAACCCCGTCGAACTTAACCGAAGACATCTAAATCCCTAACCCGCGCCGCGTGCCTCTCTCTCACCAGCTCTCTCTCACTAGCGCGCCCTTTCCGCCCACCGCGCCGCGCACCGCCACAACACCCGCCGCCGAACACCGACCCCGCCTGCACAGCACTGCGCCGCCGCCGCCAGCACGCCAAATCCCTTCCTCGGCTCGCTGCCCCGCAGGCAAAGCTCACCGCGCCCCCGCCCCACATCCAAAGCTGACCGCCCTCGCCGACCCACGCACGACCCATAAGTTCGACGGCCACATGGCACCGTCGAACTTAAGGTTAAGAACGTGGGTGCCGTCGAACTTATGGGAAAAAATTCGACGGCCCCGTCGAACTTAAAAACCCACGTTCTTAACCTTAAGTTCGACGGTACCCACGTTCTTAACGTTAAGTTCGACAGTACCCACATTCTTAACCTTAAGAACGTGGGGGCCATCGAAATTACTTCTTTAAGTTCGTCCAAAAATCGCCGTCGGCTATATTCGTGGGTAAACCCACGTTCTTATGGTAAGTTCGACGGCCTATTACATTAAGTTTGACGGTTTTTCACCCACATTCTTTAACCAGTTTCTTGTAGTGTCACCGACATTTGGTGCGCCAGGTAGGGGGCTAGGCATTAGGTTTTTGCTGGATTTCTCGCTCAGAATAATGGTGCAAATCGTTGAGCACCACGCCGAGACATCAACGGATTTCCTGGTGGAGGAAGAAGTTGTTTCCTCCATGCCACAGGTTCCCAATCACCCAGTGCCAGGCACTGCTGCTGTGCACGCTGCACGGTAGCATGCAACTGCGCAGACATCCCGGACTCCATCGAGGGCTGCTCCGGGAGCATTGTCAGCAGCCAGGGAGTTACTGCGACACCCTCCAAGCTCCACGGCCTCACCAGGGGCCATGAAGCAGTGGCGGGACGACGTCGACCGACTGCTCGGCATGGCGCATTCTACCTCGACCAGGTCGAGGTCACGATCATCCCGGCGCCAACATGAGGCGTTGGCGTCTGTATGCTCACCCTCAGTAAGGGGCGCACAGACCAACGACCTCTGGGCCAAACTCAACCGCAGGCGCGCGGGAGAGGACGGCGGATCTCTTTGGAAAGGGCACGCGAGCGCCGCCAAAACATCGAGGGCCGCAACCTCGATCAAGACTTCGCTGTGGTAGCACCACAGGCCCCAATGGGCACCCGGTCCCAAGCGGGTGTCCCCTTGGCCGGCGTGGGCTGCGCCGCTCTCGCGGATCATCTCCGCGCGACATCATGGCCACCCAAGTTCTGGCCACACGTGCTGGAAAAGTATGACGGAACGTCAAATCCGTCGGAGTTCCTGCAGGTGTACGTCACCGCTATCACAGCAGCCGGTGGGAACACCGCTGTGATGGCAACATATTTTCATGTCGCCTTGTCTGGTCCTGCCCGGACTTGGCTCATGAACCTCGCCCCAGGGTCAATCTACTCCTGGGAAGAGCTCTGCGCCCGGTTCGTTGCGAACTTCGCTAGTGCTTACCAGCAGCACGGTGTAGAGGCCCACCTCCATGCGGTGAGGCAGGAACCCGGGGAGACCTTCCGGACGTTCATCTCCCGCTTCACCAAGGTGCGAGGTACTATACCTCGCATTTCCGATGCTTCCATCATCACGGCCTTCCGTCAGGGAGTACGTGATGAGAAAATGTTGGATAAGTTGGCCACGCATGACGTGGAGACTGTCCCCACACTCTTCGCTCTGGCCGACAAATGCGCCAGAGCCGCCGAGGGCCACGCATGGCACTCGGCTGCACAAACCGGGGCTGCCCAGTCGGGTGGCTCGGGTGCCGTCCCCCAGGACGGTAAGAAGAAAAAGAAGAAGGACCATGACTACCAGAAGCCGGGGTCCACCGCTCTAGTCATTGCAGCCGCGACCAGGGGCCGAGGCGACCGCAACAAACGCCCACGGCCGCAGAGGGGTAACAGCGGTTCATGCCCTATGCACGCCAACGGTCGCCACAACATCGAGGAGTGTCACGAGATCATTGACCTCGTGAAACGCGTCAGCGAGCGGCACGAGCAGTCTTCCAAGGACGGCTCTCCACCTTGTCGCCGACCTGGCAAAGAAAAGGCCGACGATGGCGAGGTGGCCGCGGCTGAACGGGACCTCGGGTATCAGTCACCCGAGGGGGACCTAAAGGATGTCTTCGCCGGAGGCTCCTACTCCGATGGAGATAACTAGATGGACCCCCAGGAGGACCCTGTGCTCCCCGGTCTACGGGGCCGAAGCCTGCCTTCCCCCGGAAACCCTTCTGGACTCCCCACGGGTCCAGATTTCCGACAGGTTCATGCAGAAATGGCCACAGCCGAAGACAAGGGCTCCCTGGTCAAACGCAGACGGGAACCTAGGGTCGGGACCTAGTCCTATGGCAAGTACCAAACCAAGAAGGGCTCCGCAACTCTCCCCCAGCTGGGAAGGACCCTTCAAGGTAACGGGAATACGCCGACCCGAGTGTGACCGTCTAGCTACGACTGAAGGAGTGCCTCCACCTGGTGCTGGAGCATCTATGTAATTTCTATCCATAGGAGCAAGTCTGAGGGGTCGAATTTGTTTCCCTTTTGTAACTAGGTAACGCATACGTGTATGCCAACCCTGTGAGGTCCGTCCCCATAAACCCGACCTGTTGGTCTGCACCCATGCATGATAAGTTATAAAGAAAAGAATTACCCCCTCAGATGTGCCCCTATGATAGTTTCATCTTACTGTTCCATGGTCTTACCTTGCAGTTTTTCAGATATTATTTTATCTAATCCACCCGAACAGTTCCCTTTCCATCAGACATAATGACTTCCGAATTGAACAGCCAGGATTGCAGTTTAGGACCTCTCTGCGAAAGCAGGAGGGCCCGACAGCCTGGGAGCCGGCTCTGGAGAATGGGACCCCGTTCCATGGTGTGGTTCGGAGCCTGTGTGGCCGCTTAGCCTGGTTCCGTACCCGAAAGCCTGCACACTCCACCACTCCGTGACGGGTACCTAGTATTTGGAGCTATAAGTCCTGTGGGTCCGACAACCTGGGGTCCAGAACTAGAGAATGGACATTTGTCTCCTAGGGTGGTCCGGAGCCCGTGTAGCCGCTCAACCTGGTTCTATACCGTGGGCATGCACACTCCACCACTCTGCGACAAGTGTCCTAGTACCTAGAATCACCATCCAGGGGGTCTGGACGCACAACTTGGCCTCCTAGACGAGACCCTGCAGGTCCCGAGCATGTATCAAAGGATGACTAGTGTCAGATAACGGGTCCTGTGGGTGTACTGCTAACGCTCCCTAGCCGAAGCTGTGTGCAGGCCCAGGTCCCAGTCGAGGCTACCTCCTGGGGGCCACCGCCAAACTCTTTCTGAGGTATGCTGGTCTGCAGCCTCGACAAATCGAGCCTACATCCCAGTGGGGACAGGTACCAAGGAAGAATCAGTTACACCACAGGCAACAGGGACAAGTGGTACACAGATAAGTGCTAATACTGCTTGATAAATAGTACTCAAAAGTACCTTACAAAAAGCAAAAGTATTACATCCGCTTTCAAGCGGAGCCCTAGCTCCATCTCTACTCTACAGGTATGAACTACCTCCACACCAGTAGGGTCGCGTGGTAGCTAGCTCCGAGCGGCTCGCCAGCGGAGGCGACCACCTCAGCACCGACGGCAGCGGCCACCTCTGCACCGATGACTCGCCAGCAGTGGTGACCACCTTAGCACGTGTGCCATTGCGAAGAGGTCCTCGCCCCTGTCTTCCTACGGGGGGCGTCAACGAGGCCATTAAAGCCAAAGAGTTGGAGGCTCGACGACAAGTGGTGCTGGTGGTCTCGCCAGCGGAGGCAACCACCTCTGCAGCGGGCAGCCTCACCAGCGGCGGCGACCACCTCAGCACCGACGACAGTAGCCACCTCCGCACCGGTGGCTTACCGGCGACGGCGGCCGCCCGCACCGCGCACGAAGAGGTCCTCGCTCCCGCCCTCCTACGGAGTGAGGACAAGACCATCCAAGAACGCGACCGCCACCTCTGCGGTGTACGACGCCTTGTACGACCCCTGGGGCGGCGTCGGAGCAGTGTGCCACGAATGCGGCAGACCTGCACACGGCGCGATCGTCGCCCATGCGGTGGACGAAGAGCCGCGCCCCGCTTGGCAGCGGCAGGCGGCACTGGAGGCGGCGCCAAAGCCATCCAAGCCAAGGAGCCAGACACACGGCTGCTGACGGCGCCCGTAGCTGGCTGGCCCCGTGTAGCCGAAGTTTGCCTCCTTCGCAAGGCTGGTGAACATCCTTCTCCTCCAAATGCTGGAGGAAGAAGTGGATCACCAGCCCATGTGGAAGGCAGGACCCCAACTCGGCTCGCCTTCCACCCCAGCGAGGATGATGAACATCCTTGAAGCTGAGGGCAGGGGGAGGCCGCAGCCCGGCTCGCTTCTCTCCACCACGAGGCTAGTGGTCATCCTTGTAGATGACCACTAGCGGGAGATTGCAGCTGGGCTGCATGATGAAAATCCTTGAAGCTGAGAGATGGCAGAAGAGCGCCAACCCCCATGGGGTCGCGCTCCTCCGACAGCAGCAAGAAGAAGACAAGATCGACAGCACCGCCGCGTAGGAAACGAAAAGTGTGAGCTCCCCGGCGGTGAGACCGCGGGGGGGGGGGGGGGGGTGGCCCTGACGCGGATCCTTCCATCGAACACCGGCGTGCCCCATCCAGAGGCATGGAAGGCGGAAGGGCGCGGTGAATGCAAGAAAAGCGAGGCATGGCTACTGCCCGAGGGATGAACTCCTTTTAAAGGCAGATTTCCTCGCTCATGCTCCGAAGCGTCATGGGCAAGGTCTCCCCCGACGTGCGCCAGGGTTCCCATTCTATGACATGGGGCCCAGGCCGCACATGTCGTACAAGCTGGCCCGAAGCGCGAAGAAGGCGAATCGTCACGCAGGGAGCGTGCAACCACCCTGCGGTTACACGCCCTTCCACCTTCGCCGCAACCAGTGGTCAAGAAGGCGAACTGCCGCATAAGGAGCGTGCAACCATCCTGCGGTTATTCGCCTTCCATCTTCACCACAACCAGCGGTCAAGGAGGCGAACAGCCGCACAAGGAGCATGCAACCGCCCCGCGGTTACGCGCCCCTCAGCTTCGCTGCAGCCGGCGGTCCAACCTCTGGCATGGGGGCCCGGGCCCACATGTCATACATCCGGCGCGCCGGTTCCTGGGTGCAGGAAAGTCGCACCGCTGCTCGCGCCTTCTCGAGGCCGTCGCAGAAGGCTAAGGAGATAAATTTTCAAAACCGATGCAGCGACTCGAGGCACCCCGCGCATGGCCCAACGAAGACATTGAGTACGGAGGTCACGGGCCAGTCACCCGCGGGGGCAGGCGTGGCACTCAGCGTGACCATAGGCGGGCCGGCAGTAACTACACCAACGGGTGCACAAGAGCAGCGAGCCGATCACCAGTCAAACTCTGGCCCCACCTACAGGCTCGCATCCTCTCCTGAGGCGGGCCCGGGGGCCACTGTCGGTACCCTGGATTAGGGATACCCCTTACTACGGTATAAAGGCATGATGCCTGTGCGGCTACCCTTAACCGCGCGGAGAACAGCCCCAGGGGTATCTCGTGAGCGGTTAAGGTGGCATTCTCGGAGACGACACCGTCAGGGCCAGAAGGCGCAGGACCCCTATGCGCACAACCCGGACCCCCGAAGTAAAGCAACCCGGAGCGATTGGATAGGGTTCGGACCCCATCTGGTGGGCTCCGGACCACCCATAGCAAGGTCTCGGGAGAGGAAGTGCTGTAACCTAGGCATGGGTCCGGTATTGACGCGTGTCCAGGCTCTATCCCGGACGCCTCCACTCCCCGCTCGGCCGAAGGTCTAATGCAGCCTCATGGCTGATTGTCCGTGACGTAGGCCAGCGGGCGGAGCGTGACATAAGGGCTCTGAGCCGCGTGGCCTCCGCATTTATTGCGGAGGGGACACGCCACCTGTCCGCCCTCCTGACAGGTGATGTGCCCCACAACATTTATTGCGTCCTGTCCATTCCACTGACAGGGGACGCCAGGGCCACCCTGCAGACGGCGCACCTGTCCAGTCCGTTGCCGAAACAGTATGCCCGTGCTGCGCGGTGTACTGTACTCATCCCTTATGCGAGAAGCTTTCCCTGCACGCCGATACTATGCAGATCTCGGGTGTCAGGGCGCAAGAAGATTGCTCCAGCAGAAGATATTAGTAGCTACATCCGCTATGTTCCTGGGCCCACATGTCGGGGCTCAGTACTCTTGTACATGTCCCCTTTAGCTATAAAAGGGGAGGCATGCAACGTTACAACACAAGCTCAATCTGGAGGCTTAGACTCTCAAGTTTCCACAGTAATCCAACACACAGTGGAGTAGAGTGTTACGCTCCGGTGGCCTGAACCACTCTAAACTCTCGCGTGTTCATATGCTTGATGTTTGCTTAGCAGGACAGGTAAAACGCTTAAGCCCCTTCCTCATCTTAGGATTTAGTGCGGGTGCACTCCGCTACCCGGTTGGAGAATTCCCTCTCCGACAGTATAGTTTATAATACTCTCTTTATATCAAAATAAAATTTGTTTTGCTTCTTTAGTGGATTTATCATCATCAATATAAACATAAAAATTAAGAGCTAAAACAAATACTATTTTAAAACGGATGGAGTATTCGATAAGTAATTGAGACATTAGTTTAACAATATAAACGAGACTAGTCGATAACTCGATAGTGCGTTGCTCTTTTCGTATTTGTGTCTAGAATAGATAGATTTAACAAAAAAATGCTAGCGTTCAGTGGCTAGAAGGCCCTCTGTTTTTGGGGACCCGGTGCGACCGCACCCTCCGCACCCCCTCAGGGCCGTCCCTGGAAATAGGACCACATCGTATTTGTTAACTAGGTGAATTGGACATGTTGCAAGAGTTTGAAAGCGCATTTAACCTTTTGCCGTTACAACAGGAGTCATGGTTAACCCGTCCCACAAAGTGACATATCATTGTTTTTTTCCTTAGCACCATCAGTTTTATCCTTTAGGGCAGTTCTAATAGTGACCTCAGAAAAGTCATTTGATCCTTCGGCAGCTATAATACTGACCTCGAAAAAAATCATTTGCTACTCTGTTTTCCGACATAAAAATAAGCTCTATTGTTTATATTTCGTTCTATCCATTGGTTTGCTACTTGACACAAAAATAAATAGTAGCTCTATTCATTTCATTATTTTTTATCCTAGAGATGGATCTCTAACATTGACTTATAAACTATCTCTAATACAACATTTTAAATTTTAATATGAAAATATCTCCTAATCTAATGCTAGTCACATGCATTACATGATTGTGTCATATGACTCTCATGTTATGCGTGCTAAAAGATAATTATGTTTCGAAAAGTTGTCTTAGAGGCAGTAACTACCTCTTATTACTCCCTCTGTTAAAAATGCAATTACAAGATTCATGACATTCAAACAAGTTTAGTTTCGATCAAATTAATAGTAAATAATCTTAATATTTATGTCCCTGAATAAGTTTATTAAGAAAATCCATTCCACTTTAGATATTTAGAATTGAAATTCATTCTAATAATCATAGTTTATACGCTGATCAATTAAGTTGATATGGTTTTATATGGAATATATTTATATATTAATGCTGCAGACATGAGGAAGACACTTATGTGCTACATCTATACTACTTATTAAGAAGGTAAGAGTAGTCTGCCGTTTTGCCCTCCCCGTGTTCTGCCGTTCTGCCCTCCCTCGTTCCGCGCGCAGAAAAAAAAAATTAAACCATGGCCACTCAGGGATCGAACCATGGAGTAGAATGCCTAGCCTTCCACCCTCTATAGCCAACATGACTTATGTTGAATTGTGTACAACTTCAACTAAGACTTTATTTGTGTTTAACCCGCCGTCTACTCTGTATGCTCACTGAGTCTAGAAAAACATTTATAGCTTGGCCCCTGATCTTTCTGGAATTTGGGACGCAGTCCAGGAAATAAAGAAAATAGGGAAAAGGAGTTTAGAAATTGTTTTTTAGTTTAAAAATAATTGCAGAAACCCATTTAATTCATGGAAATTTCATATTAAATCCAAATAAGTTCATTCCAATTTCTATAATCCTATAATATTATTTTTTATCACATAATACCTCTGTTTTGTCATGAAAACAACAATAAAATTGATTTCCTAATTAATCCTATATCAAATACATAGAAGCTTTGGAAATTCGTAACTTCCCCATTTTAATTCTAAATTGAACCGTTCCAGTTGTGTTAGTCTCGTATGAATATTTACTACGCAGTAACAATATTGATTATACCATGTTTCATACTTTTATAATTAGATATTTATTTATCCTATGTTAATTGGGTTAATCTATGTCTATTGGATTAATTTATTTAATATATTAATATAGTATTCTAACTTTATGGTTATACGATGTTTGACCATTAGTCTTGCAAACACACACACTTACCTTTTTGTTTAAGCAAAAGCGTATGGTGGTATGTGTCCGATGACTAACGATGTACGAGGGAATTTCTTCCGGTATGTGTGAAACGTGCTCTCCAATAATGAGACCATGCAAATCGTGACATATATCGAAGTCTGCATGATACTGATGGTTACAATGTAGTGGTGAAACAGATAGATTATAAATAACAAAATTTATGTATGGCCAGAGTCATAAATTGATTATGAAACATTTTCTCATAACGGTATAACACATATTTTGCATATAAGTTATCGTAGTATACTGGTATTATATATTTCCGTTGCAACGCATGGGCATTCAGCTAGTTTTTGTTATAAGGGAGTGAGTCAAAGCTGATGCAATATAGAGTAGAAACATAGCATGGTGATTTATAGAATCAATTCATGCCTCTCACCCAATAAAGTTAAGATAAGCTTATAAAACTTTAGAAAGTCGTAGAGTATCAAATTTTAAGCCAAATGGCCTATTTCATGAAGTAGATTCTAATTTTCTAAAATAAAAAAATCCAAACAATCCCTAATACTTCTTATTTATATTCTAAATGTTGGTATTTTTATTATAACTTTGGTTAACTTTAAATATTTGAAAAGCCTATTATTGAGGATAGCCTTACTACATGTTGCTAGTAGGCGCTAATATAAATTATTATTATTATCTTGTGCTAACTTATTTATTTGTCCCGTGACTTTGTAAAGAGCTTGTTTGAAATATATTAGCACAAGAGTAGCTAAAATTGGACTAGTGGATCTAGACAGATCTAGTAATAAACTCGGTGACTATGAGTTGGAGGGTTTGATAATAAATAGACTCTAAGTAATTGGACGTACATGTCTTAGATGGAGCTTGCAGATGGCAGTGGGAACTGCTCGCAGTGTTGCATGCCGCCGAGGTACCACCGATCATGAGAGGCAATGGATAGTTACTAAAGTAGCGCTGAAAAGGAAAACTTGAATCAATAGTTCAGTAGTTCATTTCAAAAGTAAAAAAAAAAGAAAGAAAAACAGAGTATTGTACAATTTATGTCAGTTTCGTGCATGACAAACACCCGACGAATTAGTCCATTCATCTCTTTTTTTTTGTCTATCTGGATTTTACTAGATTGTTCCCTTGCTAATCAAAGAGTGAAGTAGGGCCTAGGGGTGGGTGCTGCAGCACCAGTCCAATCTAACAAAGTAGCTAGCTACTAACTACTACAAGCCACAAAACCATGGAAAGAGTAACCACAAAGCAATGAACGTGGCAAACCGTGAACAGGCGAAACTGAACCATCGGGATATCCTCCGAAGAAGGCGTGTCGGATTGGTGGGTCGGAACGATTCCGAGCCGAATTGCTTCTATAATTTATATAAACTTTGATTAGTCGGAATAATTCTGGGTGCAATCCGATGTAAACGAACAGGGCCGAAAGGAGGCAGCACACGGACCACGTTTCCTCGAGTCATTCTTCCACACATGTGTCGGCCTCCGCCTGGCTGCCCGCGAAAAGTCGGCAATGCAACTGCGATTAGCCAACGACGACGAGCAACGCCACCTGCCCACTGACATCGAATCCCGGTGGGAAGTTGCAGCGTGCCCCCGGCAACATCGTGGACTGGTGATGGCGGCTCTTCAGTCAATCGATCGGTCTCCAGGGATGATTGAGCCTGCCTCCCATTACGTTCGTTAATGCTCTCCACTCCGCATTACTGATCGTCGATCGATACGGATACGCAGGGGCGGAGCCAGGATTGCGATATAAGGGGGGCCGGCCAATTCATCAATACTATATGATAAAAATATTGTATAATATTATCAGGTGACAACTTTAGTTGAAATTTGTAGATTTTATTATCCACAAGATCTAATATAGTATGTATATAAGTTGTTGCCAGTCATTATGTTGCTTCGCGTGATCATCTTCTTTATACTTTTGGTTGTGGGGCTATGGTAGAGACAAGTCAAGTGGTCAGTGGCAATCGGCAGCTGCCTAGCAAGACAATACGATGAAGTATAAAGGGTGAGGTTCAGATATCAACGTCTACAGGCAAATTAGTTTTGACGTTTAATGCATTGATTGGTCATTTAACGAATATTTTGTCTTTTTTCTCCTTTAGACTTTGATTGACATACTACACTAGAGTTATGGATCATGTATTACTAACACTATATTAAATCTTTGATTAATTGCACTGCATAAAATTTAGAGTATATATATTTACACACAAAATTTAAACTATATATATATTCTATTGTATGTGTCACAGCCTTGGGAGGGGCCATGGCCCCTGCCGGCCCCCCCTTGGCTCCGCCCCTGCGGATACGGGCGGATCAGTTGTTTGCTCCGATCCCATTCCCGGCACTGTGACTGTGATTGGATTTTTTTCTGTCTCCTAAAATGTAATTTCTAAGACTTTAACCATTGGAGGAATAATGTTGGAACTATTTGGATTATGAACTCTATTATGGAAACATATTCCCTGTTGAAAGAATATTAAATGGGTATATAAAAAAAATGCATTATGTTGGAGTTTTGATTGTGCATTAAACTCAGGCTTAAATTTAAAACAAACTCAATTTTGAACCCAAATTTGAAAGTTAAAATATAGGAGGATAGAAACAAAAGAATGGAAAACAAAAAGAAAAAAAAGAAAAAGAAAAAGAAGGGAAACATATTTGAATGTGGGCCGTTTTCTACCATACCATGCCCATCTACCTCTTCTCCCCACTCGGCTCAGCTCTCAGAAATCGGCGCCGATAGGCGGGCCCGACCTGTCCGTCTCTCTCACGCGCTCCTTCTCTTGGGTCCCCGGGTGCCGACAGAGCGGCTCCACGGGACAGCCTCAGCCACAACTGTCGGTGTTTAGTATCCGACCGTACACTCAGGGTACCCTTGTGGTGCTTTTGGGTAGGACGGTGTCGTAAATCGTAACTCGATGTTTTGTGCCGGGGGCACGAGAAATAGAGAGTCGGGCGATTTTCAGTAGGTTTGGGTCGCTTGAGGAGCGTAATACCCTACTTTCTGAGGTGACTTTGTATGAGGGAGGTGTTTACAAGCGGTGTCTTCCGAATGGTGAGATGCTAATGAGATGAAAATGATGGGGACCCCCTTGGCCTTATATACATGACCGTGAGGCATTTACCACATACATGCTGATCACACTCTTCTAGCTTATCTCCTAACTAATAGCGAACAGACTTCGCTTATCACGAGGAAAACCCGGTGCCTCCGTTCCGAGCTATCCCCGGCGCTCGAGGATGTTGGGCGCGGAAAAAGAGAACAGCTTCAAAGGGACCACGCCCAAGCCACGAGTAGTTCGGGCGTGAGCCAATCGCCTTCCTGGGTCGGTCCATTTCCACCGTTATTTTTGCCCGGCCCACGACGAGACGTCCCTGCGGGGCGACTGGCATGTGGCCCCAAGCAGAGTTTTCGCTTTCTAGTGGACCCGGGGATATCTGTCCCCCACAAGCCCCCAATCTTTGAATTGATTTTGAAATAATCGATTCAAAGGTTTCTTGTCCTTGCTTATGGGCTCATCATATGACCTGAAATGTTTGTAACTCCATGGGGTGCACTGTAGGTGCACCTATTGGGTGTAGCCCCCAGGCTTTGAGTTGATTTTTGAAATAATCAATTCAAAGGTATTCATCTTATGCTTTTGAGATCAGCACTTGGCTCCGAAGTATTGTGAATCCGTTGGGTGCACCGAAGGTGCACCCAATGGGTGTAGCCCCCCCGAGTTTTGAGTTGATTTTGAAATAATCGATTCAAATGTCTTCATCTTATGCTTTTGGGATCAACACCTGGCTCCGAAGTATTGTGAATCCATTGGGTGCACCGATCATCTTACGTCTGTTAATGCTCTCCACTCCGATTACTGATCATCGATCAATACGGGTGGATCACTTGTTTGCTCCGATTCCATTCCCGACACTGTGATTGGATTTTTTTCTGTCTCATTATGTAAACCCTAAAATGTAATTTCTAAAACTTTAACCATTCAAGGAATAATGTTGGAACTATTTGGATTATGAATTCTATTATGGAAACATATTTCCTGTTGAAAGAATACTAAATGGATATATAAAAAATGCATCATGTTGGAGTTTTGCTTGTGTATTAAACTCAGGCTTAAATTTAAAACAGACTCAATTTTTAATCCAAATTTGAAAGTTAAAATGTAGGAGAATAGGAACAAAAGAATGAAAAACAAAACAAAAAAGAAAAAGAAAAAGAAAAGAAGGGAAACAGATTTGAACATGGGCCATTTTATACCATACCAGGCCCATCTACCTCTTCTCCCCACGCGGCCAGCTCCCAAAAACCGGCGGCGATAGGTGGGCCCAACCTGTTAGTATCTCACGTGCGCCTTCTCTTGGGTCCTCGATCGCCGATAGAGCGGCTCCATGGGACAGCCTCAACCATAGCGCCCACATTCGGCCTCCTCGGCATCGATAGGTGGGCCAGGGACGTCGTCCTCTCATCATGTGCCTTGATGCGTGGACCAATCCTGTCAGCTTCCTCTCCCAGCCCGAGTCATAACCAATTCCCCAAGCTTGCGCCAAGTAACACAGACCCGTCACCCCTGGGCGCTCTATGGCTATATATGCTAGCCACTGTTTCCCCTTTTGACCACCTAGCCGCCATCGTCCGGAAATCTCGAACAAAAAATCCTAGGAGCCAAGCAAGCAGAGGGATGATAGAGGGACTCGACGCTGCTACCAGGGACTCATTGTTGCGTGCTCGCTCAAGGGGTCTGAAGAGGCAGGGAGGATCGTCGTGATCTGTAGGTCGCGTCCGTGGTCTAGCGGCGATCGGGGAAGCGTTGCGCTGCCGGGAATTTCTCGCCAGAATTCATCTTCGCCGTGACTCCGCGTGCGGTCTTGGGTAGCCCTGCGTACACCATCGCCTATGGTAAAACTCCCTCCTCTGATTTTGCTTTCATCCTCGCATCGTGTAGCATCTCGCGTGGTAGGTGTTAGCATGTCCACTGGTCGGGGATTCATCGCCGGGTTTCACCTGCGTCGTGGAGTCACACAGCATCAGTGGTGGGCGTTGTGGCGTCCGAAAGTTAGTGTAAAGCACTGTAGCATGTTTAACATAGAGCTAATTTTCGTTTGCATGGTGTCCTAGTCAAAATAGTGCACCTGGGCGCAATTTGATGCCACACCAGCGAGGTCACCGCTGTGGCTGGAAATCGCCGTCGTGGCCACGTGCGGGAGGTGAGGGATAGCGTGGGAACCATCGATCTGGCAAGGAATGACTGAGATTAGAGTAAAGGGTACCCTTTCCGTTAGTAAAATCCATGCCGCAGATTAGGGAACCGAGGGCCTTGGTTTGGGGAGGATGTGAGCCGCCGATCCGTGATCCAGCGGTCTACACTGCGTACTGGTTCAGGGATGGGTAATCTAATCTGGGCCGTCAAAGATAGATCGTGCGGCCCAGACACGCGAATACCCCTTCACCGATGGAAATTTGTCTAAAGTGCCCTTGTTCTTTATAAATATAAACTCGTCGTCCTCCCTCATGTGAAAATAATTACAAGAAGGTCCTAGAATTAATGAAATCATCCCGAACTCTTGGGTTATATGACCTGCAGTCCATTTTAATATAGATAAATATTGAAAATGGATAAAACCCTGGAAATTTATTTATAGTATAAAAATAATTAAAAAAATTAGAAAATCCATATCTTCTTGGTTTTAACTCCGATTTTAGCCATTCTTGAACCTACGATCTCGTAGCAACACGTAGAACATTATTACATAGTTTGTTCTCACGTTTGGTGTGATGTTAATTTCTCCTATGCACATGTTTTGTTTGTATTGTTGCGAGTAGACGAGCAAGTGACCAAGGAACCGAGAGCTCAGCAGGTAGAAAATTCTGAGAAGGAGCTCGCTGAAGACAAGTTGCACCCTTGATCACTCTTCTTTACCCAATAATGTTCGTGTTAATTAACATGATATGCTCAGGTTAAAATGATGGGACCCAATAGGTTACCCTAGTTTGGTTTACTTTACAGCTTGCTGAGCACTGAACTTTTGGGTAGTATCCGCTATTGCTCTATGTGGTTTTGGGTGCTAAGATACATATGATTCTTGATCATGCTTTACTAATCCAACTTGTGCCCCCGGATGCATAAACTTGCAAGGTAATTTAAGCTTGGGATTTAGGTACCCAACTCTTGTTGGGTCCTACAAGGTTAGTCACATAGGAATTTGGAACCCAAATGCAAGTCTTACTATAGACCTCACATTTCTAGAAACAACTTTATCATTTTTAGAATGTAGCACATATGAGGCATCATAAGTACGATAAAGCATAGTTGGGCCATTAGATGCATTTCTAGGTGCATTAGAAACAACATGATGAACATGGCTCCTAGGTCTACTCCTACCATGAACATATGAAGAGCTAGAAGATGCAAACATGGCATGAGAATCAAAAACAACATCATGACGTATAGGTAAAGCAACATGATCATAACAACCATCATGACGAGCAACATTAGAGGCATTCTTAACATGGGTATACAAATGAGCATGGTTCTTCTTGTCATGAAAAGAATGCGAACTACTAGCCAAGGGTGCCTTCCCTTTCTCCTTGATGAGATTAAGGGCCCTTTGGCTTGTTAATTTATTGGTTCCCTTTTGGAAACCAAGTCCATCCTTAATGGTGGGATGTCTACCAATGGTGTAGGCATCCCTGGCAAATTGTATCTTCTCACATTCATTTTTGCAAATTTAAAGTTGAGCATTAAGATTGGCAACTTTATCATTCAACTTACAAATAGTAGAAGCATGATCATTGCACACATCAATATCAAAATCTTTACATCTATTGCAAATAGAGATATGATCCACATATGAACTAGCAATATTCAAATTTTCTATTCTAGCATTTAAATTAGCATTTAAACTCTTATGGCTAGAAATAAACTCATGGCAAGAAGATAATTCAGAAGAAAGTATTTCATTTTTCTAAACCTTTAAGGTAAGAGATTTTTCAACATTAACAAATTTATCATGTTCTTCATAAAGGATGTCTTCTTGTTTCTCTAACAACCTATCCTTCTCATTAAGGGCATCAATTAATTCATTAAGTTTGTCTAATTTTGATCTATCTAAACCCTTAAAGAGATCACTATAGTCTACATCGTCATCAAAATCCTCATCACTAGAAGAAGTGTACTTAGGAGTATCTCATGTAGGTACCTTCTCCTTAGCAATGAGGCAAGTATGTCGCTCATTGGGGAAGAGGGAGGACTTGTCGAAGGCGAAGGTAGCAAGTCCCTCATCGTCGGAGTCAGATGAAGAGCAGTTCGAGTCCCACTCCTTGCCAATGTGTGCCTCGCCCTTCGCTTTCCTATAGTTCTTCTTCTCCTTCTTCCCTTTCTTTTCTTGTATCTGGTCATTTTCATTATCGGGACATTGTGCAATAAAATGACCAGACATACCACATTTGAAGCAAGACCGCTTTTCCCTTGATTTGTTCTTGTTCGGGTACTCCTTGCGTCCCTTCAATGCGGTCTTAAAGCGCTTAATCACAAGCACCATTTCTTCCTCATTGAGCCCGGTAGCCTCCACTTGTGCCACATTGTTAGGTAGCGTCTCCTTGCTATTTGTTGCCTTGAGTGCAACGGGATGTGGCTCATAGAGAGGAAGCGGTCCGTTTGCAATGTCATCAACGTACCTTGCCTTCTTCACCATCATGCATCCGCTTACAAATTTTCCGAGAATTTCCTCGGGGTCATCTTGGTGTACCTGGGGTTTTCACGAATAAGGTTTACAAGATGAGGATCAATCACGGTAAATGACCTTAGCATTAGCCGCGCGACGTCATGATCCGTCCATCTTATGCTTCCATAGCTTATTATCTTGTTCACCACAGTCTTGAGCCTGTTTTATGTTTCAGTTGGCTCCTCCCCCTTTTCATGGCAAACCTCCCCAGTTCTCCTTCCACCAACTCCATTTTGGTGATCATGGTAGCGTCGTTTCTCTCATGAGAATTTTTTAGGGTGTCCCATATTGTTTGGCATTGTCCAAGCCGTTGACTTTGTTGTATTCATCCCTGCATAGAGATGATAACAAAATAGTAGTAGCTTGGGCATTTTTATGAATTTGTTCATTAATAAATATAGGATTATTAGTACTATCAAAGTGCATTCTGCTTTCCACTATTTCCCAAATACTAGGATGGAGAGAAAATAAATGACTATGCATTTTATGACTCCAAAAAGAATAGTCTTCTCCATCAAAGTGATGGGGTTTTCCAAGTGAAATAGATAACAAATGTGCATTTGAATTATAGGGAATACGAGAATAATCAAAAGAATAGTTTTGATTAACCATTTTCTTCTTTGACGAGGAATCTTCATCGTCGTCGTTCCTTGGTGAAGAAGAGGAGGCATCGCTGTCATAGTAGATTATCTTCTTGATGCACCTCTTCTTCTTCCCGTCCTTCCTTCTGTTGTTTGAGCCTGAGTCGGTGATCTTGTCACCTTTTGGCTCATCAATGTTTAAGATCTCCTTCTCCTTGTCGTTGATCACAATCCCCTTGCCCTTAGGATCCATCTCTTCGGGCGGTTAGTCCCTTGATGAAAAGAACGACTCTGATACCAATTGAGAGCACCTAGAGGGGGGTGAATAGGTGATCCTGTAAAAAATAGCTCTACAAAATAAACTTGGTCTACAATGGATTAGTGAGATCGAAATCCAAGTTCAAATGCAAAGTGTGAAAGGAGATGACTTCTTCACTTAATTGCTTTTATAAGGTGAGTATTAAACTTAGAGTAATATTGTAAGTGAAGTACTGGAAAGAATAGAATCGCAGTAAAGTAAAGTAAACATGTGACACGACGATTTTTATCCCGTGGTTCGGGCAAGCGTAAAGTGCTTGCCTACTCCACGTTGTGGCGTCCCAATGGACGAGGGTTTCACTCAACCCCTTTCAAGTGATCCAATGATCAACTTGAATACCACGATTCTCTTTCTTATCTCAAGTTTTTTCTATTGTGAGTAATCTCCACAATTTGGAGTCTCTCACGCCTTACACGGTTGATCTCAAATAAACCACAAGAGTAAGTGGGAGTAGAAATACACACAAGATGCAATATCACAGCAACACACGCACATAAGTCGAGAGAGGAGCACAAGAGACAAGACAACGAAATTACAGCTCAAAACACTTGCTCGAATCTCAATTTAGCAAAGCAAAGGCGTGAATGCGATGTCTCGGTGTAGTATAATGTTCAATGGATGCTTGGTGTACTGCTCCATGTGCCTAGGGATCCTTTTTATAGCCCCAAGGGTCCTAGGAGCTGTTGGAGCTCCATTTGAAAGGCCTTGATTGCCTTTTGTCCGTGGGCGTATCGGATTGTCCGGTGCAGCATCGGACAATGAACAGTGCAGATCTCCTTCCTTGTTTGGCGAAGCTGGCTGTTGGCCAGGCGTGCGGCTGACACACTGGACAATCTGGTGAATTATAGTCATGACGCCCTTCTATTTTCCCAAGAGCGGCAAGTTCACCGGGGCTCCAGCCTAGGCACCGGACACTGTCCGGTGCACACCGGATAGTCCGGTGCACTTTAGGCTGGTGCAAGTTTGGCTAGCTTGAGCCAAACCTCTCCATTTTGTTTTCTCTCAATTCGGGAAGTCTCCTAGCACTCACACAAATATAATTAGTACACAAAACAATTGACTAAGTGCTAGAATCGTACCTTTGTTTCTTCAGAATAATAGAATGTTCAATTCACTGCTATCACTCTCAATTTGCTTCTCTTTGACCCTGTGCTCATACTCATAGTAGCATGTTAGTCCAAAGTGATGGGTTGGACATTTAATCACCAAAACACTTAGAAAGAGCCTAAGGGCACATTTCCCTTTCAGGAATTCTTATGCACTAAACTTCAATAGAGTGTTGGCTTATGCTTCTTGGCTTCCCTTTGGATTTCTAGGTGCATGAGCATATCCATAGTGTGATTGGCTCCTTTGATATAGGTAGATAATGTGGGATGCGAACCACTCTAATCTAAAAATATTGTTACTCCATGCTAGAGTGACATCCCTTGAAGAGGTGCCACAATTTATTGTTTTATGTGTCTTCGAGGGCTTCTAGGGTTAATCTTGGATGGTGCGATGCAAAATCATCCAGCATGACTTGTTTGAGGCCCGGCCTAAAGATGAAGAGCAAGTACCCCTCATATCCAAATAATGGGATGGAACTCCCTTTTGATGTCATTTGTCTTGGTTAGTCCTTGGCTAATGTGGGTTTTGACCTCAACTTTCCCCAACTTGCTCAGGAAAATCATGATAATGGAGATAATGCTGGATGGGATGATAGGCCTCAAGTTGTGGAGGACGTTGCACTAGTCCCAGTGCAACTGCAACAAATTGCAAAATAGGATGATCCTAAGGATCAGTTTAGCTTTCAAGTATCTAGGATGGAGGATTTGTAGTCATCGGGTAGTTCAAATTGGCAAGCTCTAGAGGTTCTAATGCTGATGCACCCCCCCTAATTCTTTAAACCCTATTGGTTAGGATCAGAATAATGACATTCTTTTAATTTTGGCATTGTCCACCATTAGTTGATGTGGGATAGAATAATACAGAATGAGCAGTTGACATAGTAGAACAATTGTAGGCCTATAATGAGAATGCACCTTTTGCCAACCATCTGCATGTAGGGTATAGACAAAGGTAGGAGACGTCTAGCATGGACCTGGTGTTTGAAGAACACGTGTCCAGGAAGAGGCTCCACATTTGGTCCACTTACTTTTTTGTTGTAGACACTAATGAAATGGTGATGGTCCCTAGGGCATGGACTTCTTTCTTTATTAAGCATCTTATGTCACTTGAATCCTTTGAGTGGGCCAAGACAATTCAGTCTTTAGATGCTCCACGTGGCCTTCCATAGCCTCACCTAGAAATTGTGCAACTGTTACTACCAAAGAATTCCCCGTTGGTCATAGAAACCCCCACTAAGCAAGAGGAAGGACTGGTCCCACTTCACAAGAAATAAAAAGGAATCAAAATGGTAGACACTATAGTGCAAAGAAGTCTCTAGCTCGAGGAAAATTACTAACTTTAAGAACTCCATTAACTTAAGTAAGTGTTGACTCAACTGCCCATCTAATGTCCCCTTCTATTACCTCCAAAGTGATTAAGAATTTGGGCAATGAGTTTTGCAAGGTGGCATCTGAAACTCTTTTTGCATGAACTTTAGATGTTGTCAACTCGACTAATAGTGTGATCCAACTTCCTCCAGTTAGCATTAGAAATGGCAACAAGGAAGCTTAGAAATAAAAAGAGCACAAGGAAAGATCCTAGTACAAAGAAGGATGGCAAAATGGAAAGGGCCAAGGAGCCCAAGTAAGAAGTAGAATTATTTTTCTTTCATCACTACTGCTAGGCATTCAGGCGTACTTTGACTTACCTCGAATTATGGCTAAGTCAGTCAATATTTCTTTTGTGATGACTTATCTAGAAACTATGGTCCCTATGCCTTTGATAGTTATGTCCTTCTGGAAGTTTATGGTCTTTACGAATGGACACTTTTCAAACTCCATGTGATGTTTTTAATGTGGCTCATGCATTTTTGTCAGATATCATTGTATGTGTAACAATGCTATGTATCTATGAACTCAAAACTAGATCAACTTGGATCACAACCAAAAACTGCACCAAGATGGTGTATGTAGTGATCCAAAAATTGTATCTCTTCACCAATCAATCCTCAACAGCACCTAGAACACAAGAACTCGAAGGTTCTTCACAAATCCACAAAGAGAAGGAAAGTAAGAACTCAAGAACAAAATCAATTCAAAATTTCAGCGAAGACAAAACTGAATGAAACAAGTCGAGCCAACCCTGTGGATGGATCCAGCCACCCTTCATTTGGATCAAGCAGTGAAGATTACAAACACAGACGCAAGTTCAAAACATCTATGGATCTCAAGTAGACTAGGGGATAGAGACTAGAGTTTCTAAGCGAAGGCCTAATATAAATAGCCAAAGAGATGTTGAAACAATCAGCCCACCCTTCTATTTATATAGGGTTATTACTACTTCCTAAACTACCCATAGATACATAGGTCCTATCTACTTAGCTGAGGGAGAAATGGACCAACTCATGGAGTTTTGATCTGACGGTCACGCGCTCCACACAAAGTTTCTTCGCATTGACACACCCTCCATGATGACTCCATGTGCCGCTCCGATTCACGTCAGAACTGCCACCACTGAGTTTTGAGGCCAAAATCGGTCGAAAATCCGTCGTCTATAGCGCTGGGTGGGTTTTCAACAATCTACCACCAAACCATCATGAGTATCGCATCGCATGCGCGTCCCCCACGTCATGGATACGTGTCTCGCCAGTCCTCGACCTCACATGCAACATGACTCGCTCCGCCACGTCCTCGTGCGAGTGAGTGTCCCAGGTGTCAACAACTTTGACTAGTCACCCGGTGACTTTGGTCCCTCAGTCAAGTCCCAACGCTCTCGGTCCATCAGCATGAACCCGCATGACCTTTGCCATCGCCGTCGACCACCGTCCCTGTGCTCCACACCTGCACAACACAAACCAACATATGGTTGAACAACACATAACTCATGCCTCAGTTAGTCCATGACTCAACCCAAGACGCTACATGTTGACAATCACTTATCATCAAACCGAACCACAAGGGACAAATCGACCTTGTGTTCGCAATACAGTATGCAGATGACATTATTTTGGTCATGGAAGCCTGCCTAAAGCAAATTTTCTTTCTAAAGGCAATCATGAACTCCTTCACTGATTCAACTGCTCTTCATGTGAACTATCATAAGTCCAACATATATTCCATCAATGTGCCGAACAAGAAAGTGGATATTCCAGCCAAGACATTTCATTGTTGGATTGGGAAATTCCCCTTCACTTATTTAGGACTACTGATGGGCCTCACCATACCAAGACTAGAAACATTCTTGCCACTGATCAAAAAGATCGAATGGTGCTTGTCAACAACCGCCCTATTCCTATCATAGGTTGGCAGACTACGGAAGGTCAGATAGGTTTTCTCATCACTACCAACAAATTATATGTGCATTCTAAGGGTCCCCACCTTTGTGATCAAACAAATTGATAAATACATAAAGCATTGTGTTTGGACAGGGACTGACATCAATGCAAAAAGGCCACCACAAGCAACCTGGCAAATGGCATGTAAACCAAAGTCTCAATGTGGTTTGGGGATCCTAAATATTAAACACATATTGTCTGATTGGTTGCCTGGGCGTCACAGACCAGGCCCATGCCATTAAGGCTGGCTAGAAACCGAAGTTTTTAACGTATGAGCAGATGCAGTCAAACAACATCAAAATAAATTATTTTGCATCCACTCATGCAGTTCATGCTTTAAATATACAGGCAACCAAACAAAGACTTAAATAAAGTCAATGCATGCAGTGACGCAGGATGAGACGGTGCGACTAACCAATCAGGCAGATAATGAAGCCCTATTGATGAAAAATGTATAAATTCTTCAACATACAAAATCTACCTCAAGTTAGCCTGATTTGGAACAATCACTACAAATGTGGAAGAGTTTCTTCTAACAAAAAGGTGGGATATTTCTGCTGGAATGAGGTACTGAAAACCTTAAACACATACAAAGGTTTTTCCATGGAAACTATCGAAGATGGTCATTCATTTAAGGTATGGTATGATCCATGGGATAGTGGGGTTCACTCTCTAACCTACCATGAGATATTCTCTTATGCCATGACCAAAGACATCACGTTATTACAAGCTAAAACGGTAATTCAGATTTAGGATATGTTCCACCTACGGATGCCAACCGAAGCCTACAAGCAGTTCTAGCTCCTCAATAGTGCACTTCGGGACCGACAATTGATGGACTGTGATGATAAATGGAAATATATGTGGGGGTCTTATTACTCTTCGTGGAAGGCATACAAATATATGACAAGATCCTTACCAGTCCCTCCCCGTTTTTCTGCTTTTAGCAGTCAAATTGTCACTTCCACAAAAGCTCTTCTTTTGGCTGGTTCTTCAAGATAGACTCAACACTAAGGACATTTTCAAGAGAAGAGATATGGAACTTGAAACATGCATGTGTGAAAATTGCATCCTGCAAAAAGAAGAAACGATGTCCCATCTTTTTTTCTTAAATACAACTTCGCCAAGAGGTGTTGGCAAGCAATCGGGATATCACCCCTAAGAACCACTAACCCACACGTGGCTACTTAGAGAATCAAGAGGCAATTTGCAAAACCTTGGACCATGGAAGCCATTATAACAATAGCGTGGTGCATCTGGAAATGCAGAAACTATTGGATTTTTGAAAAGATCCCACCAACAACTCTGGATAGTAAAGAATCATTCAAGAGGGAGATGCTCCTCAACTGTTACAGAATGAAGCATACACTAGCAGACTCTGTTAGGTTGTGGACACAAACATTGTAACCGCACTCTAGACATCCCCTTGTAAATTGTACGCTCATTCTTTGAAATAAAAATATTGTAGGGACTCTCGTACGGTAATTTATACAAAAAAAATTGTAACTATTTCAATTAGTATATTACAGTATGTTATTTTTTCTATCATAATATTATATCATAAACTTGTTAAAAAATATTTACTCAAAGACGGTATATTTCATGATAAATTAATTTATTAAAAATTAAAGTTGCAGGCATTTATAGCATTTTGTTGGATAAAAGATGCACGGTACATTGTGAGTCACAAGGAATAAATGGAAATGGGTGCTACAGTAGTACTGCCTCGGTTCTTCTTTTTTTTTATATACGGTTGATTTTTTTTAAAAAAATTAAGCATTCATCTTATTCAAAAAAAATGCAAATATGTAAAAGTACAATACATGGTCAAACTAATCTTAACGATAAAACAAATAACAAAAAAGTAGATGATTACTTATAATTTATTTTTTGAATAAGAGGAGTGATTGAAGTATTTAAAAAAACAATCGCGTCAAATAAAAAAGAACAAAAAAAGATTTTGTTTGCTCACAATCTATTGGTGGGTTGATATATCTTCTTTAGACTCTAGCAGAGAAAGTAGCATAATTGGATGCAGCACATGAATTAGTGTGACATGTCATGTCCTTTTGTATTATTGGCTGCACTAGTGGGTACGAGGTCGGACGCCGGGTGAAGCACGACGTCGAATGCACGAGTCAACTTGGCACCTTCCAACTCGAATGCACCAAATTCAAAAACAGCGCTCATGAAGCTTCCCCGGGCAGGCGAATGCATGCAGCGTAGCTCCCACTCACCGGTTCGCACAACACGCACGAACGGAATGAGCACATGACTCGAGAGCACTTCAACTTGTTAGTGTAAGATGAAATGATAGATGGATGGCGTTAATTTGACACTCGATCAATACTACACAAATGATTTCTACGATTACCTTTCTAAGTTTCTCAAGACTGTTGACTTATCTACATATATTTGATGCACTATATATAGTTTACAAACTGATCCAGAAATTAGTTTTAAAGATTATTTACTTAATAAAACTGTTTCTAAAAATCTATCTGTTTTTAAGGACAATATCATAAGACAGCCATCTCTATATATTATATTTTTTAGACATACTAACAAATATGCTTATACATTGCAACAGGAACAAAAAATGAGCTATAGGGATATTTATGGGAAGCAGAATAGAACTCTGAATATTTATTATGTTTATCTTTGTATAAAGTTCAGAAGTTGTAATCTATCTATAATAGGAGTATAAATTAATATTGACAATGCCCTGAGCCTGTATCAAATTAAAACATAATTTGGATAAATATTTTATTTCGTGTAGAGCGTGACGATGGCCCTGGCATTCTTAGGAGTATAAGTTTATACTATTACGGTAATATCTTATTAAGCTCGTGTCAGATTAAAATAAAACTTTGATAGTTTTTTTTCCTTTCATATGGGAGACAAAAAAATTACTCGTAAATGTATCCTTAACTCATGAATTGTTATAAGTGTAAATATTTGCTATGGCTATGGCCGGTGCCCTGTTTTTGGACCTATGATTCAGTAAAATATCTAACTGAGGTTGATTTTTTTAGATCATCGGTTTATAAGTGTAGATAGGTTACTTATGTCCTGTTAGAGTCGATGGAAATCAGCTAAATCATAAGTAAAATATTATACATACATCAAAAGTAAAAAATAAAAATCTATCCTATCAGACAGTTCGGGCCCATGGCCGAACAGTTTAGGCACCTGCAAAAAAACATCTAATCTCTTATCGGACAGTCCGGCCCCCATAGCCACACAGTCTGAAAGAATGTAGAGAGAGCATCTGCTCTCCTATCGAACAGTCCGGCAAGACAAGTCAGATAGACCAGAAGCGAACAAAAAGCATACTCTATTTCTGATATTTATATAATAGAAAAATTTAGAAATTTGGATAAATTAGGACAATGGTTTACTTCAGCTAATCCTTTGGAGGAAGTTGATATCAGAGATGATAGTACTCTGAGACCGATCTTTGTAAATATGTTAATTGCTTTGCTTGGAGTTATACTGAAATGATAGGTCTAAACCTAAGTTGGTTGAACATCGGCTATCGATTAAGCTCGGATTTTGGCCCTTTAAGCAAAGGCCATGGCCTTTTCTCATCAGGACAAAATTCACTAGCTCTTAGAGTTTAATTTCATCAGACCTTGCAGGTATGTGGAGTGGGTCTCGAACATTATGCTAGTGGATAAAAAAGACTCCAACAAGCTTAAGGTATGCATTGATTTCTATAATTTAAATAGAGCAACCTCTAAAAATGAATATCCTATGCTTGTGGCTGACATGTTAATTAATAATACATCTAGAAATAGAATTATTAGTTTTCTTAATAGTAATAGCTGATACAATCAAATTTTATAGTCGAATAAGATACGTCAAAAACGACTTTTTAATGTCTAGGCTTTATTGGTTTGTTTGAGTGGGTTGTCATGACTTTTAGGCTAAAGAATGTGTGTGCTACTTATCAAAGAGCCATAATCTAAGCTACTAGGGAATATTGTAGAGGTCTACATCGGTGATATAGTGGTCAGATCGGTTGAGTGTGATTCTCATCTAGCCGATCTATGCATGGCCTTTGAAAAAATGCATCATGAAAATGAACCCACATAAATATATGTTTAGAGTGTCGACTGGAAAGTTTTTAGGCTTCATAATTTATGAGCAAGACATAGATGTAGATCCTGACCGAACTAGAGTTATTCAGAAGGTGGGAGGTCCTACATATAAGCTCAAAATGCAAATGTTTTTTGACAAAGTAAATTATTTACTTATGTTTATTTATAACCTTGTTGGGAAGGTTTATGACTTTAGTCCTATTCTTTGGCTTAAGAATGATGCTGATTTTACTTGGGGCGAAACAATAGCGTGCTTTTGACCAAATTAATCAATATTTATCTGAAGTCCTAGTACATAAGGCACCAAAGAGCGGAGTTCTTTTTAGGCTATCTGTGGCAGCCGAAGAAAGGGTCATTGGTGTTGTGTTGACTAAGGAGACTAAGGGGAAGGAGTATGTTATAGCTTATATGAGTCATCGACTAGTTGACGCTGAAACAAGGTATGCTTTTATTAACAAATTGTCTTTATGCTTTGTTTTATGCATGCACCAAACTTAGACATGATCTATTATCTGCTTGTGTTGTGCTTGCCAACCAATGTAATTAAATGTATGTTGCATAACCCTAGTATGAGTGGTAAAATTGACAAATGGGCTTATGCACTTATGAATATGAATTGGGCTATGAGTCTTTGAAATCTACGAAAGGTCAGGTGGTAGCTGATTTTTTGTAGAACATCGAATTAATGATTCTTGTGAGGTGAATACATCTTATATTACTATTACTCCTTGTACACTTTATTTTCATGGATTGGTTTGTATAGAAGGACAAGGCAGTGACATAGTGTTTCTTTCACCAAAAGGTGTTGCCTTTGGTTTCTCTAGTTGATTGGAGTTTCATTGCATGAATAATCGGGTCGAATACGAGGCTTTATTATTATGCTTGGAGTTATTGAAATGTATGGGAGTAAAACATGTGAAAGTTTTTGGCGATTCTCAGTTAATAGTCCTGCAAGTTTCAGGAGAGTGTTAGTGTCTAGATGGTACTTTAAATAGCTACCTTATAGGGTGTGGGTATATAATCTCTTCTCCTGACGAATGTGACATTCATCATATATCTAGGACTAAGAATTCTAGAATTAATGATTTGGCATAGGAAGCTTCGAGGTACCGGATAACTAGAGGAAATTTTTATGTTTCTGAAAATCCGGTGGTCAGAACTACCAAAGTGCTAAGTCTGCATATACCGGATTGTCCAAGGAAAGTTACCAGACTGTCTGGTATTGACGGAACCATCACAATGATGACCTTAAGTAATTTGGTTGATAAGATGGCCGATAGGGATGATAGGAGGACACCTTTGATCACAATTTTGCATACTCCGAATATTACAACATATAAGAATATTCGGTGGATTGCTTTTAAATATGTTCTCATTGATGATGAACTTAAGTGCTTGGGCCCTAATGATGTTATATTAGCTATGGCCGAAGGACATGAAGGTATTTGAGGTACTCATCAATCCACTCCAAAAATGAAGTGGCTTTGAGAAGGGTCAAGTTTTATTGGCCTAGCATGATTGTTGATTGTTTTAAGTACTATAAGAGATATCAAGTGTGTCAAAATGTGGTGATTTACAGATGGTTCCTGCTACTAAATCACATCCTATTGTCAAGCCCTGGTCCTTTAGAGGATGGGTCTAAATTTTGTGGGCAAAATACATACATCATCATCAAAGGGGTGTCAGTTTGTGTTAGTCACTATTGGCTACTTCACCAAACGGATTGAACCGTTGCTTTGAAAGTGAGTTTTACATCAGTTTGCACTATAGACTATATTGTGTTCACAGAGTGGAATTTGAATATAGGGATGGGGATGGGTAAGCTGCTGGAGATAACTAAGCATATTATCCATAGATTTGTATTCCATTAACTTTGACTATGGATCAGGGAACTTCTTTTATGCCTAAAGAGGTATGTGAGTTTGCTAAATCCTATAAAATCAAGTAACTCAATTCTTCTCCATATTACTCTTAGGCCAATGGTTAGGACAAGTCAAGTAATAAGACATTGATTAGCCTTGTGGAAAAAGATGTCCGATTATCCTAGGCATTAGCATAAGGTTTGTCTAAAGTTTTACGGGCTCAAAGAATATCTAAGCATCATGTTACTAAGGTGACTTCTTTTGAGCTTGTATATGGTCAGGAAGCTATTTTGCTTGTGGAGATAAGCATAAATTTGCAAGACAAAATGATTTAGTTGTCAGAGTGCACCATGATCTAATGATGGATAACATTGATGAATTAACCTACAAGAGGTTGATGGCTTTGAAATAAATTGAGGAAGACAAACTTGCAGTTGCTAAGGCCTACAATAGAATGGTAAAGACTAAGTCATTTTAGGTTGGAGATCTAGTATGGAAGAAAAATGTTCCATTAAAAACTAAGGATCGTAAGTTTGGTAGATGGTCTCCGAGTTGGGATGGGCCTTATAGAGTTGCACAGGTAATTTTTGGTAATGCATATATACTAGAGACTTTGCAAGGTGAAAAATTACCTAAAGCATTAAATGATTGTTTCTTAAAATGATATCATCTCAGTGTTTGTCAAGATGCCTAGAAAACCGATGTTCTTGTATAAAGTTTTGCTTTAGGACAAGATAGGTTGGTAAATGCACATCTTATTCGAAGATTACAACGCATGTATGGTGCTTGGCTCATATAACTGTGTGAAAAGACAGGGGGCTTTTGTTGAACACCTAATCTAGCACCAATAGATAGTCTGGTGGGAAGGCCCGAACTGTCTGGCATGGTAGCGAGAACTGTTCGCACCCAGTGTTAGCCCAGACAACCCGAGATTAGATCAGTTTGGGCTATAGTCCTGATTTCTTGCGGAGTTCATCTGATATCTTGCAGATTTGGTTGGAGTTCACGTAGGAAAGGGTCTGGACCTCCCCCTATATATATGAGGGGCTATGGATGATTGGAACACAATCTATCAAACTAAAATATTGGTTATACTTTATTTACTTTCATGTTCTTAGATTAGACCTAGTCTTGGTCCTACTTGTAGCTTCCCAATCTCCAATCTTCGCCTCTCTTCAGTTTTACATTGACATGAGGTGCTTTGGGTGGCCTACAGACTCTAAAGCAACCTAGAATCCTTCCTCTCTGACAGGTCCCTCTCGGGAGGCAGGATCTAGGTCTTGTTCGAGCTCTCTCCACATGTGTGCACAGTCCACTGATCAGTCACGGATAGTCCGACCACCAGGGCTGGTAGTCTGCCATCCCATAGAGAGACATCGGACACCAAGGTCCTGCACACAGTGTACAGACCATAGGGTTCGTTGGTGTTTGGCATAGAAAGGTGCCAATAGGACTAGTGGGATTGGAGGGGATTGAGGTGGAAATGGGCTAATTTGCCCCCTTAATCCCCTCCAATCCTTAAGGGAAATTGAGTTTCCAAAGTAGCCCATAGTATTTATAATGGCACCAATGAGTTTATCTAGATGTGTGGCTATGAATGTGTATGGAATATGATGAGGTAATGTTTGGGCTCCTTGCCTCTCCTTATATAGTATGGAGGTATGACTACATATAGATTTTTTTCAATTTACATGCAGTTTTTTCTAGTTTGTTATAAGCGAATCTAGATAGATAGAGTTAGACCACACAAATACTTAGCTTCCAATGCTTCGTACTCAATAGCTTGTTTTCCAAACCACTAGCGTACCACATTCAAATTGTGCCTATCTTTGAGCAGACTCATCCCACCTTGTCCTAGTTGGCTCTTTTTTAGGTGTTGAGGATACCCATAGTCTAATATACCTATAGGTATTCTCTTCATATTAGAACGAGCTTCTTGGAGGAGGAGATATAAGCCCATCACATACATGGGGCGGCATGAGTTTGTGAAGACCAACTTACACCCTAACACTATATTCTCTTTCCATGGATCTAAACTTTTGATCATCTTATTATTATATACCTGTGCAGAGTGTAAAACTGGTATATCAGTCATTCTCACAGTCAAGAGCGACTCAGGACTCTCACATGATTAATTTATGGAACTAAACTTAATCTATCATATGCATTGCATCACGGGTGTTATTATTAATTTTGATCTATTATTTATTTGGGTTGGTATCTACTTATACCTAGTAACTGCTAATAAAATTTTGACCAACTTTAAAAGCAATGCTCAGCTTTAACCATCCTCTTTGGTAAGCCTTACACTTCACATGAGTCCCACTGTAAGTGAGCTCATGCACATTATTCCCCATAACTTGTTGAACGATGAATATATGTGAGCTCACACTTGCTGTACTCATATCCCCCTTGGTCAAGGATAGGTACTACAAGATGAGGAGCATGACGGATGTCGCGATGAGTTCGTGAGAGGTCTTGGTCGTCGTCTCCCAGTCAACTATGGTTGTTGGATCGTTGTCTTCCTACGATAAAATTATTTAACTATTTTGTATAGAACTCCATTATATATTAAAGATGTGACATTCGTTTATGTACCATGAGTCATCATATGTCTGAGACTTGATCCTAGCACACATTTGATTTGCGCCCAGGTTTGCCCCCTAAATCTGGGTGTGACACCAACTCTATTCCGGCCAATGACCCAGACTCCTTCAGTAACTCAGACTCGGGCAGAGCTATCATTATTTCACATCAGGAAACAGTTTGGTTGATAAGAAGATCGTATTAACCACATATCTCCTTTATGACAAACGCACCCGACATATAAGGGATTAATATATATATAGATCTAGATAAGGATCTCAATCCTACTCTCTTGTAACTGACTCCTTCCTTGAACTATAAAGGGGTCATGCACACTAAGAAGGCAGAAGCAAATCGGTCAATAAATAATCATCAGCCACTAGACGTAGGGTATTATCTCTTAGGAGGGACCGGACTAGTATAAATCTATGTGTCTTTGCATTCTTACTTTCTGTTCTAGATCATGTGTCACCACCTGTCGGTGTTTAGGACCCGACCGCACACCCGGGGTTACCCCTCGAGGTGCTTTTGGGTAGGACGGTGTTGCTGACTGTAGCTCGATGGTTCGTGCTAAGCGCACGAGAGACGGTAGACAATTTTCTATAGGTTTGGGCCGCTTGGAGAGGCGTAATACCCTACTTCCTGGTGTGGATCTTTATGTGATGGGTTACAAGAGGATTCTCTAGTATGAAGGATGCTAGAGAATGGAGTAGATGGCTGATGAATGACCCGTCTTTTGATGGGGTACCCCCTAGGCCTTATATATCCGACAGTGGAGCATTTACATATGTGTACGATAACGTTGTGTGCCTAAGTAATAGTGAACCGACCGAACTTATCTTCCTACAATCTTGCCGACTTACTCTCACTCAGTTTCGATGTCCAAGGTGGTCGCGCGAGAGAATCGGATCAGAGCTTCGGATAACGCTCAAAACCCCGCGAACCGCCTTGGCCCGCGCTTGTTCATTCCTTGCGTCGGCCCATTCCGCCAGCAGTTCTCCCCTGGCCCACGAAGGGATGGCCTTGCGAGATAGTAAGCCCAAAACCGTTTGCGAGGCCTTCTAACCTTCTAGTGGACCCTGGGGATATCTGTCCCCCACAAGCCCCCAATCTTTGAGTTGATTTTGAAATAATCAGCCCGAAGATTCTAGGTCCAGCTTGCGGTTTTGATTTCCATTTTGGTGATGAGCGCTTGGGAAACGCGTCTGTTGAGTGCTGCTTCTGAACTCTGAATGACTTTAGTAAAAAAAAACAATCTTCTGTTGTCCTCCTTTGGTACATTTGACGATCTTCGCCTTATGCTTCAGGAATCAGCACTCTGTCATCAACTTATGCTTTAGAGATCAGTGGTCTGTCCTTTGGGGTTAAAGATTCATTGGGTGCACCGGTGTAGCCCCCGAGCTTTGAGTGGATTATTGAAAATAATCCACTCAAAGATCTTCATCTCATGCTTTAGAAATCATCATTTTATCTTCATATCATGCTTTAGAAACCAACATTTCATCATCGGTTCACGCTTTAGAGATCAGCATTCTGTCCTTTGGGGTTAAGGATTCATTGGGTGCACTAGAGGTGCACCCAATGGGTGTAGCCCCCAAACTTTGAGTGGATTATTGAAAATAATCCACTCAAATATCTTCATCTCATGCTTTAGAAATCATTATTTTATCTTCGTCTCATGCTTTAGAAACCAACATTTTATCATCGGCTTATGCTTTAGAGATCAGCATTTTGTCTTCATCTCATGCTTTTAGAAACCAGCAGTGTGGTCTGCCCATGTCCTGTTAGGTTTGAAATTTATTTGATCGGCGACAGATTGAACATCTGGTAGATGGCTCTTGGCTGGTCTTCATTTCGCTTTGTGCTTCAATGCTTCTGCTGACTAGACTTGCAGTTCAATAGCTATATTTGGCTTTCCTTTGATCTCTATCGATATCTTCTTTCTGTCTTAACACATTCATTATGTATACTGTATGGATGTGACTGCTTCAAGGAATCTATTGAAAATTCTTGGCCGTCCCCCACCCAATGGGTGTTTTCCAATGGGTGTGACCAAGGGACGTCTTGATACGCAAAGCGTTTAGCACATTGTCCTGAAGTAGTAACTTGACGCGACCGCTGGGCGTAATCATATTGCCCCAGCAGTTGACCTTAGTCCAAATGGTGTCGTGTTACGCGAAGCGGCGTCTGCTGCCTAACTCGCCTTCAGGCGATTTGAATTGCTTATTGAATACTTGCGACTGTTCGATGGGCGTGGTAGGAGATGAACAGTTGCTTCCGGCCTCTATAAATAGCTTGTTTGCTCCGTTGTTGTTTTCACACATCTTTTGATCATCCTTTGTTTCTTCCTCAACCTTCTCTTCTCTTCCATCTAGCCATGGGCAAGGACAAGAAAGGTCAGGGCTCGCCGCGTCGCTCCGGCGACAAACGAAAGCGTGAACCGAGTCCTTCGTCGGAGGACTTCGGTGACTCCGAGTACTCAGAGGAGGAGTTCTCCTCCGAGTCCGAGGGGTCCTCGGTCTACGCTTCCCCCTCGATGGCGTCCGATGACTCGGATGACTCCCAGGGGATAGCCGCCGAGGTGTGGACGTACATCCGGTCCGTCGAGCGCGCTGGGCTCGAGGGTTTAGATGAGTCGGAGGTCTCCTCGGACGAGGAGAACTCTTCCGACTCGTCCGAGGAAGGGAGCGGCGGCGACGGCGACGACAGCGATGGTGGTGACGGCGACGATGGCGGCAACAACGGCGGCAACGGTGGTGGAAGCGACGGCAACGGCAAGGGCGGCGACGACAGCAGTGGCAAGGGCGGCGACGACGGCAACGACGGCGACAACGGCAAGGGCGGCAGCAGCAGCAAGGCCAGTGGAAAAGCGCCACTGGTTTAAATATTAGTATAGATAATTAGTAGTAGCAGTAGTAGTAATGAAATAATGTAGTAGTAGTTAGTAGTATAGTATAATGTAAGTAATGTAGTAATGTAATGTAGTAAAAAGGGAAGAAAAGGCCGATTCATAATGAGTTAGTCTTTAAGTTTGTGAAAACTTCCCTCCTCTATGTAATGAAGAACCTTGGCCGGTCTGAATGAATATTGTCTCTTTTTTTAAGTGCTTGATAGTTCGCTTTTGCATCTAATGTTGCCGACGTTATCGAAAATAATCACCAAGCGATAACTGATGATGCCGGCGTTTTAGAAGTTACAGCTGAGTCGTGCTTGGTACTGTCGGTGTTTTAGAAGTAACGATCGAGTTATGTTTGACGTTGTCGGCGTTTTAGAGATAATGGCCGAGTGGTGCTTGATGTTGTCGGCGCTTTTAGAGGTAACAACCGAGTTATGTCGGAAGTCTCGTTTTCCCGAGTGATGACTTGACCCTTTTCAGAAATGGCGCCCAACCTGGGAAAACCCCATTTATACTCATGTTGATGTGCGCTTTTGATTTCTGAGCCCTAACTTTGCATTTCTGCCTCGAACCACTTTTTTGCTTCTCTGAAATTCTGCTCCCCTTCGTCCCCACGGCGAGAGTGCAATGGCGCCGAAACGGAAGAACCAGAGCTCTGCTGCGGCAATCATTCCTCCCATCAACCCCAACAGTCAGTTGTCATTCGCAGGAAACCACATGTCTGTTGTTTCAGAATCAGATCTTCTTCATCTTGTTGATGTTGGGGTTCTTCTTCCAAAAGAGCTCTGCTCTTAGCGGATTTGCCGCGGGGTCACTGTTCCAATAGAAGACACCCACGAGTCTGTCATCTATGTTCCTTTTCTTATCCGTGGCCTTGCTCTTCCTGTTTCTCCCTTCTTCCGTGGCCTCCTTGATTTCTATGATCTGAACTTGACCCATCTGAACCCTAATTCTATCCTGCAAATTTCTATCTTCGTGCATCTGTGTGAGGCCTACCTCTGGATTCTTCCCCATTTTGGTCTCTAGAAGTATTTGTATCATTGTCGGCCCAGGATGGCTGGGGGCAGCATCAGCTCGTTGGTGGTGCAAGTTTGGAGATGCGTCGCGGGAGGAAGATTGAATACCTTGATGCCTTGAGTGGTTTGTTGTGGAAAACCACAACGAGTCCCTCCCCCTCGGTCGGGGAGGCAACCAGATGTACGTACTTCGAGCTGGGTTGAGTCTCCAACTCCTTTGGAGGTAACGGAGGCCAGAGTTCTGCTTGCTGAGATCTATCTGCTGAAGGAGAAAGGTCTGACTGCCGAAGCTGTGGTTGCTGATTTCGTCTTCAAGAGTATCCAGCCTTTGAAGGACAGGGCATACCCTGCATATCTATACAGCGGCATCAATGATGGCACCCGGGTGACAAACAAGAGAATTCCCACTGCCGATCTGCTGAGCCGACTGGATATGATCTTGAGGGGTAGAGTTTCGAACGCTGGTGCTCCTGTTGCTTATTCTGCCTAGAGCTTGCCATCACATAGATCCTTTTTCGAGTTTGTGTCTAATCCTCCTGCCCGTGATGGTGGTCTGGGTCTTAGAGTGCGACCCTCCCCTGAAGACATTGAAGCTTTAATTGCCCCACTCTGTAGTCTCCTAGAGGGTGAGAGACAGACTCATTTCGAGATGTCAGCTAGCACGGACGACGAGGAGATAGATGATGTGCTCAACTTGTTGGCTGGGGAATCATCTAACTCAACACATGCCGAGCCAATGGCTATCACGGACGGGCAAGAACTTGTTGGAATGGAGAGGATCCAGAAACCCGAAGAGGTCTGTCCAAAGCGTCCACGCCGAGTGAGCCGGCCTACTGCGCCCGTTGAAGAGAAAAGGAAGAAGAGACGGCTTCAGCCACTATCGAGCATGGATCATGGCGCGGGTCCTTCGGCGTCGATTTGTGATGAAGTGCCAGTAGAGGTCCTTACTAAGGTCGATCCCAAAGGTTATGCCCATGCTGAAGTTGATCCCAATGGGTGCGTACATGCTGAAGTTGATCCCAATGGATGTGTTCATGCTGAAGTTGAACCCAATGGGTGTGACCATCCTGTAGTTGATCCCAATGGGTGTGACCGTGCACCGGTTGTCATCCGTATATTTGTTGAAGATGAAGAAGAAGTCCCGCTGAATCGCAAGAACAGCCGGCATTATAGAGGTAGTAAGGGGGATAGTGACATTCCTTCTCTAGCTCTGTTAGCTCTTGTCATCCTTCAAGAACTGTCAATATCGGATTTTGATTAGGCCCTTGAGGAGGTCATCCCTGAGGATATGCTATCGGAGCCGACTGCTGATGATATGATGGCTATTTGTTCGGAAATTCCAGCCGCGGGATTGGAGGTATCCCGAGCAGTGTCTCGTGCGTCGTCGACTTTGGAAGGCAGTCTTCAATGCCGAGGCACTTGTCTGGATTGTCCGACTGACATGGAGGTGACAAAGGATTATTCAGCCTTAGAGGTGGCTGCTGTAGAAGACTGTCACACCCGGTTTCAGAAGGCAAACCGAATGCGAACCATGTACGTGCCAAGATCAGAACTCACGTACATAGCGATTACATAAATGAACATCATTGCATAGTGCTCGAATAATAACATAAAAGAGTATTAACTTATTACATCACGATGTCAGAGACATCCACATAGTCATCAACTCAACGGGTAAATCAAAGTGCTAAGCGAAACGCAGTAAAGATAGGGCCTTCACAGGCAGCTGACTGGGGGTTTGCCGCTAACCCACACCTAGAACTCGTCGTAGTCTTGGAACTCCTAGAAGTCTCCTTCCACGGCTTCATCTTCTCCTGAGCAGCGGTTGCAATGTGGACAACCTGGTGTTTTGTGGTAAAGCAAGGATGAGTACACATCAACGTACTCAGCAAATGCCCCGTTTGGCTGAAGTGGACTAGCTTTTATCTGGGGTTAGGCTCAAGCAGTTGCTTTTAGTTGGTCAGGTTCTTATTGTTAGTAGAAGCCAGATTTTATCATAAAACCCAAGTTATAATCCCAAAAAGTACCTCCTCAGAGAGGAAATACTAGAATACATAATTAAAGTCACCATCATTAACCATCATCTTTAAAATCATCATCAGAGGTGTATCCGGCATATCCCTAATCAAAGAGGATCCCAAGGCTGCTCTTTACCGTGAGCACGGCTGATATATCAGTTTCATTACCCTCTGCAGAGGTCGCAAACTTTACCCATGAGCCGTGATTCCCGTTTTGCCCGGGGATCATGACTCCCCATTGATCACTTCCTAGGTGGACCAGCAGGGTATCACTACGTAGCTTTTACAAAGATTCCCTAGAGGTCATAGCCGACTGTTAGGTTTCTCCAGTTTGATAAACACAGTACCCTTCCCCGCAGGGGGTGACTAACAAAAGCAAAACGAAAGAACCTCAGCACCCAGCCTCGGCAGAGCAAGCACTGTGCCTGGACCCCATTGACGGCACGATGGCGAAGCAACTACACCTCTAGTTCCTCTAATTAATTAGCTAAGGTCGCCCCATTTCACCTTCATGGTTGCACTGTTATCCTGGGTGGTCTCTCAACGAACAGGTCCTTACGGAGAGGTACTCAGGAAACAGCCCGAGTCCCCTAAAATAACTCAAGATCATCAGGACAACATCATCGTATCATAAATATTCATATCATGTTCGTTGATTAAGTTAAAGCAATAGCATAAAGCTAACCATAGTAACCCAATAGGTAATCAAGTATAAGGTAAATACAAAGCTAGTCAATCCTTAGGTCTCAATTAAGTAATGCGGGACAGTGTATTATAAGTAAAAGGGACATAATGGGTCAGAGGACACTTGCCTTCACCAAGCTGCTGCTGCTCAGGGTCTTCTCCTGCAATTCCCTCAGACTCCACGAACGACCCGATATCTACGCGAGTGCAAACATACATCCAACATTCTTGCAACGGAAGGAAACAATACACCATACAACAATATAGATCAAATAAATATGCACGCGACATAGAATTCGCATC
Organism: Zea luxurians; assembly: GCA_029449295.1. Lineage (NCBI taxonomy): Eukaryota > Viridiplantae > Streptophyta > Magnoliopsida > Poales > Poaceae > Zea > Zea luxurians. The sequence continues at coordinate 32,411,923 of JAOPSE010000023.1, read as the reverse complement.
TACGACTACGCGAGAAATGAACTGAGACGACCGACGCTACGGTCGAGGGATATCACGTTTACACTAAGCGGATATGAATTATAATATTTAATTCGGCTTAATCATATTAACAGACATTTACCATATGCCAAGTAAAATTATTACTTAGTCCCGATTAGTTTGCTACTCGAATAACCGCTGTTTAAATATGTATTTAGTTGGCGCGAGCTATTATAGGTGAGGCGAATTATTAACGTGCATTGAAGCGCACGACAACGCATGCGAACGGCACGCGCAACGCGCGCGAACGGCACGCGACGATTTAATACGCGATGCGCGGGCGATGGCGAGGCGAGCGACGCGAATGCACGTGGGGGGGGGGGGGGGGTAGACGGGCATAGACGGAGTCCCGTCGACGCACTGCGCGTAAGTGAACTCGAGTGCGTGCACTAGTTGCACGACGCGGCTGCGATGGCACGGCGAGGCGCTGCGCACGCGCGATTTGATGTGCACAACATGGCTAACAGCGAGCCCGAGGCATGACATGGGTAGACGAATGGCCGGGGCGGGCTACAGGGACAACGGCAGGTTCGGGCTCGGCAGTTCGGCCACCATAGCTAGCCACGACCGATCGGGCACGGGGTGCTGGGCGTGCTGAGCGTGCAACGACTTGGCCGCGGCGGCTCGCTGGCTTGGGGAGCGCGGCTGCTATGGCGCTCGGGCGAAAGAGATTACGGGAGGAGGGCGGCTGTGCGCGAGCGCCCTACTGCCTCACGGGCTCTCGCCGGTGGCCAAGGCGGACATAGGAGAGAGACGGCCTAGCCGTCGGGCACCACGGGCGGCTCGACCACGATAGCGCGGGGGCAGCTCGGATGGGGAAGGTAGTCTCGCTGGTCTGGGCGGGCTCACTAGAGCAGAGGCATAGGGGCCTTGGTCGTGCGACCGCAGCTGGCTGGCTCGGCGAGGGGGCGGCCACGCGGGCTGCGCCATGGCACATGGGGCACAGCGGCTGAGAGCCAGGTCGCAGCGCAGGATGCCGCGCATGCGGGGTGCCGCGGTGCCGCTGCGATGGCCGCGTCGGCCATGGGAGGAGAGAGGGGATACACGCAGTTGAAGCGCTCGCTCCACAAATAGCGACAGGAAAAAGGCTAGGGGAGAGAGGAAGGGGGCGAGCTCACCTCGGCGGCGCGGCACTCCGGCGACGGGACGTGGCACTCCAACGGCGAAGTTGGCGAGGCGGAGAGCAGGGTCGAGGCGAGGAGAGGCGGCGGTGGGCGAGAAACTGCGCAAGAATCGCGGGCGGTTCGGTTTTGGAGGCGTCGTGGGCAAAAAAACTGCGCTGAGCCGTTCGGGAAGATGTACAGTGGGCAGCCTGGCGTCCTGGCGAGCTGGCTCCCTGGCGCGTGGGCCCGCTGAGCAGCGGCGGCGGGCGCGCTGGGCGCTCCACGCGCGGTCGCACGGTCACGTGCGCGCAGGGCACGCCACATCTGGGCCGCGACGGGCGCTGGGCGGGGGACGCGGCAGGCGCGCGCGCTGGGCCGGGCGTGCGGTGCGGGGCTGGGGGGCGCGGCAGGCCGCGTTGGGCGCGCGCGGTGCGGGGCTGGCGCGGAGCGGGCCGTGGGGTGGGAAGCTGGGAGCTAGGCCGCCTCGCGCAGGCCCAAGAAAGAGGAAAGTGGCGCTGGGCCGAGCGGGGGGGAAAGAGAGGGAGAAGGGGGCGGGGTGGGCCGGCCGAATGGGCCAGGGAAGGGGGGAAAGCTGATTTCCTTTATTTTTTTCTTTCTCTATTTCTATTATTTCAGTTTGACATCATGTGAAAATCATTGATTCAATGAAAGATCAAGCCAACCATTCATCAAACAAAAATAAATGCCTTCCAGCATGATGCAACAACCATTGTTCTCTTAGGGTTTTTATTAAAACCTGAACTTGGTGGATATTATCGAAGATATTTTTATACTCCTATGTTCCGGGTGTTACAAACCTATCCCCCTTAAAAGAATCTCGCCCCGAGATTCAAGGTTGGTCAGCAAAGAGTTCAATGTATTTGGCTTTCAGATCATCTTCTCGTTCCCAGGTTGCTTCTTCCTCAGAGTGGTGACCCCATCTGACTGTGCACATTCTGATGGTGTTCCTCCGGGTGACTCTGTCTGCAAATTCCAGAATCTACGATGGCTTCTCTATGTATGTCAGATCCTCTTGGACTTCCAAATCCTCCACTGGCAACTGTTCTTCTGGTACGCGCAGACACTTCTTCAATTGCGACACGTGGAACACATTGTGCACTGCCGACAGACTTTCTGGTAGGTTGAGCTGGTAGGCCACTTCTCCACGCTTTGCCTGAATCTGATATGGTCCAACGTACCGAAGTGCTAACTTGCCCCTGACTCTGAACCTTCTGACTCCTCTGATAGGCGACACCTTCAGATAGACATAATCTCCCACTTCAAAACTCAGTTCTCTTCTTCTTGTGTCAGCATAGCTTCGCTGCCTTGATTGTGCTATCTTCATATTCTCCCGAACCATTTTGATATTCTCTTCGGCTTCAAGCAAAATGTCGGGGCCAAACACCTGTCTCTCTCCGGTTTGGTCCCAATGCAGCGGAGTCCTACACCTCCATCCATAGAGCGCCTGAAACGGTGACATCTTCAAGCTGGCCTGGTAACTATTGTTGTAGGAGAATTCTGCATAAGGTAACCTTTTGTCCCATCCTGACTTGTCTTGCAACGCACAGGCTCTCAACATATCTTCTAGGATCTGATTAGTTCTTTCAGTCTGACCGTCTGTATGTGGGTGATAAGCCGAGCTGAAGTTCAAATGCGTGCCCAAAGCTTCTTGTAGCTGCTGCCAAAAATGAGAGGTGAACTGTGTTCCTCGATCTGACACTATCTTCTTCGGCACACCATGTAGGCAGACTATCCGAGACATGTATAACTCGGCTAATGTTGCTCCGATGTACGTTGTCTTCACAGGTATGAAATGGGCCACCTTTGTTAAGCGGTCCACAACCACCCAGATGGAATCATAGCCGGCCCGGGTACGAGGTAGGCCAACTATAAAATCCATCCCGATCTCATCCCACTTCCACTGAGGAATTTGCAATGGCTGCAACAGTCCGGCGGGTTTCTGATGCTCTGCTTTGGTTCTTTGATAGCTATCACAGATGGCGACATATTCTGCGATTTCTCTTTTCATGCCATACCACCAAAACCTCCTTTTTAAATCCTGATACATCTTTTCACTTCCAGGGTGTATGGAGTAGGCTGTCTCATGAGCTTCCTTGAGGATCAGCTCCCGAATAGGTTTGATGTCGGGAACACACAATCGGTCCTTGAACCATATTACTCCCTCTTCATCCTTTCGAAAGTCCTTGCCTCTTCCTTCTAAGATCAGCTGCCGGATCTTGTTGATGTTTTCATCATCCTTCTGCCCTTCTTTGATCTCCCGCTCTAGGGTGGGCTCTAATTCCACCGTTACTCCTTGTGTACTGTTCAGAAAACTGAGACTCAGTCTGTCGAACTCCTTGGCTAACTCATATGACATTGGGTACGTGGCCATCATATTGACTTGACTCTTCCTGCTTAGAGCATCTGCAACAACATTGGCTTTGCCTGGATGGTAATGTATCTCCAACTCGTAGTCCTTGATCAATTCCAACCATCTTCGCTGCCTCATGTTTAACTCTGACTGGGTGAATATGTATTTCAGACTTTTGTGATCTGTGTAGATGTCACACTTCTGCCCATACAGGTAATGTCTCCATGTCTTTAAAGCATGAACCACTGCTGCCAACTCCAGGTCATGTGTGGGATAATTTCTCTCATGGATCTTCAGCTATCGAGATGAGTATGCTACAACTCTTCCTTCTTGCATTAGCACACATCCCAATCCGGTGTAGGAAGCATCGCAGTACACCGAGAATGGCTTGTGAACATCAGGCAGAACCAGCACAGGTGTTGTAGTCAATCTATTCTTCAGTTCTTCAAATGCCTCTTGGCACTTTTGGGTCCACTTAAACTCAACTTTCTTCGCTAGCAACGCTGTCATTGGTCTAGCAATCTTTGAAAAGCCTTCAATGAAACGCCTATAGTATCCGGCCATTCCAATGAAACTCTTGATTCCACGAACATCCTTCAGTGCTTTCCAGTTCAGAATGTCTGCTACTTTCTTTGGATCCACCGCTAACCCATCTTGGTTTATTATGTGACCCAAAAACAAGACTTCATGAATCCAGAAGTCGCATTTACTCAGCTTGGCATACAACTGATGCTCTTGTAGCCTTTGCAATACCATCTTCAAATGTTCCACATGTTCTTCCTCACTTTGAGAATATATGAGAATATCATCGATGAACACTACCACAAACTTGTCTAGGTAGTCCGTGAACACACTGTTCATCAGATACATACAGAAGGCGGGCGCGTTTGTCAGACCAAAGGACATAATTGTATACTCATATAACCCATACTTGGTGATGAATGCTGTCTTCGGTATGTCTGAGGGTCGGATTCTGAGTTGATGGTAACCTGATCTCAGATCTATCTTCGAGAATACACTGGCACCTCTGAGTTGGTCAAACAGATCTTCTATCCTTGGCAGGGGGTACTCGTTCTTAATGGTGACTTCATTCAGGGCTCTGTAATCTATGCACATCCTTTTGGTACCATCTTTCTTCTCTACAAACAATACTGGAGCGGCCCAAGGCGAGGTACTTGGTCTGATGTAACCCTTCTCTAACAGCTCATCTATCTGTTTCTTGAGTTCCACCAATTCTGGCCCAGACACTCGATAGGCTCTTTTAGAAATGGGGGCGGTGCCAAGGATAATCTCTATGGCAAATTCGACTTTTCTCTCGGGTGGCATGCCTGGTAGTTCCTCGGGAAACACATCTGGAAAGTTCGACACAACCCTGATAGCCTCGAGCGGGTTGGCCTCCTTGCTATCAACCGAAATCTGGTGACAATCACCTTTCGTTGTTTTAGGCATCCTTAGCTCAGCCACTACCTTCTCTCCGGGCGGGGACTTCAATGTTACGGTCCTCTTGTCACAGCTAACACTCGCTTCATACTTCATTAACCAATTCATCCCTAAGATGACATCTACCCCAGGGGTGTCTATTACTATTAGGTCGCTGGGGAACCCTATCCCCCTTATTTGCACCCTTACATTTGAACATATCTTATCTGTTTGCACTTTACCACCGACCGAATTAACCCTCATGGGCGGCATCAATGACTCTACGGAGATGTTATGCATTTCTACCCATGTTGTAGTGACAAATGAATGAGTTGCACCAGTATCAAATAGCACTTTTGCTGGATGAGATTCGACTGAGAACATAACTACTGCCACATCTGGTGCATCCTGGATCGCTTCGGCCTCCAAGTGGTTCACCTTTCCATGGTTGTACGCATGGCCACGATTACCTGTTGCCTGTTGAGGTACACCTTGCCTTGCTGGAGCATTGGGGTTTGTCTGCTGCTACGCCATCTTCTTTGGGCAATGCATCACCCAGTGGCCTTGTTCTCCATAGTGGAAGCATCCTCTGCCTCCTCCTTGTGCTGGGGCTGCTTGGTTGTTCTGATTCGCTGCTGGGGCAGGAAGGCGAGGTGCCTGGTTGTTCTGCCTCTGATACTGGTTACCTCCCTACTGGTTGTTCTGACGATACTGCTGCTGTTGTGGGTACTGCCTCTGAGACTGCTGCTGGTACGGGCGCTGACTCTGATGCTGGTATCCCTGTGGGTGACCATGCTTGCATTACTGAGATGAACTGCCTGAGAAGCGGGGGCGGCTGTTGCTCCCGGACTGTGGTCCACTCATCTTGCGCTTCCGATCTTCCATTTCCTTGCGCTTCCTCTCGGTCATGATTGCTCTATCGATCAGGTGTTGGAAGGTGGGGAAGGTGTGGTTCATCAGCTGGTAATGCAGGGGATCCACCAAACCCCTCATGAACCTGTACTACCTTTTAGCATCAGTGTTGACGTCTTCAGGTGCATAACGAGATAGCTGCAGAAACCTGTCCCTGTATTCACTAACAGACAAGGGTCCCTGCTTCAGAGCCAGAAACTCCTCCTTCTTCATGATCATCAATCCCTCTGGAACATGGTACCTGCGGAAATTCTCTCTAAATTCCTCCCAAGTGATGGCTTCGGGGTCGGCATGGGTGGCGAGGTAGGACTCCCACCAGGACTGGGCTGCTCCCCTTAGTTGGCGGGGACCATACAGAACCTTCTCCCTGTCATCACATTGGGCGGTGCGCAGTTCCCTTTCCACTGCACGCAGCCAGTCTTCTGCATCCATGGGGTCAGCAGAGTGGGCGAAGGTAGGAGGGTGCCCTCTCATGAACTCGCCACGTTTGTCCCGTGGCATCTGGGGCATCTGCACTTGTAACTGGGGTTGGGGTTGCTGTTGAGCCTGCTGCATGGCTGCCAGAGCCTACCCAATAGCCTGCACTGCCTGAGTTTGCATCAAGAACATCTGCTCCACCGTCATCGGGGGTGGCAGGGGAGGCTGCCTCCGGTGTTGCTGGGGTCCCTCCTGCTGGACACGCTGCTCTTGCTGAACACGCCTGTTGCCTCGGCGTCTGTTGTCAGACATCTATGGAAGACATTCACACATCAGCATTGATCTTGCAATCCTTCAGCATAAGAAAAGGGTATACAGAAATCTTCATGACACTGAATGAAAAAGAACTTCCCTGATCTTCAATACGATCCAATACAACTTTTCAGATAAAAAAGGAAAGTAGAAGTAAATGGTTTCCCAACTAAATAACTGACTTCATTAACATCACTAGCTAAACCAAGCTGCAGGGGAAGCCCACATATTGGCAACAGTCATTACAAAGATTCAAATCCAGCACAAGTTCACCATAACAAGCATGGAAGCAACTGATAAGCAAACTAAACTGACTATCTAAGACTGAGACACCTGACTTAAGAATTTATTACAAACTCCGACGCTACACGATCTAAGAATCCAGATCTATCCTGGTCTTACAGGCAGGGGAACCGTAGGTGTGGTGACCACGTGGCGGCGAGCGGTAAGGGTGCTGTGTCACACCCGGATTTTAGGGGCACCGAGACCCGGGCGCGAACATCACCAGGTGTGCTGGGACCAAGTCTCACACATATGATGAATCATGGCACAGGATCGAATGTCACATCTTTACTATATAATAGAAGTTCTATACAAAATAAATAATTACATTATAAGGAGACAACGGTCCAGCAACCCAAAGTTGACTGGGAGACGACGGCCTAGACCACTCACGAACTCATCACGGCATCCTCCATGCGCCTCATCCGGTGGTACCTGTTCTTGACCTGTGGGGGGGTGTGAGACAGCAAGAGTGAGCTCACATACGTTCATCGCTCAACAAGTTGTGGGGAATAATGTGCATGAACTCGCCAAAGGTGGGAGCTCACGTGAAGTGTAAGGCTTACCAAAGAGGATGGTTAGAGCTGAGCATTGCTTTTAAAGTTGGTCAAAATTTTATTAGCAATTACTAAGTATAAGTAAATACCAACCCAATTAAGTAGTAGAACAAAAGTAACAACATCACCTGCGATGCAATGCATATGACAAATTGAATTTAGTTCCATAAATTAATCATGTGAGTGTCCGAGCTGCTCATGACCGTGAGCACGGCTAGTATACTAGTTTTACACTCTGCAGAGGTTACGCATCTTTACCCACAAGTCATGTTACCCATCTGCCAAGGGATCGCGACTTCCCATACACCTCTACCGAGGAGGCGAGGCAGGGTAACACTACGAGGCCTTTACAAAGTTCCACTAGCTTCAGAAAACCCGCTACAGTTTATAGGAAGCTCCAATGCAGGAATCCCTTGCAGGACCGCCATCGCAGCAAAATCCTCCCGAGGGCCTCCCTACACTGACCACTCCCCTACTGCCCTTGCCCCTTTCGGGTAAGGTAGACTTCCACTAGCTTTCCTAATTAATCGGCCAAGGGCGTCCCATTAAACCCTTGTGGTAGCACTGTTTTCCCGGGTGGTTCTCCATGTTCCAATTAACATAATGATCTTATCATGAACAGTAAATAGCAACTGATAACAAAAGTATGAATAATATGTATCTCAATGCCCAAATCCACATATAGCACTAGCAAGTACTACCCAGAAAGTTTAGTGGCAAACAAGGCATAAAGATAGACAAACTAGGGTAACCTATTAGGTCCCATCAAATTAACCTATGCAGATCATTATGATTAATTAGAACATGAGTGGGTAAAAGAAGTGATCAAGGGCACAACTTGCCTGGGACTTGAGATTCCAGGTACCAGGATGATCTTCAGATGACACGTGTCCTCACGCTAGTCGTAGCATTACAAACAGACATTGTATAGGCAAAATTAACATTACAACAAACATGTAAATAAAATACACAGTAATAATCTAGACATTAAACTAAGATCACAGGAACTGGAATCATTAAATTTGGAGGTATATATTTTAAGTTATGGATTTTCCAAAGTTTTATGCATTTAATATAGGATTTAGTGGGAAATAAATTTAAATGTGTACTTCATGTAAAAACAGTGGTACTATTTAATAGAGAATACTATTACAAAATTATAGGAACTGGAAGGGATCAATTTGGAGGTCCTATGCATTTTCTATGATTTATACGAATTCTAGCAATTATTTTTATATTAAAAATCTATTTTTAACTCTATTCCTCTTATTTACAAAATTCTTGGACTGCGCACCGAATAACCAGATAACCCAGGGGCTAGCCTGCAAGTTTCCCCTAGACTCAGTAAACCACGAGTTGGACGGCGGGTTTATTAGCCAATTGTTTAGGGTCTCTTTAGCAAAATAGTCGCCGCGAAGGGTTACGCGCGAATCTCGGTCGTCCGATCAGATTTCGCCGCGCCAGATTAAATCTCCAAGCTGGAATGCTCCTATGCCATCCCAGACACCCACGGAAAGATCAACGGTCCACATTCAATGAAGACCCGCCTTGATCCCAGCCGTACACTCTACATCCTACGGCAGAGCCTCAATCTAATCACATCCGTCATCGGCCAGATCAACGGCGCGTGAGTGTCTTCATCCCTACGCCAAGCTAAACGAACACGGAACGCCCAAGGGCATTCATGGTGCACCGCCCAGCCAGAACGCCACGCCGGCGTGCAACAGGGTATCAATCCCGACCTCAGAACAGAGAACACGACTTAGTAGCGGAAGGGGGAACTCACCATGGTGACGATGATTCCCAGTTTGCAGCGGTTCGGCGTTGAAGTCCCACCGTGAAGCACCCACCGGCCGGACGTAGATGCCACAATGTCGATGCCCACATGGATTAACGAAGGCGGCCATGGCTTCTCTCTTGAATTCGTGCACGCTGGTGACCTCAAGGATTCCTCAGATCACGGCTAAGGCTTCAGGGGAAAGCGGTGCCCAGTCATATAAATACCGAGAGCCATAGGATTTGGCCCGAGGGAGCTAGCTTTGTGGAGTCTGTTTCAAACGGCATGAGCCGAACATGGAGGGGATGGGGATGATTCTGGACAATCGACCCACATGGCAGCAGGTGTTTCGGTTGGGGGATTCTCGGCAGATTTGGCGCGATCTTCTCCAACAAATTCTGTTGAGGCATGCGACTTCACAGGAGGAAGAAGACTGGCGATATGGTCCCACATGTCAGCGATGTGAAGTGAGCAACAGGCGGGTCCGCACATTAGCAACACCAGCGGTGCATGCTGTTGGGCTAGTCAGGTAAGCTTCGGTCACTTTTTTTTATTCTTTTACTTATTTCTATTTTCCTTTATCCAAGTTTGAATTCCAAATTCAGTTTCGAACTTCAAACTCAGGCTGAATGCACATACAAAAATCTCAGAATGGATGCAGGGTTTATTTTTATTTTTGTTTATTTATTATCTTATCTATTTGAATAAATGCTTTAAATATATAAAGCGCGCACACACAAAAACAATCTATTTAAGAAAACACTCTTTTGAATGCGTAGTCTAATTAAAGGCAAACTCCAAATTCAATGTCTTATTACCTACTTATTTTAAGAGAACATAATCTCCATAAAGAATATTTTGGTTTTAAAGTTTAGAAAATATTTCAAAGTATAATTTATATGAGAATCTTTCTAATTTGCTTACAAGAAAAATATATTTACCAAAGATTCTGAAAGAGTTTTAACATAATCCTAAAATCAGGGGGTTTTTTTTACGGTATTACATGTTGAGTCCCAACAGGAGCGGGAGAACCACCCTCCTGGTGGCGGCGCTCTACCAGTTCAGCACGCAACTCAGAAATCTCCGTTCGAGCCCTACTCAGCTCGTCCAGAGAGTGGTCCAGCTCGGTGTTAAGAACAGCGACTAGGTTGACTGTGCGGCTCAACCTAGGGTTATCCTCACCAATAGGCGAGACAACCACACTCTCTGTGCTACCAGTAGGACGGCGGGGGTAATACCTAAGGTTAAGACCGTCGGCCACCCCACCGAATAAAGAACAGTACTGGGAGAGTGCACGCCGTGCTGCGTCCTGTATAGCCGCCTCCGCAGTGTCCCTCTCGGAGATGGAGTAATGCTCCGAGAAGGCCTCTGCACCCCGGAGGTCATCCTCCGGACGGCGTACTAGGCAGGTAGCCTCCCAGCGGTCCGGGTACCTCCCGCGACTGTGCTGGTAGACTACACAATGATACTCGATCGACCAGGTGTGCCGGTCGAAAGCCCGACGCAACAAGGTGTCGAGTGCGTCGTGGAAGTGACAACCGCGAGCGGCGTCATGGGTGATGGGTCGGGCGACCCATCCCTCCGCCTCCTGCGGCTCAGAGGGCTCAGTACTGTGGTCTGAGCCGTCGTCGTCGTCGTCGAGGTCTCCTCCAGGACCTCCTCCAGTAGCTCCTCCAACAGCCGGGGCGTCCTGCGGTGGTGCAGGGGGCGCCTCCAGCTGGGGAACAGAGGAACGGCACCTCACAGACTCCACCTCCTGCTCAGGTGGGGAGGAAGAGCCCTGCTGCTCCCTCTGCTGATGCTGGCGCTCTTGCTCCTCACGCAGGCGGTGGTGCAGCCTCTCTAGGTGACTCGACTGACTGGACACGGTGCGGCGCAGAAGACGCTCCGCAAGGCGAGACGGGAGGAAAGGGATCACTGACTTACGAGCAGTGTGTCTAAGACGAGCCATCTACAAAATACACCATAAGCATAAGAGTAAGAACAGAACTAATATAATAAGCAAGTAAACCATAGATAGAACAAGATAAAATTTTAGCAAGGTATAATATAATATTAATATATGTAGTAGAACATAGGGTTGGTCGAGGTGACCGACTTTTGAAGTGACACCAGAGGTCAAGGTGAGTATGAGGGTCAATAGTCCTTAGTACGACCAGTGCTACTCTAGGTCAGCGGTCCTACAGTCAGCACGGCTTTGATACCACTTATGTCACACCCGGTTTCAGAAGGCAAACCGAATGCGAACCATGTACGTGCCAGGATCAGAACTCACGTACACAGCGATTACATAAATGAACATCATCGCATAGTGCTCGAATAATAACATAAAAGAGTATTAACTTATTGCATCACGATGTCAGAGACATCCACATAGTCATCAACTCAACGGGTAAATCAAAGTGCTAAGCGAAACGCAGTAAAGATAGGGCCTTCACAGGCAGCTGACTGGGGGTTTGCCGCTAACCCACACCTAGAACTCGTCATAGTCTTGGAACTCCTGGAAGTCTCCTTTCACGGCTTCATCTTCTCCTAAGCAGTGGTTGCAATGTGGACAACCTGGTGTTTTGTGGTAAAGCAAGGATGAGTACACATCAACGTACTCAGCAAATGCCCCGTTTGGCTGAAGTGGACTAGCTTTTATGTGGGGTTAGGCTCAAGCAGTTGCTTTTAGTTGGTCAGGTATTTATTGTTAGTAGAAGCCAGATTTTATCATAAAACCCAAGTTATAATCCCAAAAAGTACCTCCTCAGAGAGGAAATACTAGAATACATAATTAAAGTCACCATCATTAACCATCATCATTAAAATCATCATCTGAGGTGTATCAGGCATATCCCTAATCAAAGAGGATCCCAAGGCTGCTCTTTACCGTGAGCACGACTGATATATCAGTTTCATTACCCTCTGCAGAGGTCGCACACTTTACCCATGAGTCGTGATTCCCGTTTTGCCCGGGGATCATGACTCCCCATTGATCACTTCCTAGGTGGTCCGGTAGGGTATCACTACGTAGCTTTTACAAAGATTCCCTAGAGGTCATAGCCGCCTGTTAGGTTTCTCCAGTTTGATAAACACAGTACCCCTCCCTGTAGGGGGTGACTAACAAAAGCAAAACGAAAGAACCTCGGCACCCAGCCTCGGCAGAGCAAGTATTGTGCCTGGACCCCATTGACGGCACGACGGCGAAGCAACTACACCTCTAGTTCCTCTAATTAATTAGCTAAGGGCGCCCCATTTCACCCTCATGGTTGCACTGTTATCCCGGGTGGTCTCTCAACAAACAGGTCCTTACGGAGAGGTACTCGGGAAACAGCCCGAGTCCCCTAAAATATCACAAGATCATCGGGACAACATCATCGTATCATAAATATTCACATCATGTTCGTTGATTAAGTTAAAGCAATAGCATAAAGCTAACCATAGTAACCCAATAGGTAATCAAGTATAAGGTAAATACAAAGCTAGTCAATCCTTAGGTCTCAATTAAGTAATGCGGGACAGTGTATTATAAGTGAAAGGGACATAATGGGTCAGAGGACACTTGCCTTCACCAAGCTGCTGCTGCTCAGGGTCTTCTCCTGCAATTCCCTCAGACTCCACGAACGGCCCGATATCTACGCGAGTGCAAACATACATCCAACATTCTTGAAACGGAAGGAAACAATACACCATATAACAATATAGATCAATTAAATATGCACGCGACATAGAATTCGCATCTACGACTATGCGAGAAAGGAACTGAGACGACCGATGCTACGGTCGAGGGATATCACGTTTACACTAAGTGGATATGAATTATAATATTTAATTCGGCTTAATCATATTAACAGACATTTATCATATGCCAAGTAAAATTATTACTTAGTCCCGATTAGTTTGTGTAACACCCTAAAGTTCAAACTTGTGAAGATAAGGAAAAATTCTCAAAGATTTTAAATCAAAACACCTTTCCTTAAAGATAATCATAATTTAGAAGTTTCCACTCATGAATATGTTAAAAACACATAATTAAAGATACTTAGATAATCTAAATTGCCTTTGGGTTAGTATATATAAAAGAATTAGGATTAAACTATTTCTTAATATATATAGTCTACAATATAAATTTGAGTTCCCTAGAAGTAATAAGGTAGGGATTATTCTACTATATGATTAAAACCTTGTCTAAAAGAACTAAAATAAATAAAGAAATATATAAGATATGTTTTTGCACATTATGCTGAAGTTCTATATGTGTATCCAAATTAAAGTGTTTGAACTTTAAACTTGTGTTGATTTGAAATTCAAATGAAAAGGAAAAATAGAAAATAGAAAATAAAAGGGGAAGAAAGAGAAAGAATATAGAAATATATATATATATATAATATGTATCTTCAAAGTCAGTATTTTAATGGCACAATATAAACCTAAGTATAAAATGGCCACAAGAATGGAATTTAAATTTTAAAATGAGTTTGAAATTGAAAATGAAGAAAAGAAGGTGGGAAAATAAAAAGAAAAAGGTCAACATGCTGTTTGGGCCGGTTCCTAACCAATTCGGCCCACTACCCATGCTCTCCCCGCCAGCCCATCGCCACCGCGCCCGGACTCACTGGCGCGTGGGGCCCACATGTCGGCGTCCCGGGCAACTACGTACTCACCCGCGCGCGCTCATCTGTATCACTGTCAAGCCGGGCCCACATGGCTGGGGCTCTAACCTGCGCGCGTTGGCTGGTTTGACCGATTGACTGGTGGGCCCACGCGTCAGCTCGCCATCCCCGCCATGGAGATCGGACTTCGCCCACGGATACTCCGGGGATCTCGGCCGGGGAGGGGCTCCGGAGATCTCGGTCGGGTTGTTGCTCGACTCTAGTATAAGACTGAGCCCTGCGCGCGTTGCCAAACCATCTTAACCTATGCCAAAGACTTGGCTGCTACGTTCGCCGCCGAGATTCAGGAGACGAAGCTGCCGTCGTGGATTGCGTCCTGCAGCGTGACTCAGGCCCGGATCTGGTCACCCAGGGCTCGGATAGTTTACCAGGAAGCCGTGTGGGGGCGCAATCGGATGGTGGTGCTCGGTAGCGGTGGGAATTCGTCGTCGGGATTGAAAACCCCGCGGAGCTCGCACTCCGCCGTGGCCTGGTGAAACTATTGTGCGATTCAAGGTAAATCTACTCCGTGTACATTCGCTGTTCCCTGGGGGTCGCGTTGGTGTCCTCAGATTCACCCTTGGGGCACTGGTGCGTCGTGTCGCGTGTACGCCGGCGAGCTTCGCCGGTTGGGAATGGCGGCGCCACCGTCGTGCGTGGCCGGGTGGGGAAGATGCCCTCGGGGCCGTCCATCTCGGATGTGTGGCTACGATTAGAAGAGAGATACCCCTTCGACACTTTAAATCTGGGCCATTGATTGTCGATCCAACGGTCCAGGGGCGATCCCACTTATATGCACGTGCGGGCGGTGGTGGGGATCTTGTGTGGATCGGATCCCGTGCGCCTCACCATGTGCACCGGGGTGTGGCATGATTTCAGCCAGTCGCAGGGCGCCATGTGTCCCGGTATAGGAGTCCGATATCAGTTTTGCAAGGAAGCCCCTCAGTTTAGTTAAAACCAACCCGCCATCCACTCGTACTGTGCTCTGGGTCTTAGAAATTTTACACTGCAACCCCTGAACTCTCTGGAAAATGAGGCCCAGTCCAGAACTCGTTTAAATTGAATAAATTAAATAGAAAATAGATTTTTAATATGAAAATAATTGCTAGAACTTAGATAATTCATAGAAAATTCATTTTAGCTCCAAATTGAACCATTCCAGTTTCTAAAATTTTGTAATAAAATTTTTCATCATTTTGTGCCTCTGTTTTGGCATAAAAGGCTCATTTAAATTTATCTAATACTTAATTTTGTATTAAACACATAAAACATTAGAAAATCCATAACTTAAAATCTATAACTCCAAAATTAATAATTCTTTTTCCTGTGATCTTATTTTAATATGTAGATTATTAATATGTACTTTGGCATACATGTTTGGTGTAATGATTATTTTGCCTATACACTGTTTGTTTGTATTACTACGACTAGCAGTGAGGTCACGAGTCACCTGAAGATCATCCTGGTACCTGGATTCTCAAGGCCCAGGCAAGTTGTGCCCTTGATCACTTCTTTTTACCCACTCATGTTCTAATTAATCATAATGATCTGCATAGGTTAATTTTGATGGGACCCAATAGGATACCCCAGTTTGTCTAACTCTATACCTTGTTTACTACTGAACCTTCTGGGTAGTACTTGCTAGTGCTATATTTGGTTTTGGGTATGGAGATACACTTTATTCATGATTACGCTTTTGTTATCAGTTGTTATTTATGGTTCATGTTAAGATCATTATGTTAATTGGAACATGGAGAACCACCCGGGAAAACAGTGCTACCATGAGGGTGGAATGGGACGCCCTTGGCTGATTAATTAGGAAAGCTAGTGGAAGACTACCTTACCCGAAAGGGGCAAGGGCAGTAGGGGAGAGGTCAGTGTAGGGAGGCCCTCGGGAGGATTTTGCTGCGATGGCGGTCCTGCAAGGGATTCCTACACTGGATCTTCCTATAAACTGTAGCGGGTTTTCGGAAGCTAGTGGAACTTTGTAAAGGCCTCGTAGTGGATCCCTAGCCATTCACCTCGGAAGTGTCTAAGGGCTTTGCAAACCCTGGCGACATGGGATACACGACTTGTGGGTAAAGATGCGCAACCTCTGCAGAGTGTAAAACTGGTATACTAGCCGTGCTCACGGTCAAGAGCAGCTCGGACACTCACATGATTAAATTATGGAACTTAAACTCAATTTGTCATATGCATTGCATCGCAGGTGATGTTGTTACTTTTGTTCTATTACTTAATTGGGTTGGTATTTACTTATACTTAGTAACTGCTAATAAAATTTTGACCAACTTTAAAAGCAATGCTCAGCTCTAACCATCTTCTTTGGTAAGCCTTACACTTCACGTGAGCTCCCACCTTTGGCGAGTTCATGCACATTATTCCCCACAACTTGTTGAGCGATGAACGTATGTGAGCTCACTCTTGCTGTCTCACATACACCACAGGTCAAGAACAGGTACTGCAGGATGATGCTCATGGAGGATGATGTGATGAGTTCGTGAGAGGTCTAGGTCGTCGTCTCCCAGTCAACTTTGGGTTGCTGGACCGTTGTCTCCTTATAATGTAATCATTTATTTTGTATAGAACTCCTGTTATATATAAAGATGTGACATTCGATCCTGTGCCACTATACATCATATGTATGAGACTTGGTCCCAGCATACCTGGTGTTTATGTTAACCCCGGGTTTTGGATCCCTAAAATCCGGGTGTTACAGAAGTGGTATCAGAGGAATGTTGACTGTAGGACGAAACCTAGATAGAACTGGACAACCATTCTTTACTTACCTCTGCTACCCTGATTCTTTTCTAAACTTATCTTAATCTTTTCTCATCTATTTCCGCTTTACTCTGATTATTCTTACCTTTATTTTCCTTCTAAAGACAAACTTGGATTTCACACTTTGAAATCCTGTGCTCAAAGTGACTTTTAGGAATAGGAGACCTACTCTTAGGGACAAAAACAAAACTATTATTATTTTTATCTATATGCTTGAATGTTTTGTTCTTATGATACTTGTCTGATTTGGATCTTTGTTTGAGTGTGATGAGTTGTGGAGTAATGTCCACAATTGCATCTGCATATACACATAGGTATAAAAATATATTTATAAAATAACTAGACAGCCTAGATTATCCCCATTGGAACCTATCTAGCTTAAGAAATTTATCTTATCCTAAAAGATCTCATTCTAACCAATTCATCTTATCTTAAAAGGATTCTCCCTTATCTTAATAAGATCCATCTCATCTTAAAAGATACTCATCTTATCTTGAAAAGATTTTATATCATCCTAATAGATCTAACTGATCTCAAAAGATTCTATCTTCTCTTTATGGATCCATCTTATCCTAATAGGCATACTTATCCACCCTAGTTTATCAACTATGATCTAATGCAAATTAGTTAGATCTTATCTAGTCAAACTAGTCACACCAATCTAACCTAGATCTGATCAAATCTAAAGTGACTTATCAAACATGTTAGATAATACTGATAAAATAGTTTGGACTCTACCCCCATAGAACAGGACTTAACTTAGTTCACCCCGCACTAAATTAAGAATGATAGATCAACTTGGCTATATACAACTACCTCAACTATCTGATAGTTGCATAACCCCTCAATTTTAACCTAGCAAGAGATTCTATCTCCTCATAACATATCAAGTTAATCTCAAAACATCCTAACATATTCTACCCTGTTGGACCTATCTAACCTAAACTAGTCTAATCTAGTCATATCCAATTTAATCTAGATCTTATCTTACCTAATATGACATGATCCAGTGTGGTCTAATGTTATCTAACTTAATGTGGTTCACTTAAGCAGATTAATGACACTAGTAAAAGAGATTAGACCCCACTAGCCATGTATTAACTTATCTTAGCACATTGGATCAACTCAACCATGAGCTAACCCAACCCATAAAGCCATGATGAATGGTGTAACCTTTCTATTCCCACCTAATAACAAACAAACTTTAATCTACATCATGTAGTCTATCTCATCCATATCTATCTTAACCATATTCCCCAGCCCGATAATATACACTAACTCTTAATCAATGAGACAAGACCAAAGAAGATGATCAACTTCATCAAGGAAGGATGAGCACCAACTCAAGTCTTCAAGGATTAAGTGAGGTCACCAAGATAAGTCAAGATCCACAATCTTGGATGGAGTCTTCCTTTACCCCATTCTTTCTTGCCCAAACCTATATAGGCTTTAAAAGATATCCTTTATCCTGCATAATAAAGTGTCTATAACCATATATACCTATGCTCTCCTAATAACTAACTAATAATAAAAAAAAAGGGACTCTTGATTTTGAACTAATTAGAAACTAAAAGCTAAATTTCAAATCACTCTTCCTATATTCTCTTTCTTACAAATCTCGAGGACGAGATTATTTTTAAGGGGGGTAGGATTTGTAACACCCTAAAGTTCAAACTTGTGAAGATAAGGAAAAATTCTCAAAGATTTTAAATCAAAACACCTTTCCTTAAAGATAATCATAATTTAGAAGTTTCCACTCATGAATATGTTAAAAACACATAATTAAAGATACTTAGATAATCTAAATTGCCTTTGGGTTAGTATATATAAAAGAATTAGGATTAAACTATTTCTTAATATATATAGTCTACAATATAAATTTGAGTTCCCTAGAAGTAATAAGGTAGGGATTATTCTACTATATGATTAAAACCTTGTCTAAAAGAACTAAAATAAATAAAGAAATATATAAGATATGTTTTTGCACATTATGCTGAAGTTCTATATGTGTATCCAAATTAAAGTGTTTGAACTTTAAACTTGTGTTGATTTGAAATTCAAATGAAAAGGAAAAATAGAAAATAGAAAATAAAAGGGGAAGAAAGAGAAAGAATATAGAAATATATATATATATAATATGTATCTTCAAAGTCAGTATTTTAATGGCACAATATAAACCTAAGTATAAAATGGCCACAAGAATGGAATTTAAATTTTAAAATGAGTTTGAAATTGAAAATGAAGAAAAGAAGGTGGGAAAATAAAAAGAAAAAGGTCAACATGCTGTTTGGGCCGGTTCCTAACCAATTCGGCCCACTACCCATGCTCTCCCCGCCAGCCCATCGCCACCGCGCCCGGACTCACTGGCGCGTGGGGCCCACATGTCGGCGTCCCGGGCAACTACGTACTCACCCGCGCGCGCTCATCTGTATCACTGTCAAGCCGGGCCCACATGGCTGGGGCTCTAACCTGCGCGCGTTGGCTGGTTTGACCGATTGACTGGTGGGCCCACGCGTCAGCTCGCCATCCCCGCCATGGAGATCGGACTTCGCCCACGGATACTCCGGGGATCTCGGCCGGGGAGGGGCTCCGGAGATCTCGGTCGGGTTGTTGCTCGACTCTAGTATAAGACTGAGCCCTGCGCGCGTTGCCAAACCATCTTAACCTATGCCAAAGACTTGGCTGCTACGTTCGCCGCCGAGATTCAGGAGACGAAGCTGCCGTCGTGGATTGCGTCCTGCAGCGTGACTCAGGCCCGGATCTGGTCACCCAGGGCTCGGATAGTTTACCAGGAAGCCGTGTGGGGGCGCAATCGGATGGTGGTGCTCGGTAGCGGTGGGAATTCGTCGTCGGGATTGAAAACCCCGCGGAGCTCGCACTCCGCCGTGGCCTGGTGAAACTATTGTGCGATTCAAGGTAAATCTACTCCGTGTACATTCGCTGTTCCCTGGGGGTCGCGTTGGTGTCCTCAGATTCACCCTTGGGGCACTGGTGCGTCGTGTCGCGTGTACGCCGGCGAGCTTCGCCGGTTGGGAATGGCGGCGCCACCGTCGTGCGTGGCCGGGTGGGGAAGATGCCCTCGGGGCCGTCCATCTCGGATGTGTGGCTACGATTAGAAGAGAGATACCCCTTCGACACTTTAAATCTGGGCCATTGATTGTCGATCCAACGGTCCAGGGGCGATCCCACTTATATGCACGTGCGGGCGGTGGTGGGGATCTTGTGTGGATCGGATCCCGTGCGCCTCACCATGTGCACCGGGGTGTGGCATGATTTCAGCCAGTCGCAGGGCGCCATGTGTCCCGGTATAGGAGTCCGATATCAGTTTTGCAAGGAAGCCCCTCAGTTTAGTTAAAACCAACCCGCCATCCACTCGTACTGTGCTCTGGGTCTTAGAAATTTTACACTGCAACCCCTGAACTCTCTGGAAAATGAGGCCCAGTCCAGAACTCGTTTAAATTGAATAAATTAAATAGAAAATAGATTTTTAATATGAAAATAATTGCTAGAACTTAGATAATTCATAGAAAATTCATTTTAGCTCCAAATTGAACCATTCCAGTTTCTAAAATTTTGTAATAAAATTTTTCATCATTTTGTGCCTCTGTTTTGGCATAAAAGGCTCATTTAAATTTATCTAATACTTAATTTTGTATTAAACACATAAAACATTAGAAAATCCATAACTTAAAATCTATAACTCCAAAATTAATAATTCTTTTTCCTGTGATCTTATTTTAATATGTAGATTATTAATATGTACTTTGGCATACATGTTTGGTGTAATGATTATTTTGCCTATACACTGTTTGTTTGTATTACTACGACTAGCAGTGAGGTCACGAGTCACCTGAAGATCATCCTGGTACCTGGATTCTCAAGGCCCAGGCAAGTTGTGCCCTTGATCACTTCTTTTTACCCACTCATGTTCTAATTAATCATAATGATCTGCATAGGTTAATTTTGATGGGACCCAATAGGATACCCCAGTTTGTCTAACTCTATACCTTGTTTACTACTGAACCTTCTGGGTAGTACTTGCTAGTGCTATATTTGGTTTTGGGTATGGAGATACACTTTATTCATGATTACGCTTTTGTTATCAGTTGTTATTTATGGTTCATGTTAAGATCATTATGTTAATTGGAACATGGAGAACCACCCGGGAAAACAGTGCTACCATGAGGGTGGAATGGGACGCCCTTGGCTGATTAATTAGGAAAGCTAGTGGAAGACTACCTTACCCGAAAGGGGCAAGGGCAGTAGGGGAGAGGTCAGTGTAGGGAGGCCCTCGGGAGGATTTTGCTGCGATGGCGGTCCTGCAAGGGATTCCTACACTGGATCTTCCTATAAACTGTAGCGGGTTTTCGGAAGCTAGTGGAACTTTGTAAAGGCCTCGTAGTGGATCCCTAGCCATTCACCTCGGAAGTGTCTAAGGGCTTTGCAAACCCTGGCGACATGGGATACACGACTTGTGGGTAAAGATGCGCAACCTCTGCAGAGTGTAAAACTGGTATACTAGCCGTGCTCACGGTCAAGAGCAGCTCGGACACTCACATGATTAAATTATGGAACTTAAACTCAATTTGTCATATGCATTGCATCGCAGGTGATGTTGTTACTTTTGTTCTATTACTTAATTGGGTTGGTATTTACTTATACTTAGTAACTGCTAATAAAATTTTGACCAACTTTAAAAGCAATGCTCAGCTCTAACCATCTTCTTTGGTAAGCCTTACACTTCACGTGAGCTCCCACCTTTGGCGAGTTCATGCACATTATTCCCCACAACTTGTTGAGCGATGAACGTATGTGAGCTCACTCTTGCTGTCTCACATACACCACAGGTCAAGAACAGGTACTGCAGGATGATGCTCATGGAGGATGATGTGATGAGTTCGTGAGAGGTCTAGGTCGTCGTCTCCCAGTCAACTTTGGGTTGCTGGACCGTTGTCTCCTTATAATGTAATCATTTATTTTGTATAGAACTCCTGTTATATATAAAGATGTGACATTCGATCCTGTGCCACTATACATCATATGTATGAGACTTGGTCCCAGCATACCTGGTGTTTATGTTAACCCCGGGTTTTGGATCCCTAAAATCCGGGTGTTACAGTTTGCTACTCGAATAACCGTTGTTTAAATATGTATTTAATTAGCGCGAGCTATTCTAGGTGAGGCGAATTATTAATGTGCACTGAAGCGCACGACAACGCATGCCAACGGCACGCGACGATTTAATGCGCGATGCGCGGGCGATGGCGAGGCGAGCGACGCGAATGCACACGGGGGGGGGGGGGGGGGGTAGACGAGGGGTAGACGGGGGGGTAGACGGGCGTAGATGGAGTCCCATCGACGCACTGCGCGTAAGCGAACTCGAGTGCGTGCACTAGTTGCACGACGCGGCTGCGATGGCACGGCGAGGCGCTGCGCACGCGCGATTTGACGTGCACAACATGGCTAACAGCGAGCCCGAGGCACGGCGGGGGTAGACGAACGGCCAGGGCGGGCTGCAGGGACATTGGCGGGGTCGGGCTCGGCAGTTCGGCCACCATAGCTAGCCACGGCGGCCACAGCCGATCGGGCACGGGGTGCTGGGCATGCTGAGCGCGCAGCGACTTGGCCACGGCGTCTCGCTGGCTTGGGGAGCGCGGCTGCTACGGCGCTCGGGGGAAAGAGAGGACGGGAGGAGGGTGGCTGTGCGCGAGCGCCCTGCTGCCTCACGGGCTCTCGCCGGTGGCCGAGGCGGACACAGGAGAGAGGCGGCCTAGCCATCGGGCACCACGGGTGGCTCGACCACGAGAGCGCGGGGGCGGCTCGGATGGGGAAGGTAGTCTCGCTAGTCTGGGCGGGCTCGCTAGAGCAGAGGCATAGGGGCCTTGGTCGTGCGACCGCAGCTGGCTGGCTCGGCGAGGGGGCGGCCACGCGGGCTGCGCCATGGCACATGGGGCACAGCAGCTGGGAGCCAGGTCGCAGCGCAGGATGCCGCGCATGCGGGGTGCCACGGTGCCGCTGCGATGGCCGCGTCGGCCATGGGAGGAGAGAGGGGATACACGCAGTTGAAGCGCTCGCTCCACAAATAGCGACAGGAAAAAGGCTAGGGGAGAGAGGAAGGGGGCAAGCTCACCTCGGCGGCGCGGCACTCCGACGACGGGACGTGGCACTCCAACGGCGAAGTTGGCGAGGCGGAGAGTAGGGTCGAGGCGAGGAGAGGCGGCGGTGGGCGAGAAACTGCGCAAGAATCGCGGGCGGTTCGGTTTTGGAGGCGTCGTGGGCAAAAAAACTGCGCTGAGCCGTTCGGGAAGATGTACAGTGGGCAGCCTGGCGTCCTGGCGAGCTGGCTCCCTGACGCGTGGGCCCGCTGAGCAGCGGCGGCGGGCGCGCTGGGCGCTCCACGCGCGGTCGCACGGTCGCGTGCGCGCAGGGCACGCCACATCTGGGCCGCGACGGGCGCTGGGCGGGGGACGCGGCAGGCGCGCGCGCTGGGCCGGGCGTGCGGTGCGGGGCTGGGGGGCGTGGCAGGCCGCGTTGGGCGCGCGCGGTGTGGGGCTGGCGCGGAGCGGGCCGTGGGGTGGGAAGCTGGGAGCTAGGCCGCCTCGCGCAGGCCCAAGAAAGAGGAAAGTGGCGCTGGGCCGAGCGGGGGGGAAAGAGAGGGAGAAGGGGGCGGGGTGGGCCGGCCGAATGGGCCAGGGAAGGGGGGAAAGCTGATTTCCTTTATTTTTTTCTTTCTCTATTTCTATTATTTCAGTTTGACATCATGTGAAAATCATTGATTCAATGAAAGATCAAGCCAACCATTCATCAAACAAAAATAAATGCCTTCCAGCATGATGCAACAACCATTGTTCTCTTAGGGTTTTTATTAAAACCTGAACTTGGTGGATATTATCGAAGATATTTTTATACTCCTAGGTTCCGGGTGTTACAAACCTATCCCCCTTAAAAGAATCTCGCCCCGAGATTCAAGTTTGGTCAGCAAAGAGTTCAATGTATTTGGCTTTCAGATCATCTTCTCGTTCCCAGGTTGCTTCTTCCTCAGAGTGGTGACCCCATCTGACTGTGCACATTCTGATGGTGTTCCTCCGGGTGACTCTGTCTGCAAATTCCAGAATCTACGATGGCTTCTCTATGTATGTCAGATAGAAGATATTTTTATACTCCTAGGTTCTGGGTGTTACAAAGACCCAGCCCCCGAGGGTGGTGCTGGCAGTTACCTAGCTCCCGAGGGTGTCGCCGGTAGTGATCCGGCTCTGGTGGGTAGCGCGAGGTGCAACTCAGCCCCCGAGGGTGTTACCGGTAGTGATCCAGCTCTGGTGGGTGGCACGAGCTACAACCCAGCCCCCGAGGGTGTTCAGGTGAGCTCTCCTTCCCACACCTCCATGGACGTCCATGTCGGGTCGTCTCCACCACGATCCGATGGGGCGATGGCGATGCATGCTTCTTCGGCTTTGAGCGAACAAGTCGCCTTGGAGGTCGGTGAGCCAGATGCGAGAAGTTTGGTATCCGCTGGTGGGGCTGAGCTCACCCCTAACAACGTTCTTCAAATTGTTTCGGTTGATCTTCCTTCGTCGAGCTATGACGTAGCTCCCCCTAACTTGGGGTTACCATCATTCCTCTCCAATCTTCAGATGAGTCAGCTCTTGCATTTTATAGTTCCTCTTAGTAAATTATCTTTCCTATACTCATTTATCTTCGATCACAGGCTTTGGTTGACGGAATGTCTGCTCAGTTGAGGTCACATGGTGCCACTGTTCCGGAAGGAGCTCTGCCTCTAATGCAGTGTAACCCATTGCTGCTTCAGAAACAGATTGCTGACTTGAAGGTGTCAAACGCTGGTTAGTAACTTCATTTCTTCCTTAGCTATTTCGATTGATCAATCTGTTTTTAACCATGTATCCCTCTTCGGCTGCCTTGTCAGATATGGCTCGGCGGTGCTCCGAGCTTGAGCAAAAACATCTTCAAAGTCAAGCTGACTCAACCCGACGGTACTCTGATCTTGAGGAGAAGTATTCTCAAGGTCAAACTGACCTGGCTCAGGTTTCTGCTTCTCTGGTCGATGCACTTTCTTGAATTCTTCTCTAAATGCTCAGCTTAACTCCGAAAGGGCAGCACATGAGGTAAACTTCCTTAGTTGGCTTTGTTGTGCTTACTGTTTACTGGATGCTGAAAGTTGCTTCTTGTTCGTAGGAGGAGAAACGAGCACTCGTAGCTTCTCATGATAATATGTACAGGTTATATCGTAATGCCAGCAATTCCTTAACCATCTTAGAGAGGAGCCATCGCTTCACTATGTCAGATCTGGATCATCATCATCGCGAGCTGCAAGCGTCCCAAGATGAGGTCCTGCGGCTTAGACAGTTGGTGTCAAGCAAGGATTCTATCATCAAAGGTCTACGTGCCTCCAAGAAGTTAGTCGCCCAGGAGCTAGAGGCCGCTCGACTGACTACTAAAGTTTTAGAGGACAACTGTGCCATTCTGAAGGCTCAGCACGACAAGGCTATGGACAAAGCCATTCGCGCGGGGCGGATCTTGATGAGGAGGCCCGGCGTAGTGGTTCCTTCCTGATGACATTATTGCCGACGTTAAGGCTGCCCCTGATGCTTCGAGTTGATCTTCTTCTTCACTAGCCCCTGTGGAAAACATTGTCAACCGAGATGTTTCGATGCAGTGACATCCTGCGAAATACTGAATGTACTATGAATTCTATGTGTTTGTGATGGTTGTATTTGAATATTTTGCGGATAGGGCACTAGAACGTGTCCTTGGTGCTGATAATTATAACATCCTGTTCTCCTGAAGTACTGATTGTTTTTGTTGTCAGGGTATATCAGTCATCCTGAACAATTATGAAAGTAAATGTAGCATGCTAGTTTTGGAACTTTCCCTGGCTTACGCCAATCGCTTGGCTGGTTAGGCATAGTGGTCGCCTTAGGATAGGTAGATGTATCGTGCTGACTTTTAAATCATTGCTGACTTTTGAGCCGATTGTCCTGCTAGCAGGGTATAGTGGTTCCCCTAAGCTGAGTTAGCGTGAACATGTAGCATCGTCTTAGGCCATTGCCGACCTAAGGTTACTGCTCCGTTAGTAGGGCATAGTGGTCGCCCTAAGTCGAGTAAGCGCGAGCATGTTGCACCGTCTTAAGTCGTCGCCGACTTAAGCCGATTGCTCCATTAGTAGGGTATAGTGGTCACCCTAAGTCAAGTAAGCGCGAGCATGTTGCACCGTCTTAAGTCATCACTGACTTAAGCCGATTGCTCCGTTAGTAGGGTATAGTGGTCACCCTAAGTCAAGTAAGCGCTAGCATGTTGCACCGTCTTAAGTCGGCGCCGACTTAAGCCGATTGCTCTGTTAGTAGGGTATAGTGGTCACCCTAAGTCAAGTAAGCGCGAGCATGTTGCACCGTCTTAAGTCGTCACCGACTTAAGCCGATTGCTCTGTTAGTAGGGTATAGTGGTCACCCTAAGTCAAGTAAGCGCGAGCATGTTGCACCGTCTTAAGTCGTCACCGACTTAAGCCGATTGCTCCGTTAGTAGGGTATAGTGGTCACCCTAAGTCAAGTAAGCGCTAGCATGTTGCACCGTCTTAAGTCGGCGCCGACTTAAGCCGATTGCTCTGTTAGTAGGGTATAGTGGTCACCCTAAGTCAAGTAAGCGCGAGCATGTTGCACCGTCTTAAGTCGTCACCGACTTAAGCCGATTGCTCTATTAGTAGGGTATAGTGGTCACCCTAAGTCAAGTAAGCGCGAGCATGTTGCACCGTCTTAAGTCGTCGCCGACTTAAGCCAATTGCTTCGTTAGTAGGGTATAGTGGTCACCCTAAGTCAAGTAAGTGCGTTGATTCCAAGTCCAATCGAATCGAAGTCAAGTGATAGTTAACAGTTTGAATGCCCTTGAAAATGAAAACTTTATTGATGATGTATTCTCCCATTATAGAGTACAATGTTGCTCTGATATGATCCTGGCCGAGTGACCTCCGATACAATGAATGGCCCTTCCCATAGTGGTGAAAACTTGTGCCATCCTTCCCCTGTTAGAATTCGGCGAAGGACCAAGTCTCCCACTACAAAGGATCGATGTCGTATAGCTTTATCATGATAGCGCCTCAAGGTCTGCTGGTATCTGGCTGACTGAATTACAGTGTTCGATCGCTCTTCCTCCAGCACATCAATATCCTCTAGCCTGGTAGCTTCTGCTTCAGCTATGCTTTCGAAGACCAGCCTTGGTGCCCCGAACTTGAGGTCGGCAGGTAGCACTGCTTCCGAACCATAGACCATGAAGAACGAGGTATTTCCATGCAGGGCTCGACTAGGTTGAGTTCTCAAGCTCCAAACCACATAGGGCAATTCTCTGATCCACTTTCCTGCAAACTTTTCATTTTTGTCGAACACCTTCTTCCTGAGTGCTTCCAGTATCATTCCATTGGCCCTTTCCACCTGATCATTGGCTTTTGGGTGTGCTACTGATGCATACTTGATCTGGATACTCTGTTGTTCGCAGAAATCAAAGAATTCAGAGCTAGTGAAGTTGGATCCTAGGTCAGTTATGATGCTATTCGGTATCCCAAACCTGAATATTATGTCTTGTATGAACTCCACTGTTTGGCTGAAGTTAAAGAAGCAATAGGTTTGTACTCTATCCATTTGGTGAATTTGTCGATGGCGACCAACACGTGAGTATAGCCTCCTTGAGCTTTCTTGAAGGGTCCAATCATGTCCAACCCCCAGCATGCAAATGGCCATGTTACAGGTATGGTCTACAGCTGTTGTGCTGGTAAATGTTGTTGCTTTGACAAGAATTGGCAAGCTTCACATCTCTGGACTAACTCGGCTGCGTCACTCTTTGCTGTTGGCCAATAGAATCTAGACCTAAAAACTTTTCCAACCAGAGTTCTGGATGCTGCGTGTATTCCACACTGTCTGGCGTGGATCTCATCTAATAGTTGTTTCCTAGTGACCGAGGAAATGCACTTCATGAGGACTCCTGTCGCACCCCTTCTATACAGTGCGCCCCCTATGAGGGTGTAGTGGGCCGACTGTCTCGCGATGTGTTCTGCTGCAGCCTTATCATCCGGTTCTTCTTCATTCCTTATGTACCTAATGATAGGCTCTCTCCAGTCATTAGGGTCTGATTCTGGTTGGCTCAGGGTGTTGCACTCTTCTGCCTGATCAGAGGGAATACTTGGGCGTGGCACCTCCTGAACGAAGACTCCAGGTGGGACCTGGGCCCGACTGGATCCTAGCTTCGACAAAGCGTCTGCTGCTGCATTGCGGTCTCTTTCCACGTGATGGAATTCCAAACCTTCAAACTTGTCTTCCAATTTTCGGACGGCCGTACAGTATTTGCCCATGGAATCAGTCGAGCAAACCCAATCTTTATTTATCTGGCTTATGACCACTAGTGAATCTCCATATACCATCAATCTCTTAATGCCCAGTGATATGGCAATGCTCAACCCATGGATTAGTGCCTCATATTCTGCTGCATTATTTGATGCCGGGAATAATAGCTGAAACGCGTACTTGAGTTGCTCACCTCTAGGGGCAATGAAGAGGATTCCTGCTCCTGCTCCCTGCAGTTTCAGCGAGCCATCAAAATACATCTGCCATACTTCAGTAGCTTCCAGGTTGTCAAGAACTTGTTGCTTGGTCCACTCTGGTACGAAGTCAAGTAGTGCTTGAGTCTTCACTGCTGTGCGTGGCTGAAATTCTATGTCATGAGCTCCCAGCTCGCAGGCCCACTTGGCTATTCTTCCAATGGCTTCTTTGTTGTGAAGGATATCCCCTATTAGAAACCCGGTGACTACTATAACTTTGTGGTCATCAAAGTAGTGATGGAGTTTGCGAGCAGTTAGAAGTACTGCGTATAGTAGTTTTTGAACTTGGGGATACTTCTTTTTAGAGGGCCCCAGAACTTCACTGATGAAGTAGACCGGATGCTATACTGGATATGTGTGTCCTTCCTATGCCCGCTCGACTACTAACGCGGTGCTCACCACGTGAGTCGTGCAGGAGATGTATAACAACAGATCTTCTACCGACTGATTTGGTGTGGCTCGGCGTGGCGGCTTCAGTACCGGTGGTGTGGTCAAGAACCTTTTCAATGTTTCGAGAGCTTCCTGTGCTTCTACGGTCCACTGGAACTTGTCCACCTTCTTGAGCAATTTGTAGAATGGTAAGCCTTTCTCGCCTAGCCTTGATATGAACCTGCTCAAGGCTGCCATGCATCCAGTAAGCCTTTGCACTTTCTTCTGTGATCGTGGCACTTCCATTCTCATGATAGCCTCGATCTTTTCTGGGTTAGCTTCAATTCCATGGTGGCTAACAATGAATCCAAGCAACTTCCCTGCTGGTACTCCTAAGACACATTTTTCTCGATTGAGCTTTCACCGGTATCGCCTCAGGCTGTTGAAGACCAGCTGCAAATCTTCGATGAAGTTTTCTGAGTTTTCTGTTTTGATCACCACATCATCAACATAAGCTTCTACCTGCTTGCCCCAGTGATTAGCTAAGCATGTCTGAATAGCTCTCTGGTAAGTCACTCCTGTGTTCTTGAGGCCGAACGGCATGGAGGTATAGCAGAAAGCTCCAAAGGGGGTAATAAATGCAGTTTTTCCTCATCTTCTTTTGCTAGGCTGATCTGATGGTAACCAGAATAGCAGTCCAGGAAGGACAGCATAGAACATCCAGCGGTTGAATCAACCGACTGAACTATCCTAGGGAGTTCGAAGGGATCCTTCGGATAGTGTTTATTGAGATCTGTATAGTCGACACACATGCGCCAATCCACTTTCTTCTTTTTGAGTACAAGAACAGGATTTGCTAGCCAATCTGGATGCAGTACTTCTCTAATGAACCCTGCTGCGACTAAGCGAGCTAGCTCGGCGCGTATAGCCTCTCTCTTGTCAGGCGCGAAACGACGCAGTTTTGTCGGATCGGCCTTGCTTGGGGATAAACCTTCAATTTATGCTCGGCCAGTTCTCTTGGGACTCCCGGCATATCCGTAGGCTGCCATGCGAATATGTCTCGGTTATCTTGCAGGAACTGGACGAGCGCGCCTTCCTATTTGTCGTCCAGGCTAGAGATGATGATGGCAGTCTTGCGTTCATCAGCGAATCCAAGGTTGATTCTTTTCGTCTCCTCAGTTGGCCACATAGAGGTCACGGCTTGAGCTTCGTTCGCAGGTATCGTGAAATCTTCCTCATGCTTTGAGTTTGCCTCTGCGGAAGAAGTCGTCGGTGGTTTGGTAGTGAGGGCCGCCTGAATGGCTACTCGGAAACATTCTGCGATGCCTTGGAAGTCGGCACGCACAGTGATGATCCCTTGTGGTCCTGGCATCTTCAATATCATGTACGAATAGTGCGGAATGGCCATGAATTTCGCTAATCCTGGCCTGCCGATGATGGCATTGTATACGCAGTTGAAGCTTGCCACCTCAAACCTCAGGAACTCGGTTCTGTAGTTTTCCGGAGTTCCAAAGGTAATAGGCATGTAGATGTGTCCAAGCGGGTATTCTCCTTCGGTCGGCACAATGCCGAAGAAAGGAGCATCCGACTCATTGAGCTCTTTGAGTGCAACTCCCAAGCCAAAGAGTGTTCGGGGGAAGGTGACGTTGATGCTGCTTCCCCCATCCACCAATACTTTCTTTACCCTGCTCTCTCAGATCACCGGATCGACGAGGAGCGGGTACTTGCCCGGATGATCGAAGTTGAGCCATTGATCCACCCAGGTAAAGGTGATCGGGTGTTCTGACCACCGATAGGGGGCGGGAGCACTGGTGGTTGCCACCAGTATCTGTCTGTCGTTAAGCTTCTGTTGCCTTTTGTTTTCTTGTGACCCATGTCCTCCGAAGATGACGTTGACCTCTCCGTCGACGCGCGGAAATGCTCCACCTCCTCCCTCTTCCTTCTACTGAGGTCGTCGAGGTTCACCGGGCCCTCCTCGCGGTGGGGGAGGTGGTAGAGGTTGGAAGGGTTGGCCATTCCCGATGGAATGCTTGAAGTCTCTGCAGTTCCGCAAGGTGTGACGCATATCCATGTGATACAGGCACTAGGCATCGAGGATGTTGTCTAGTGTCCGCTCGCCTCCACGGGGCGCACCTCGGGCACGAGAGACGGGTGGTCCGATGGCATGGACCTCTTCACGAGGCCTCTTCTCCCAGCGCTTGTCGGTCTGCTAGTTTGCTTCACGCCGTGGTGCAGATGGAGCAGGCTTCGCTCCCCCGATGAGGTCCTGAGCCCGTTCGTCGGTGGTGATGTAGAGGTCCGCCTCCCTGAACAGCTGCTCAGAAGTGGTTGGCGCCTTTTGCAGTATGGCTCAGACGAAAGCCGAGTCATTGGATCCCCGGTAGAAGTCCTCGATCACTGCTGCTTCAGCGACCTCGAGGATGCGATTTCTCATGGTCTGAAACCTCTTGAGGTACGACCGAAGAGTCTCATCCCCTCAGCGCCTGATGGATTTGAGGTCCCACGGCTGCGCCGGCTTGTCGAAGAGGGATTGGAAGTTGTCGATAAAATGCCGACTGAAGTCGCTCCAATCGTCGATGCAGTGCCGCGGTAGATGTCGCAGCCATTGCAATGCGTCTTGCCCGAGGATGATGGATAAATATGCAGTCATCACATCTTCAGTTGCCCCAGTGGCCTGGGCAGCAGTTGTATAGACGGCCAACTAGCCTCCCGGGTCCTGCTTAGGCTCGTATTTGTCGACGTTGGAGACCTTGAAGTTTGGGGCCATTGAATGGCCCTAAGACATGGAGTGAGCGTAGATACCCCACACGTGTCTTCCTGTCGACGACTGTGGTGCCGGTCCTAGGGAGGGGAGTTGCCGATGTGCTATCTCAACCGTCCCTGGGTTGTGCCACCAGTAGAAGTCGTTGCTGACTCAACTCTAGTGGCCTGACTTCATGCTGGGACGCCATGATCCCGATCGTACTCCTCTCGGCGCCGTATCTCATTCTCATGTTGTCGTTCACGTGAAGCGTTGATGGAGCTCCGTGCATCCCGCCGACTGTTGATGGCGTGCCGTAGGTCGCTCGGGGGATGAGCGAGGGGTAGAAGATGATTAGCCGCCTGAGTGAACAGCCGCTGATAGCCTTCAGCGTCTGGAGTCCGGGGGAGGCCATCGGCTATCTGAGCCAATACTCCACCGACCTCACTTGGTTTGTTCATGGCTCGGGCGAAGTCAGGGTTCAGGTTTCGCGCGAAGAGAGGGTTCTCTCGGCGTTGCCTCGCATCCTGCTCAGCTTGCTCTTGAGCCTACCGACGATCACGACGGCGAGAGTTCCTCCTCTCTCTGAAGACTCGTTCGTCAGGAGTTTTCCCACCTCCGAAATTTCATCTCGGGATACAGGCTGCGCCGGGTCCCATTCCCCTACTTCATGATGTCTCCGAATATTTCAGCGTCGGTTCCTCCATCGGTGAGCTTCTCACTGAGGAGGTTCTTCCCCATGCATGGTTGGCTCGTCATCGGAGATGGGAGATGATTCCACTCTTCCCCCGATGAAGAGGACGTCAGGGTAGAAAGGAGTTGCTGTGGTCACAAGCTTCTTTCTGTCCTCCTTTGAGGGCGAAGGCGCCAGAAGAGCAGCTTGACGGGCCTCTATCCCGTTTGCTTCTTTTTTTCCTCGTAATCCGTGTCCACTCTTCCGTGGACGAGGTGGACAACGGGGTTCTTTGGGTAAATGAACTCTTTGCTCCTGACTTGCAGGAGGTAGTCTTCGCCCAGGGCACTGGAGGTTGCGCTATTTGCTACCTCGTTCCGGCTTTTTCGGAGATTTTCGAGGAAGGCTTCTTCTCCAATGGATCCGCTATACGATGCAGAATTCCTTCTTAGTCTGCCACGAACGAGATGGTACCGAAGCAGAACATGGATCCAGGGCGGAGAGCAATCTTGTGTTGGAAAATGATGGCCATTGACCTAGCTTGGATCAGCGACACACCCCCTACCTGGCGCGCCAGCTGTCAGTGTTTAGGACCCGACCGCGCACCCGAGGTTACCCCTCGAGGTGCTTTTGGGTAGGACGGTGTTGCTGACTGTAGCTCGATGGTTCGTGCTAAGCGCACGAGAGACGGTAGACAATTTTCTACAGGTTCAGGCCGCTTGGAGAGGCGTAATACCCTACTTCCTGGTGTGGATCTTTATGTGATGGGTTATAGGAGGATTCTCTAGTATGCAGGATGCTAGAGAATGGAGTAGATGGTTGATGAATGACCCGTCTTTTGATGGGGTGCCCCTGGGCCTTAT
This sequence comes from Zea luxurians, assembly GCA_029449295.1. Taxonomy (NCBI): domain Eukaryota; kingdom Viridiplantae; phylum Streptophyta; class Magnoliopsida; order Poales; family Poaceae; genus Zea; species Zea luxurians. The sequence goes on along the minus strand of JAOPSE010000023.1, from coordinate 32,379,078 downwards.
ATATCCGACCGTGGGGCATTTACATATGTGTACGATAACGTTGCATGCCTAAGTAATAGTGAAACGACCGAACTTATCTTCCTACAATCTTGCCGACTTACTCTCACTTAGTTCCGATGTCCAAGGTGGTCGCGCGGGAGAATCGGATCAGAGCTTCGGATAACGCTCAAAACCGCGCGAACTGCCTTGGCACGCGCTTGTTCATTCCTTGCGTTGGCCCATTCCGCCAGCAGTTCTCCCCTGGCCCATGAAGGGATGGCCTTGCGAGATAGTAAGCCCAAAACCGTCTGCGAGGCCTTCTAACCTTCTAGTGGACCTGAGGATATCTGTCCCCCACACCACCACTCATAAAATCACCAACACTATCGAGAAATCCACGGTAATTAGCGCACTAGGTACGGGTCATGTTGATCAAAGTAGATCAGATAGCGATCACTTTCATGCAAGGACATAAGATTAACTATAGGAGTATCAAGTTCATTAGCGATGCGTCTAGGAACCTTAGGCACATCCTGAACGTACTAGCAATCGATGCCATCTCATTTGGATCATTGTACTTTGTCAATGATGTGATGGGACAACTCAGGTTAAAGCTTGGCAATCTGGTCACACCTACCTCAGAGACATCAGACTCATTAGATTCGATCTCTGAGATAGTGCAACTAGCAGGACTAAGATACATGTCAGACTCTAATAAGGACATAAGCCCAGACTCGGGCTCCGAGTTCGCAGGATTTTGGCTCGTGCTTGTGACAAATAGAGAACATGAAGATCACCCTCCCTTAGAGGATGAAGGAGGCTCAGAGACAAGAAGGCAGTGAGTTTGAGAAGATCTACACCTAAGAGAATGGGAAGCCCACGATAAAATCGAGAAGGTCAAATTTCATGGACAACATGTCTATGCCACCCGGTACAATAACTTGTCACAATAAAATTCTTGTTAGATGCATGGGATCACCTCATTGTTGCCATAGGACAACCTCTAGGCTCGTAAAAGCCTTCAAAAGATTCCAAATATGATGTCATGCGCCTTGGTATGTGTCGTGACAGACACAGCCCCAGCGTCCAATCAAGAAAGGTTCGAGTCGACACTAGAGACCCCTGATGTAGAACATGCAGAGGATACATAGAGTCATCAAAGAGAAGACTTGGCTCGTATCAACCCGCTACATTAGAGACCTCCCTTGCAACCCGCTAGACAAGTCAAGTCCTCATGCGAAGGGAGTAATTGTGTTGGCTCGTACAACCAAATAAGGGGAGGCATCCCAGACGACCACACGACCTCCATGATAGGTACAACACAGAAGATTCCTAATATGAGACCCACTCTCATTCTCGGTCTGACTAGGTACCAACTATGCTCATCAATTCCATAATTAAGACATTAACAGGGTCGATTATCTGAGGCAGTTGGCCTAAGAACTTTAAGGTAATGTTTGGTTCAGTGTCAATAAGGGATGGGACGGGATCAACCCTGAGTTGACCCTGTCCCTTATTTTTTAAGGGATGGGCTCATCCACTATTTTTGAAGAATATTCCTTGACCCTGACTCTGAACCTTCAAACCAAACGCGGATCAAATTAAAATGACCTCATTCCATCCCTCTTCATCCATCCTCATCCCTCCATCCAAACACACCCTAAGCCTCCCACCTTTGAAACCTATGATGGACGCACAAACCCCACAGATTGGCTAGGAGTGTACCAACTCTCTGTTATAGCCACAGGAGGGGACTCAACAGTCATGGAAATTATTTACACATGTGCCTTAGTGCTAGCACCCGCAAATGGCAAACTAATATTTCATCCAACCCTACCGACTCTTGGTAGCATCTCAAACATATTTTTATTATTAACTTTAGCTTGACTCAACAAAAGTCACAATATGATCTTGAACAGATTACACAGAAGGAGGATGAGAGCCTCTAAATCTACATCAATAGATAGCACGATCTCAAGACTGATATATCACGCATGCCTAAGAAGACTATAGTTTATGTCTTCTACAAGGGCCTCAGAAACAGGGAGTTGCCTTAGATGTTAATCCACAAGACACTGACAACTCTTTCGACCTTGTTTTAGGTGGCTAACAAAGAGGTGACACTCCAAACGACCCCTTCAACAAAACACACAAGAAACTTTGAACAAAGGATAGAGCAAGACAAAGGCCAAAAGTGTCACTACGATCGAAGGGTCAATATGGTAGAGTGTGGAACTCGGCCATACTAAGATGGCAAGCAACCTACTCGGGACGAGCACAATTCTAGGTATAAATCCATGATGGATGGAACATGTATTAGGGAAATCATACTACACAAGAATACCAACACATACGACAATTCACACAAAGACTATTGAAAGAGTTGTGCCCAGATTTGCCCAAACAAGAAGGCAACAAGACTAGCAAAGGTGACTCAAAAGGAGCGACTAGGGAAATTTTCCCACAACCAAATCAAGACATCATGTACATCATTGGGGGCCTAGAATCATACGAGATCAATAAAAAGCAAAATTTGGAAGCCCGATGTGTCTTCACAGTAGAGCCCACCACACCTAAGTTCCTATGGTGGTCAGAGATTCCTATCACTTTTGATAGGGTAGATCACCCCGATCATGTTCCACAATAAAGGCATTATCCCCTGCAGTGGGAGATGCAAGACTACACTGAGTCCTCATAGATGGAGGAAGCGGCCTCAACATCATATTTGACAAAACTTTCAACAAAATGGGCTTGACAACAAAAGCTTTCGGGTCGAGTCTTGCCCCTTCTATGACATCATCCCTAGGCGGTCAAACATGCCATTAGGACAGATAACTCATCAATTATGTTTGGTACCAAGGCTAACTTCCGCATCAAGTCCCTACACTTCGAGGTAGTCGACATTGATGCAGCTCATCATGCCATTATAGGGAGACCGGGACTCACAAAATTTATGGTGATACCTCACTACACCTACTTAGTCCTCAAAATATCGAGACCTAAGTGAGTGATTTCTATCAATGGAAAGTTAATAAGTCATACGACTACACCAAGGAGGGATGCAGCCTAGCTAAGTCCCAAGTCATACATGCGGAGTGTGACAACCTCCAATTGGCCCTAGCATTACACCCCTCAAGTAGAGGAACAATAGAAGAGCTCTCATCCCCACCAAAAAAGATTGCCAACCTACAGGCAGAGTCCTCCCTAACCTAGCAAATACAATGACCCGATGGACATAGCCAAGGTCACTCACATTGGGACCAACCTGAATCCAAAATGGGAACTATGCTCGCTTGTTTCCTCTAGGACAACTAAGATATTTTTGCTTAGAACCTGTCTAACATGCTAGGAGTCTCGAGGGAACTAGTCAAGCATACACTTAATGTAAGCCCTACCTTGAAGCCCATCAAGAAAAAGTTGCATAGTTTCGAAGAAGACATACAAAAATTAATAAAAAAAGGAGATAACTCAGCTCATAGAAGAGACTCAATGACTGTGCAATCAACACGATATCAACAAGCCATGTGAAAATATCACTCTAGAAACGTTCGAGATTAAAAATTTCTTGTAGGGGACCTGGTGTTGAGAAATATTCAAATCTGAAAGACAAACACTAGTTATCAACCCTTTAGGAGGGCCCTTACATTATCTCAAAAGTACTCCGGTTGGGCGCCTATCAACTCTAGTAGGAAGACAGTACCCTCATTACTAATTAAGGAATGTCGAGCAAATACGATGTTTTTATGTATGATCCTCCCTTCTAAGCAAGATTATAGAACATCTCAGTGTTTGTATCTGTCGGGGACCATAATTAGGGGTACCCCCAAGACTCCTAATCTCAGCTGGTAAACCCCATCAGCACAAAGCTGCGAAGGCCTGATGGGTGTGATTCAGGCCAAGGCTCCGCTCAAGGGACACGATCCCGCCTCGCCCAAGCCCGACCTTGGGCAAAGACAGCCGACCCCGGAAGATTCAAGCCTCGCCCAAGGGTCCCCTCAAGCAACGGACGCACCATCGACTCGCCCGAGGCTCAGCTCGGGTAGGCTTCGCGGAGAAGCAACCTTGGCCAAATCGCCACACCAACCGACCGTATCGCAGGAGCATTTAATGCAAGGACCGCCTGACACCTTATCCTGACGCGCGCTCTTCAGTCGACAGAGCCAAAGTGACCGCAGTCACTTCGCCACTCCACTGACCGACCTGACAAGAAAACAGCGTCGCCTGCCTCGCTCCGACTGTCGTGCCACTCACCAGAGTGAGGTCGACAGCAGCTAAGTCCGGCCTCGGGCGACATAGGAAGCTCCGCCTCGCCCGACCCCAGGGTTCGGCCCCCGTCTCGGCCTCGGAAGATGGACTTCGCCTCGCTCGACCCCAGGGCTCGGACTCAACCACGACTTAGAAGACGACGAACTCCGCCTCGCCCGACCCTAGGGCTCGGACTCAACCTCGACCTCGGAGGAATCGCCACCTCGCCCAAACTCGGGTCTAGACCGGCCACGTCGCCAGGGGGCCATCATTACCCTACCCCTAGCTAGCTCAGGCTACGGGGAACAAGACCGGCGTCCCATCTGGCTCGCCCCAGTAAACAAGTAATGATGACACCCCGCACGCTCCATGATGACGGCAGCTCCTAGCCCCTTTACGTCAGCAAGGAGACGTCAGCAAGGATCCGACAGCCCCGACAGCTGTACTTCCGCAGGGCTCCAGCGCTCCTCCGACGGCCACGACATCACATGAACAGGGCGCCAAAACCTCTCCGACTGCCACGACGGCATGTACTTAGGGCTCTAGCTCCTCTCTGCTAGACACGTTAGCACATTGCTACACCCCCCATTGTACACCTGGACCCTCTCCTTACGCCTATAAAAGGAAGGTCCAGGGCTCTCATACGAAGAGGTTGGTCGCGCGGGAGAACGGGCCGACGCATAAGGCTCTCGCTCTCTCTCTCTCTCTCTCTCTCTCTCTCTCTCTCCCCCACGCGAACGCTTGTAACCCCCTACTGCAAGCGCATCCAACCGCCCTAGGCGCAGGACAACACAAAGGTCGCGGTTTCCCCTTACTATTCTCCCCCCTTTGTGTCCCGTCTCGCGCCAACCCATCTAGGCTGGGACACGCAGCGACAATTTACTCGTCGGTCCAGGGACCCCTCGGGGTCAAAACGCCGACAGTTGGCGCGCCAGGTAGGGGCCTGCTGCATGTTGACGAACAGCTTCCCGTCAAGCTCTAGATGGGTAGTCTCCAGCAACCTTTCCAACCCGGGACGATACTCCGTTTCGGGAGTCTTGAGTTCATGTCCCTCGACGGCAGCTACGACATGATACTCCTTCCTCCGTCGCGCGACAGCGACAATGGCGGCCGTCAGCCCGCCCGCCGGCGGCGGAATCAACGACGTCTTCGCCACATGGCGGAAGAACAACATCCGAGTTTGTCCCGTCACCTCCCCCACCGACGGAGGAGGAGGCGGGGCAACCATGGCCAAGCAGGAGGCGTCACCTCATCGGCTATCAAGCAAGTCGACGACGCCGGCACCCCAGCGGGGGACACGTCGGGCTTCGACCTTGCGTCTGAGACGAAGACGAGCGCCGTTTCCCCGCAACACGCCAACCCCAAGCAAACGAACGACGCCAGCATGCTCGCGAAGGACTTGCTGGGCATCGCCCTCGTACCTGAGACAGCGGTGCAGTCCGCCCCTGATGCGACTTCGTCATCGCCCGTCGACCAAGAGGTACCGACCGATTCCCATCTCGTGCCTTTTGGATTCAGCTTTGACCCACCAAGCGACCTTGCTTCGGTGGAAGCCTTCATAGAGGCATGTACCAACCCTCCGGGGTACCATATGCGGTCGCCCTAGGACAGACTGACGGCCGTCTCGACCTACGGACCCTCGGGTTCCAAGGAAGATGACGAGCCCGACTTTTGTTGGGATTTCTCCGGGCTCGGTAACCCCAGTGCCATGCGGGACTTCATGACCGCATGCGACTACTGCCTCTCCGATTGTTCCGATGGTAGCTGCAGCTTCGGCGACGAGGACTGCGGCCCAAGTCGTGAATGTTTCCACGTCGATCTAGGGGGTCCCGGTGAAGGCAACCATCTTGGTATGTCGGAAAACGGCGATCCCCCTAGGCCTGCGCTCGCGTTGACATCCTTCGGGAGCTAGCTGTGGTCCCAGTCCCTGCGGAGGGTCAGGACGCACAACTCGAGCAAATCCGCGAGATGCAGGCCAGGCTCGACGAGGGAGCAGGAACACTTGAGCAGTTCCGGCGGAACATCGGGCAGGAATGGGCAGGCCAAGCTCCGGCCGGAGAAGCGCATCATCTACCCCAGGGCATCTAGCACCGCATTGCCGACGACGTCAGGGCAAGGCCGCCACTGACTTCCAGTGGGGTCGGCCAGAACCTGGCTGCAGGCTGCAGCAGCAATACTACTCCACGCGATGCCGGAACCATCGACAACCGAAGGGCGGCGTATCCAGGGAGAGCTCAAGAATCTCCTGGAGGATATCGCGGTCCGACGGGCCGAAAGCTCTGCCTCCCGAAGGCAGGGGTACCCCTCGGAGCATCGCGCCGCGACTTCCCAATTCGTGCGGGAAGCCTCGGTCCACACCGGGTGCACGCGCAACACGGCGCCTGCGGCCCCGGGTCGCCTCGGCAACGAGCACCACCACCGCGACCGTCGAGCCCACCTCGACGAGAGGGTGCGCCGAGGCTACCACCCCAGGCGTCGGGGACGCTACGACAGCGGGGAGGGTCGGAGCCCCTCGCCCGAACCACCCGGTCTGCAGGCTTTCAGCCGGGCCATACGACGGGCGCCGTTCCTGACCCGTTTTCGAACCCCGGCTACCATCACAAAGTACTCGGGGGAGACGAGGCCGGAACTGTGGCTCGTGGACTACCGACTGGCCTGCCAGTTGGGTGGAACGGACGATGACAACCTCATCATCTGCAACCTCCCCCTGTTCCTCTCCGACACCGCTCGAGCCTGGCTGGAGCATCTGCCTCCGGGGCAGATCTCCAACTGGGACGACCTGGTCCAAGCCTTCGCCGGCAACTTCCAGGGGACGTACGTGCGCCCTGGGAACTCCTGGGATCTCTGAAGCTGCCGCCAGCAGCCGGAAGAGTCTCTCCGGGACTACATCCGGCGATTCTCGAAGCAGCGCACCGAGCTGCCCAACGTCACCGACTCGGACGTCATCGGCGCGTTCCTCGCCGGCACCACCTGCCGCAACCTGGTGAGCAAGCTGGGTCGCAAGACCCCCACCAGGGTGAGCGAGCTGATGGACATCGCCACCAAGTTCGCCTCTGGCCAGGAGGCGGTTGAGGCCATCTTCCGGAAGGACAAGCAGCCCCAGGGCCGCCAGCCGGAAGACGTCCCCGAGGCGTCCGCTCAGCGCGGCACCAAGAAGAAGAACAAGAAGAAGTCGCAAGCGAAACGCGACGCCGCCGACACGGACCTTGTCGCTGAGTACAAGAACCCTCGGAAACCTCCTGGAGGTGCCAATCTCTTCGATAAGATGCTCAAGGAGTCGTGCCCCTATCATCAGGGGCCCGTCAAGCACACCCTTGAGGCATGCTTCGGCGCCACTTTCACAAGGCCGGACCACCTGCAGAAGGTGGCAGGGCCCACAACAACGACAAGAAGGAGGATCACAAAGCAGAGGAGTTCCCCGAGGTCCGCGACTGCTTCATGATCTACGGTGGGCAAGTGGCGAACGCCTCGGCTCGGCACCGCAAGCAAGAGCGTCGGGAGGTCTGCTCGGTAAAGGTGGCGGCGCCAGTCTACCTAGACTGGTCCGACAAGCCCATCACCTTCGACCAGGGCGACCACCCCGACCGCATGCCGAGCCCGGGGAAATATCCGCTCGTTGTCGACCCCGTCATCGGCAACGTCAGGCTCACCAAGGTCCTCATGGACGGAGGCAGCAGCCTCAACATCATCTACGCCGAGACCCTCGGGCTCCTGCAGATCGATCTGTCCTCGATCCGGGCCAGCGCGGCGCCTTTTCACGGGATCATCCCTGGGAAACGCATCCAACCCCTCGGACAACTCGATCTGCCCGTCTGCTTCGGGACTCCCTCCAACTTCCGAAGGGAAACCCTCACGTTTGAGGTGGTCGGGTTCCGAGGAACCTACCACGCAGTACTAGGGAGGCCATGCTACGCCAAGTTCATGGTCGTCCCCAACTACACCTACCTCAAGCTCAAAATGTCGGGCCCCAACGGTGTCATCACCGTCGGCCCCACGTACCGACATGCGTACGAATGCGACATGGAGTGCATGGAGTACGCCGAGGCCCTCGCCGAATCTGAGGCCCTCATCGCCGACCTGGAGAGCCTCTCCAAAGAGGCGCCAGATGCGAAGCGCCACGCCGGCAACTTCGAGCCAGCAGAGACGGTTAAGACCGTCCCTCTCGACCCCAGCAACGACGCCTCCAAGCAGATCCAGATCGGCTCCGAGCTCGACCCCAAATAGGAAGCAGTGCTTGTCGACTTTCTGAAAGGGAATTAGGCTTACACCTAGTTCCCAAATATTTTTGGTGGTTGAATTGCCCAACACAAATATTGGACTAACTAGTTTACTCTAGTGTATAAGTTATACAGGTGCAAAAGGTTCACACTCAGCCAATAAAAAGACCAAGTGTTGGATTCAACAAAGGAGCAATGAGGCAACCGAGGGCACCTCTGGCTGAAGGCACCGGACTGTCCGGTGTGCACCAGACATGTCCGGTGCGGCCAGAGGACTTCGACTCAAACTTCTCGCCCTCGGGAATTCTCGGAAGCCGGCGCGCTATAATTCACCGGACTGTCCGGTGTGCACCGGACATGTCCGGTGCTCCAAGGAACGCGGCCTCCGGAACTCGTCAGCCTCGGGTTCGCTCGGCAGCCGCTCCGCTAAAATTCACCGGACTGTCCGGTGTGCACCGGACTGTCCGGTGTGCCAGCGGAGCAACGGCTCTCTGTGGCGCCAACGGCTCCCTGCGGTGCATTAAATGCGCGCGCAGCGCGCGCAGACGTCAGGATCGCCCATACTGGTGCACCGGACATCAAACAGTACGTGTCCGGTGTGCACCGGACACCCAGGAGGGCCCAGAAGTCAGAAGCTCCAACGGTCAGAATCCAACGGCAATGGTGACGTGGCAGGGGCACCGGACTGTCCGGTGTGCACCGGACTGTCCGGTGCGCCATCGAACAGACAGGTTCCTGCAACGGTCACTTTGGTGGTTGAAGCTATAAATACCCCAACCACCCCACATTCATTGCCATCCAAGTTTGCCACTTCTCAACTACTACAAGAGCTCTAGCATTCAATTCTAGACACACCAAATAGATCAAGTCTTCTCCAAATTCCACACAACTCCATAGTGACTAGAGAGAGTGATTTGCTTGTGTTCTTTCGAGCTCTTGCGCTTGGATCGCATTCTTTTCTTTCTCACTTGTTCTTGTGATCAATCTCAATTGTAACCAAGGCAAGAGGCACCAATTGTGTGGTGGCCCTTGCGGGGAAGCTTTGTTCCCGTTTGATTGAGAAGAAGAGAAAGCTCACTCGATCCGTGGGATCGTTTGAGAGAGAGAAGGGTTGAAAGAGACCCGGCCTTTGTGGCCTCCTCAACGGGGAGTAGGTTTGCGAGAACCGAACCTCGGTAAAACAAATCCTCGTGTCACACTCTTATTTGCTTGCGATTTGTCTTGCGCCCTCTCTCGCGGACTCGTTTCTTTATTACTAACGCTAACCCGGCTTGTAGTTGTGATTATTTTTGTAAATTTCAGTTTCGCCCTATTCACCCCCCCCCCCCTCTAGGAGACTATCAATTGGTATCGGAGCCCGGTACTTCATTAGAGCCTAACCGCTCGAAGTGATGTCGGGAGATCACACCAAGAGGGAAATGGAGACCGGCGATGACAAGCCCACTACAAGCCAAGGGAGCACCTCATCTTCATCGGAAGAGTCCCGCACCAAGAGAAGAGAGAAGAAGAAGAAATCCTCCAAGCGGAAGGAGAAAAGATCTTCCTCTTCTCACCACAAAGAGAAGAAGGAAAAATCTTCTTCTCACAAGCCGCATCGGAGTGGGGACAAGCACAAGAGGATGAGGAAGGTGGTCTACTACGAGACCGACACTTCATCGACATCTACCTCCGGCTCCGTCGCGGCGTCCGTCACTTCTAAACGCCAAGAGCGTAAGAAGTATAGTAAGATCCCCCTACGCTACCCTCGCATTCCTAAACATACACCTTTACTTTCCGTCCCATTAGGCAAACCACCAACTTTTAATGGTGAAGATTATGCTATGTGGAGTAATTTGATGCGATTTCATCTAACCTCTCTCCACAAAAGATTATGGGATGTTGTTGAGTATGGTGTACAGGTACCATCCGTAGGGGATGAAGACTACGACACGGACGAAGTGGCCCAAATCGAGCACTTCAACTCCCAAGCCACAACCATTCTCCTTGCCTCACTAAGCAAGGAGGAATACAACAAAGTACAAGGGTTGAAGAACGCCAAGGAGATTTGGGACCTACTCAAGACGGCGCACGAGGGTGATGAACTCACAAAGATCACCAAGCGGGAAACGATCGAGGGGGAGCTCGGTCGCTTCCGTCTTCGCCAAGGGGAGGAGCCACAAGACATGTACAACCGGCTCAAGACCTTGGTGAACCAAGTACGCAACCTCGGGAGCGCAAAATGGGATGACCACGAAGTGGTTAAGGTTATTCTAAGAGCCCTTATCTTCCTTAACCCTACTCAAGTACAATTAATTCGTGGCAATCCTAGATATACACAAATGACCCCCGAGGAAGTCATCGGGAATTTTGTGAGTTTTGAATGCATGATTAAGGGCTCCAAGAAAATCAACGAGCTTGATGAACCCTCCACATCCGAGGCGCAACCCGTGGCCTTCAAGGCAACGGAGGAGAAGAAGGAGGAGTCTACACCAAGTAGACAACCGATTGACGCCTCCAAGCTCGACAACGAGGAGATGGCCCTAATCATCAAAAGCTTCCGGCAAATCCTCAAGCAACGGAAGGGGAAGGACTACAAATCCCGTTCCAAGAAGGTTTGCTACAAGTGTGGTAAGCCCGGTCACTTTATTGCTAAATGTCCATTATCAAGTGATAGTGACAGGGACAACGACAAGAAGGGCAAGAGGAAGGAGAAGAAGAAGTACTACAAGAAGAAGGGCGGCGATGCCCATGTTTGTCGGGAGTGGGACTCCGACGAAAGCTCAAGCGACTCCTCCGACGATGAGGACGCCGCCAACATCGCCGTCACCAAGGGCCTCCTCTTCCCCAACGTCGGCCACAAGTGCCTCATGGCCAAGGATGGCAAAAAGAAGGTAAAATCAAAGTCCTCCACTAAATATGAAACATCTAGTGATGAGGATAATGATAAAAATGAAGAGGATAATTTGCGTATTCTTTTTGCCAACCTTAACATGGAACAAAAAGAAAAATTAAATGAATTGATTAGTGCTATACATGAGAAGGATGATCTCTTGGATTCTCAAGAGGACTTCCTTATTAAAGAAAATAAAAAACATGTTAAGGTTAAAAATGCTTTTGCTCTAGAAAGAGAAAAATGTGAAAAATTGTCTAGTGAGCTAAGCACTTGTCATGAGACTTTAGACAACCTTAGAAATGAAAATGCAAATTTGTTAGCAAAGGTTGATTCCCATGTTTGCATTAATCCTAGAAATGATAATGTTGATTTGCTTGCTAGGATTAATGAGTTGAATGTTTCCATTGCTAGCCTTAGAAATGAAAATGAGAAATTAATTGCTAAGGCTAAAGATTTTGATGTTTGCAATGCTACTATTTCCGACCTTAGAACCAAAAATGACATGTTGCATGCTAAGGTCGTTGAACTTAAATCTTGCAAACCTTCTACATCTAATGTTGAGCATGTTTCCATTTGTACTAGATGTAGAGATATTAATGTTGATGCTATCCATGATCACCTAGCCTTAATTAAAAAACAAAATGATCACATAGCACAACTTAATGCTAAAATTAGAGAGCATGACTTAGAAAATGAAAAATTTAAACTTGCTAGAAGCATGCTCTATAATGGGAGACGCCCTGGCATTAAGGATGGCATTGGCTTCCAAAGGGGAGACAATGTCAAAATTAATGCCCCTCCTAAGAACCTATCTAACTTTATTAAGGGCAAGGCTCCCATGCCTCAGGATAACGAGGGTTACATTTTGTACCCTGCCGGCTATCCTGAGAGCAAGATTAGGAAAATTCACTCTAGGAAGTCTCACTCTGGCCCTAATCATGCTTTTATGTATAAGGGTGAGACATCTAGATCTAGGCAACCAACCCATGCCAAGTTGCCTAGAAAGAAAATTCCAAATGCATCAAATGATCATGCCATTTCATTTAAAACTTTTGATGCATCTTATGTTTTGACTAGCAAATCTGGCAAGGTAGTTGCCAAAATTGTTGGGGGCAAACACAAGGGCTCCAAAACTTGTGTTTGGGTACCCAAAGTTCTTGTATCTAATGCCAAAGGACCCAAAACCGTTTGGGTACCTAAAATCAAGAACTAAACTTGTTTTGTAGGTTTATGCATCCGGGGGCTCAAGTTGGATACTCGACAGCGGGTGCACAAACCATATGACAGGGGAGAAAAGGATGTTCTCCTCATATGAGAAAAACCAAGATCCCCAACGAGCTATCACATTCGGGGATGGAAATCAAGGTTTGGTCAAAGGCTTGGGTAAAATTGCTATATCTCCTGACCATTCTATTTCAAATGTTTTTCTTGTAGACTCTTTAGATTACAATTTGCTTTCCGTATCCCAATTATGTCAAATGGGCTACAACTGTCTTTTTACTGATACTGGTGTTACTGTCTTTAGAAGAAGTGATGATTCAGTAGCATTTAAGGGAGTGTTAGAGGGTCAGCTATACCTAGTAGATTTTCATAGAGCTGAACTCAACACTTGCTTGATTGCTAAGACTAACTTGGGTTGGCTCTGGCACCGCCGACTAGCCCATGTTGGAATGAAGAATCTTCACAAGCTTCTAAAGGGAGAACACATTTTGGGACTAACCGATGTTCATTTTGAGAAAGACAGGATTTGTAGCGCATGCCAAGCCGGGAAGCAAGTTGGCATACATCATCCACACAAAAACATCATGACTACCGACAGGCCACTGGAGCTCCTACACATGGATCTATTCGGCCCGATCGCTTACATAAGCATCGGCGGTAGTAAGTATTGCCTTGTAATTGTGGATGACTATTCTCGCTTCACTTGGGTATTCTTTTTGCAGGAAAAATCACAAACCCAAGAGACTTTAAAGGGATTCTTAAGACGTGCTCAAAATGAGTTCGGCTTAAGGATCAAGAAAATTAGAAGCGACAATGGGACGGAGTTCAAGAACTCTCAAATAGAAGGTTTTCTTGAGGAAGAGGGCATCAAGCATGAGTTCTCTTCTCCCTACACTCCATAACAAAATGGTGTAGTGGAGAGGAAGAATCGAACTCTATTGGACATGGCAAGAACCATGCTTGATGAGTACAAGACACCGGATCGGTTTTGGGCCGAGGCGGTCAACACCGCCTGCTACGCCATCAACCGGTTATATCTTCATCGAATCCTCAAGAAGACATCTTATGAACTCCTAACCGGTAAAAAGCCCAATATTTCATATTTTAGAGTTTTTGGTAGCAAATGTTTTATACTTGTTAAAAGAGGTAGAAAATCTAAATTTGCTCCTAAAACTGTAGAAGGCTTTTTACTAGGATATGACTCAAACACAAGGGCATATAGAGTCTTTAACAAGTCCTCAGGACTTGTTGAAGTTTCTTGTGACGTTGTGTTTGATGAGACTAACGGCTCTCAAGTAGAGCAAGTTGATCTTGATAATATAGGTGAAGAACAGGCTCCATGCATAGCACTAAGGAACATGTCCATTGGGGATGTGTGTCCTAAGGAATCCGAAGAGCCTTCAAATACACAAGATCAACCATCCTCCTCCACGCAAGTATCTCCACCAACTCAAGTTGAGGATGAGGCTCAAGATGTTGAACAAGAAGATCAAGAAGATGAGCCACCTCAAAATGACGGCAACGATCAAGGGGGAGATTCAAATGATGAAGACAAGGAGGATGAACAACCAAGGCCGCCACACCCAAGAGTCCACCAAGCAATACAACGAGATCACCCCGTCGATACTATCCTTGGCGACATTCATAAGGGGGTAACTACTCGATCTCGTGTTGCTCATTTTTGTGAACATTACTCGTTTGTTTCCTCTATTGAGCCAACCAGGGTAGAGGAAGCACTACAAGATTCGGATTGGGTGATGGCGATGCAAGAGGAGCTCAACAATTTCACAAGGAACGAGGTATGGCACTTAGTTCCACGTCCTAACCAAAATGTTGTAGGAACCAAGTGGGTCTTCCGCAACAAGCAAGACGAGCATGGTGTGGTGACTAGGAACAAAGCTCGACTCGTGGCCAAGGGGTATTCACAAGTCGAAGGTTTGGATTTTGGTGAAACCTATGCACCCGTAGCTAGGCTTGAGTCAATTCGTATATTATTAGCCTATGCTACTTACCATGGCTTCAAGCTTTATCAAATGGACGTGAAGAGTGCCTTCCTCAATGGACCAATCAAGGAGGAGGTCTATGTTGAGCAACCTCCCGGCTTTGAAGACAGTGAGTACCCTAACCATGTTTATAGGCTCTCTAAGGCGCTTTATGGGCTTAAGCAAGCCCCAAGAGCATGGTATGAATGCCTTAGAGATTTCCTTATGGCAAATGGCTTCAAAGTCGGCAAAGCCGATCCTACTTTATTCACTAAGACTCTTGATAATGATTTGTTTGTATGCCAAATTTATGTTGATGATATCATATTTGGGTCTACTAACAAATCTACATGTGAAGAATTTAGTAGGATCATGACACAAAAGTTCGAGATGTCTATGATGGGGGAGTTGAAGTATTTTCTAGGATTCCAAGTAAAACAACTCCAAGAGGGCACCTTCATTAGCCAAACAAAGTACACTCAAGACATTCTAAGCAAGTTTGGAATGAAGGATGCCAAGCCCATCAAGACACCCATGGGAACCAATGGGCATCTCGACCTCGACACGGGAGGTAAGTCCGTGGATCAAAAGGCATACCGGTCGATGATTGGATCATTGCTTTATTTATGTGCATCTCGACCGGACATTATGCTTTCCGTTTGCATGTGTGCAAGATTCCAAGCCGACCCTAAGGAATCTCACCTTACGGCCGTGAAACGAATCTTGAGATATTTGGCTTTTACTCCTAAGTTTGGGCTTTGGTACCCTCGGGGATCCACTTTTGATTTGATTGGTTATTCGGATGCCGATTGGGCGGGGTGTAGGATTAATAGGAAGAGCACATCGGGGACTTGCCAGTTCTTGGGAAGATCCTTGGTGTCTTGGGCTTCAAAGAAGCAAAATTCGGTCGCTCTTTCTACCGCCGAAGCCGAGTATATTGCCGCAGGCCATTGTTGCGCTCAATTGCTTTGGATGAGGCAAACCCTGCGGGACTACGGTTACAAATTAACCAAAGTCCCTTTGCTATGTGACAATGAGAGTGCAATCAAAATGGCCGACAATCCCGTCGAGCATAGCCGCACTAAGCACATAGCCATTCGGTATCATTTTCTTCGGGATCACCAACAAAAGGGGGATATCGAGATTTCTTATATTAATACTAAAGATCAATTAGCCGATATCTTTACCAAGCCTCTTGACGAACAATCTTTTACCCGACTTAGGCATGAGCTAAACATTCTTGATTCTAGGAATTTCTTTTGCTAGTCTTGCACACATAGCACATGAATATACCTTTGATCATGTCTCTTTTATATATGCTATGACTAATGTGTTTTCAAGTGTATTTCAACCAAGTCATAGGTATATTGAAAGGGAATTGGAGTCTTCGGCGAAGACAAGGCTTCCACTCCACTCCACTACTCATTCTTCGCCGTCGCTCCGCATCATCTCTCCAACTTTGGTATAATCTTCACTCATTCATTTCATGACCAAAGGGGGAGAAAGCACTTCATTGGGCTCTAATGATTCCGTTTTTGGCGATTCATGCCAAAGGGGGAGAAAATATGAGCCTAAAGCAAAAGGACCGCACCACCATCTAATTTTATAAATTACCACCTAATTTTATAAATTTGATGATTTTCAATTGGTAAATTTCAAAATTGGTATCTCTTTGTGTTCTAAAGGGGGAGCAAGTAGTATTTTCAAAATTGATGTCTTGAAACCCTCTTGAACTCTAAGAGGAGACCTTATTTGAGGGGGAGTTTTGTTTAGTCAAAGGAAAAGCATTTGAACAAAGGAAGAAAATTTCAAAACTTGAAAATGCTTTGCAAATCTTATTCATTTACCTTTGACTATCTTGCAAAAAGACTTTGAAAAGGATTTACAAAAGAGTTTGCAAAAACAAAACTTATGGTGCAAATGTGGTCCAATATGTCAAATACAAAGAATCAATCCATGCGCATCATATGAGTATTTATATTGGCTAAATTCCAAGCAACCTTTGCACTAACTTTATGTAAACTAGTTCAATTATGCACTTCTATATTTGCTTTGGTTTGTGTTGGCATCAATCACCAAAAAGGGGGAGATTGAAAGGGAATTAGGCTTACACCTAGTTCCCAAATATTTTTGGTGGTTGAATTGCCCAACACAAATATTGGACTAACTAGTTTACTCTAGTGTATAAGTTATACAGGTGCAAAAGGTTCACACTCAGCCAATAAAAAGACCAAGTGTTGGATTCAACAAAGGAGCAATGAGGCAACCGAGGGCACCTCTGGCTGAAGGCACCGGACTGTCCGGTGTGCACCGGACATGTCCGGTGCGGCCAGAGGACTTCGACTCAAACTTCTCGCCCTCGGGAATTCTCGGAAGCCGGCGCGCTATAATTCACCGGACTGTTCGGTGTGCACCGGACATGTCCGGTGCTCCAAGGAACGCGGCCTCCGGAACTCGTCAGCCTCGGGTTCGCTCGGCAGCCGCTCCGCTAAAATTCACCGGACTGTCCGGTGTGCACCGGACTGTCCGGTGTGCCAGCGGAGCAACGGCTCTCTGCGGCGCCAACGGCTCCCTGCGGTGCATTAAATGCGCGCGCAGCGCGCGCAGACGTCAGGATCGCCCATACTGGTGCACCGGACATCAAACAGTACGTGTCCGGTGTGCACCGGACACCCAGGAGGGCCCAGAAGTCAGAAGCTCCAACGGTCAGAATCCAACGGCAATGGTGACGTGGCAGGGGCACCGGACTGTCCAGTGCGCCATCGAACAGACAGGTTCCTGCAACGGTCACTTTGGTGGTTGAAGCTATAAATACCCCAACCACCCCACATTCATTGCCATCCAAGTTTGCCACTTCTCAACTACTACAAGAGCTCTAGCATTCAATTCTAGACACACCAAATAGATCAAGTCCTCTCCAAATTCCACACAACTCCATAGTGACTAGAGAGAGTGATTTGCTTGTGTTCTTTCGAGCTCTTGCGCTTGGATCGCATTCTTTTCTTTCTCACTTGTTCTTGTGATCAATCTCAATTGTAACCAAGGCAAGAGGCACCAATTGTGTGGTGGCCCTTGCGGGGAAGCTTTGTTCCCGTTTGATTGAGAAGAAGAGAAAGCTCACTCGATCCGTGGGATCGTTTGAGAGAGGGAAGGGTTGAAAGAGACCCGGCCTTTGTGGCCTCCTCAACGGGGAGTAGGTTTGCGAGAACCGAACCTCGGTAAAACAAATCCTCGTGTCACACTCTTATTTGCTTGCGATTTGTCTTGCGCCCTCTCTCGCGGACTCGTTTCTTTATTACTAACGCTAACCCGGCTTGTAGTTGTGATTATTTTTGTAAATTTCAGTTTCGCCCTATTCACCCCCCCCCCTCTAGGCGACTATCACTTTCTCCGCGTGAACGCCGAAGTCTTTGCGTGGAGTCCCTCGGACATGCCTGGCATACCGAGGGATGTCGCCGAGCACTCGCTGGATATCCGAGCTGGAGCCCGACCCGTGAAGCAGCCTCTGCGCCGATTCAACGAAGAAAAGCGCAGAGCCATAGGCGAGGAGATCTACAAGCTGATGGCCGCGGGGTTCATCAAAGAGGTATTCCATCCCGAATGGCTTGCCAACCCTGTGCTTATGAGAAATAAAGGAGGGAAATGGCGGATGTGTGTAGACTACACTGGTCTAAACAAAGCATGTCTGAAGGTTCCCT
Organism: Zea luxurians; assembly: GCA_029449295.1. Taxonomy (NCBI): domain Eukaryota; kingdom Viridiplantae; phylum Streptophyta; class Magnoliopsida; order Poales; family Poaceae; genus Zea; species Zea luxurians. The sequence goes on along the minus strand of JAOPSE010000023.1, from coordinate 32,360,864 downwards.
ACCCTCTGCCTCGCATCGATCAAATCGTGGATTCCACTGCTGGGTGCGAAACCCTGTCTTTCCTTGATGCCTACTCAGGGTATCACCAAATCAGGATGAAAGAGTCCGACTAGCTCGCGACTTCTTTCATCACATCTTTTGGCATGTACTGCTACGTTACTATGCCATTTGGTTTCAGGAATGCAGGTGCGACGTACCAAAGGTGCATGAACCACGTGTTCGGAGAGCACATTGGTCGGACCGTCGAGGCTTACGTCGATGACATCGTAGTCAAGACGAGGAAAGCCTCCAACCACCTCTCCGACCTTGAAACGACATTCAAGTGTCTCAAGGCGAAAGGCGTAAAACTCAATCCCGAGAAGTGCGTCTTCGGAGTCCCCCGAGGCATGCTCTTGGGGTTCATCATCTCCGAGCGGGGCATCGAGGCCAACCCGGAGAAAATCGTGGCCATCACCGACATGGGGCCCATCAAGGACTTGAAAGGCGTACAGAGGGTCATGGGATGCCTTGCGGCTCTGAGCCGCTTCATCTCGCGCCTCAGCGAAAGAGGCCTACCTCTGTACCGCCTCTTAAGAAAGACCGAGTGCTTCACTTGGACCCCCGAGGCCGAGGAATCCCTCGGGAACCTGAAGGCGCTCCTTATGAACGCACCCATCCTGGTGCCTCCCGCTGCCGGAGAAGCCCTCTTGATCTACGTCGCCGCTACCACTCAGGTGGTCAGCGTCGCGATCGTGGTCGAAAGATGAGAAGAAGGGCATGCATTGCTCGTCCAGAGGCCGGTCTACTTCATCAGTGAGGTACTGTCCGAGACCAAGATCCGCTACCCACAAATTTAGAAGCTGCTGTACGCGGTGATTCTGACGCGGCGGAAGTTGCGACACTACTTCGAGTCTCATCCGGTGACTGTGGTGTCATCCTTCCCCCTGGGGGAGATCATCCAGTGTCGAGAGGCCTCGGGTAGGATTGCAAAGTGGGCGGTGGAAATCATGGGCGAGACAATCTCGTTCGCCCCTCGGAAGGCCATCAAGTCCCAAGTCTTGGCGGACTTTGTAGCTGAATGGGTCAACACCCAGCTCCCGGCAGCTCCGATCCAACCGGAACTCTGGACCATGTTTTTTGACGGGTCGCTGATGAAAACAGGGGCAGGCGCGGGCCTGCTCTTCATCTCGCCCCTTGGGAAGCACCTCCGCTACGTGCTGCGCCTCCATTTCTCGGCGTCCAACAATGTGGCCGAGTATGAGGCTCTGGTTAACGGGTTGCGCATCGCCATCGAGCTAGGGGTCCGACGCCTCGACGCTCGCGGCGACTTGCAGCTTGTCATCGACCAAGTCATGAAGAACTCCCATTGCCGCGACCCGAAGATGGAAGCCTACTGCGACGAGATTCGGCGCCTGGAGGACAAGTTCTACGGGCTCAAGGTCAACCACGTCGCCCGGCGGTACAACGAGGCTGCGGACGAGCTGGCAAAGATAGCTTCGGCGCGAACAACGGTTCCCCCGAACGTCTTCTCCCGGGACCTACATCAACCCTCAGTCAAGACCGACGACACGCCCGAGCCCGAGAAGGTCTTGGCCCTGCCCGAGGCGCCCTCGGCTCAGCCCAAGGCACCCTCGGCTCAGCCCGAGGCACCCTCGGCCCTTGAGGGTGAGGCTCTGCGCATCGAGGAAGAGCGGAATGGGGTCACGCCTAATCGAAACTGGTAGACCCCATACCTGCAATATCTTCACCGAGGAGAGCTACCCCTCGACAGAGCCGAAGCTCGGCGACTGGCGCGGCACGCCAAGTCATTCGTCTTGCTAGGTGACGGGAAAGAGCTCTACCACCGCAGCCCCTCCAGCATCCTCCAGCGATGCATATCCATCGCCGAAGGCCAGGAGCTCTTACAAGAAATACACTCGGGGGCTCGGTCATCACGCAGCGCCTCGAGCCCTTGTTGGAAACGCTTTCCGACAAGGTTTCTACTGGCTGACCGCGGTGGCCGACGCCACTAGAATTGTCCGCACCTGCCAAGGGTGCCAATTCTACGCAAGGCAGACGCACCTACCCGCTCAGGCTCTGCAAACAATACCCATCACTTGGTCGTTTGCTGTGTGGGGTCTGGACCTCGTTGGTCCCTTGCAGAAGGCACCCGGGGGCTACACGCACCTACTGGTCGCCATCGACAAATTCTCCAAGTGGATCGAGGTCCGACCCCTAAACAGCATCAGGTCCAAACAGGCGGTGGCATTCTTCACCAACATCATCCATCGCTTCGGGGTCCCGAACTCCATCATCACTGACAACGGCACCCAGTTCACCGGCAGAAAGTTCCTGGACTTCTGTGAGGATCACCACATCCGGGTGGACTGGGCCGCCGTGGCACACCCCATGACGAATGGGCAGGTAGAACGTGCCAACGGCATGATTATGCAAGGACTCAAGCCGAGGATCTACAACGACCTCCACAAGTTCGGCAGGCGATGGATGAAGGAACTCCCCTTGGTGGTCTGTAGCCTGAGGACGACGCCAAGTCAAGCCACGGGTTTCACACTGTTCTTTCTAGTCTATGGGGCCGAGGCCATCTTGCCCACAGACTTAGAATACAGTTCCCCAAGGACGAGGGCCTACGACGACCGACGCAACCAGACCAACCGAGAAGACTCACTGGACCAGCTGGAAGAGGCTCGGGACATGGCCTTACTACACTCGGCGCGGTATCAGCAGTCCCTGCGACGCTACCACGCCCGAGGGGTTCGGTCCCGAGACCTCCAGGTGGGCGACTTGGTGCTTCGACTACGACAAGATGCCCGAGGGTGGCACAAGCTCACGCCTCCCTAGGAAGGGTCGTTCGTCATCGCCAAGGTTTTGAAGCCCGGAACATACAAGCTGGCCAACAGTCAAGGCGAGGTCTACAGCAGCGCTTGGAACATCCGACAGCTACGTCGCTTCTACCCTTAAAATGTTTTCAAGTCGTTCATACACCTCGTTTACATACAAAGTCTAACCATCAAGGAAGGGTCAGTCTTGCCTCAGTAAAGCCCGACCCTCCCTCGGGGGCTAGAAGGGGGGAACCCCCTCCGCGTCAAAATTTTCCTCGGAAAAAGTCTTTCTGCCAGAATACCTTTCGTGCTTTTCGACTACTTTGGTAGTGGGATCATGAAAACGGCGGAGTACACGTAAGCAGGCAAGGCCGACCGAGCCGAGGGACTCCTACGCCTCCGGGATACGGATACCTCACTCATCACCTTCTGTGAGAAGTAACTCACGTTCGGATGAGCGATCCTGCTGACCGAACAAGTCTTAATGCTCGAAAACTTTTCTGCCGAAACGATTTTTCGTGCCTTCTCGACTATATCGATAGCAGAATCCTACGGACGAGTAAGAGTACACGTAAGCGGCAAGGCCGACCGAGCCGAGGAACTCCTACGCCCCCGGGATACGGATACCTCACTCATCACTTTCCATGAAAATTAACTCTTGCTCGGACAAACAATTCTGTTACCGACAAATAAGTCCTGATACTCGAAACAAGAGGAAAAGAAACGCAGCTTTACAACGCGACGACAGTATGTTTGGGCCTCGGCGGCCGCAAAAAACATATGCATACTACAGGCGAACCGATCCTGCAGGCTCAGACGTCAATGGAGGGGGAGCAGCAGCACCCTCAGCGTCAACTCCACCATCGGCGAAGTCCGACCGAGCCTCGGATGGCAACACGATCGGAGGATCTCCGCTCCGAGGGACGACGTCAGCACCACGCCCAGGCCATCGCGGCCAGGGTCTCCTCCAGGAACCCGGCCCGAGCAGACGGCTCGGCCGGCCGCCCCGAAGCCTCATCCAGCTGTCCCCCGAGGACACCAGCCCGGCTCGTGGCCTCGACAACTTGACTCCGGCATTGGTCCCGCCAGTGGACGACCCGGCCAGGCCCCGGCCGACGAAGCTTCCTTTTTCGAGCCAACTCCGCCTCTGTCCACGCTGACACCGCTGCCCTCGGCCCCGGCTCACCGCAGAGCGGCCGAGGGTTTCTTTGACTAAGCAAGTGAAGCCTCGGGCGGCAAGGCCGACCGAGCCGAGGGATTCCTACGCCTCCGGGATACGGATACCTCACTCGTCACCTTCCGCACAGAGCAACTCACACTTGGTTAAGCGGTTCAGTTAGCCGACAGGCGAGTCCTAGTGCTCGAAATGAGGAAAAAATATGGTATTACACCCAAAAATACCTACATGTTCAGGCCCCGACAGCCACAATGAACAGACACCGGCACTCAAGGTGCCATTACAAACGGGACTCCGGTTCCGTTCCCGCGGGTACGAACAACCTCCACACCAGGAGGCCCGTGGGACGACGAACTCCAAGCGGCTCACCGCCGCCCACTCCGACAACAGCAACATCGACCTCCGTCCCGGGCGGCAAGACAGCTGCAGCAACGGCTTCTGGGCAGACGCTGCGACGGAAAGGCTCTCGCCCACGAAGGACGAGAACCAGCCATTCAAGCCAGAGGACGGAGGTCCAGGGGTGCAGGCGGAGTTGGCGATCTCGTCGGTAGAGAAACCTTCTCCGGCTGCTGCCACCTCAACACCGCACCAGCGGGCGCCGGTCGCCCCAAAGCGCACCGACAGGTCCTCACTCCCGTCCTCGCCACGAAAGCGAGGACAGAGGACGGAATGCTGCACCCTGGCTGGGCAGCAGCAGTTCGCCTTCCCCGGCATGGCTGAAGGAAGCCTCCGCGGGGCTGGAGGATGCCTTTCTCCCCCAAACGCCGGGGGAAGAAAAGGGTTACCGACCCACGTGGAGGCAATCTCCCACTCGGTGCGCTCCTCCGCCTCAGCCCGGATGACGAAAATCCTTGAAGCTGAGGGCGGGGCGGAGGCTGCAGCCCGGCTCGCTTCTCTCCACCAAATTGCCCATTGGTGGGGGAAGGCGGCCGGGCTGCCTGACGAAAATCCTTGAAGCCGAATGATGGCTGAAAGGTACCAACTTCCGCGAAGTTGCGTTCCTCCGACGACGACGAGACGAAAGCAACGCGAGCGCTCCCCATCCGGGGGCTCGGAAGGTGGAAGGGCGCGATGCAGGAGGAGAGTGCGAAGACATGGTTGCCGTCCAAGGGGGTCGCCCTCCTTTTAAAGGCAACTCTCCCCACTTGCGTCCTCAGTCGGCGCGGACTGAGTCTTCTCCAACACGCTCCAAGGTCCTCCCCCTACGACACGGGGGCTGGGTCCCACGCGTCATGCAAGCTGGCCCAGGACGGAAGAGGCCAAACCGCCGAGCGCGGTACGCGTAACTGCCCAGCGGTTACAAGCGCTCCTCCACTTTCGCCCAGACCAGTGGGTGAAAGGACGGACCGCCATGTAGGTGGCATGCAACTACACCAAGGGGGCGCACCCTTTTGACTTCGACACGTCCAGCATGGAGGCCCAGGCCCACACGTCATGTAACCAGCGCGCCGGTTACTACGTGCAAGAAACTGCACCGCCATTCGTGCCAGTACCGCGCCTTCTCGACTGCGGGACCGGTGTCGCGACTCGAGGCGACCCTGCGCATGACCCAACAGTGCCAACCAAGCACATTGGTCACGGGTCAGTCAGCCGCGGGAGAAGGCGCGACGGTCGATACGTCCAAAAGTGGGCCGGCAGTAATGGTGGCGGCAGGCGGGCTGAAGTAGCGGTCAAGTCATCTACAGGCTCACGTCCCCTCCTGGGACAGCGAGACAGCCCTCTCCCATGGCGTGAAGACGACGCGCCCGTGTTCCGTTCCTTGAACGGCTCGAGCACGAACAACGGCTGCCCCGCAAACCACTCGTCCCGTCGCATTAACTCAGCGGCAGGGCAGGCGACACCTTTGGCAGGCGAAGCGGGCGACGCTTCACCTCCGCCATAATGACCGCGTCAAAAAAGGTGCGCCACGTCGCTCAATTTCGTATCCTTTTCCTCTTCCCTTCTCTCTCTCTTGCTACAGGGACCGGGAAAGGGGATACTCCGAAAGGGATCCTTCTCCGCGAAGGAAGCGGGCCCCGAGCCCCCCTACTGATCAGAGGTTCGAAGGCTGGCCCCTCGGAAGGGTTCAACAGCCGCCTCAGAGCACTCGGGCTCCGCGCCCACTACTAGTCAGAGGTTCGAAGGCTAGCCCCTCGGAAGGGTTCAACGGCCGCCTCAGGCCACTTGGGCTCCGCGCCCACTACTGATCAGGGGTTCATAGGCTGGCCCCCGAAGGGTTCGACAGCCGCCTCAGAGCACGCAGAGCGAGGGATGACCCTGGGTATGTTCGATACACAACCAAGGCTCGGGCTATGCTCCCGAGGTAACCTAGGACATTTCCGAGACCGACGGGAACGATTTTGTAACGGAATCCCACCAGAGGGAGGCATCGAGCCCTCGGACCCCGTCAAAAGGGGACCAGGTCCAGCGAATCACCCGCAGGTACTTTTGGAGCGCGCCTTTGGGCCACTAGCCGACCCCCAACGAATGGGGCACGGGCGTCCACTCGGATTACCCGCTAGCAACTCACTGGAGACACCATGTTCGGCGCCCTCCGAGGGCAACATGGCGCTTCCCCCCCCCCCCCCTCCTCCTTGCGGAAAGGCGACGCAGGGGCGTATGAAAAAAGTCGAGTCTGTCCTTGACCGTCCTCTCGCTCTGTGCGGAGGCTCGGGGGCTGCTCTCGTAAACCCGGCTCCGGCCAAACCGTTGACAGCGTCAACATACCAGCCCGAGAACTTGGGACCTAACTAAGAACCCGGGCAACGACCAGTTCGCATGAGGGAACAACCAAACCGGCCGAGCCATCACGAAAGGCACTAAGACCTCGAAGGAGTCAAAACACTCCTCCGAGGCCTCGGGGGCTACACCCGGCGGGTGCGCTCGCACGCACCCACCGAAACGAAATGCAACCGAGAAAGGCCGGTCCCCTTGCAAAAAAGTGCGACAAAAGCCTCCAAGCGAGTGCCAACACTCCCTTTAAGGCTCGGGGGCTACTGTTGGGGACCATAATTAGGGGTACCCCCAAGACTCCTAATCTCAGCTGGTAAACCCCATCAGCACGAAGCTGCGAAGGCCTGATGGGCGCGATTTAGGCCAAGGCTCCGCTCAAGGGACACGATCCCGCCTCGCCCGAGCCCGACCTCGGGCAAAGACAGCCGACCCCGGAAGATTCATGCCTCGCCCGAGGGTCCCCTCAAGCAACGGACGCACCACCGACTCGCCCGAGGCTCAGCTCGGGTAGGCTTCGCGGAGAAGCAACCTTGGCCAAATCGCCACACCAACTGACCGTATCGTAGGAGCATTTAATGCAAGGACCGCCTGACACCTTATCCTGACGCGCGCTCCTCAGTCGACAGAGCCGAAGTGACCGCAGTCACTTCGCCGCTCCACTGACCGACCTGACAAGAAAACAGCGCCGCCTACCCTGCTCCGACTGCCGTGCCACTCGCCAGAGTGAGGTCGACAGCGGCTAAGTCCAGCCTCGGGCGACATAGGAAGCTCCGCCTCGCCCGACCCCAGGGTTCGGCCCCCGTCTCGGCCTCGGAAGATGGACTTCGCCTCGCCCGACCCCAGGGCTCGGACTCAACCACGACTTAGAAGACGACGAACTCCGCCTCGCCCGACCCCAGGGCTCGGACTCAACCTCGACCTCGGAGGAATCGCCACCTCGCCCAAACTCGGGTCTAGACCGGCCACGTCGCCAGGGGGCCATCATTACCCTACCCCTAGCTAGCTCAGGCTACGGGGAACAAGACCGGCGTCCCATCTGGCTCGCCCCAGTAAACAAGTAATGATGACACCCCGCACGCTCCATGACGACGGCAGCTCCTAGCCCCTTTACGTCAGCAAGGAGACGTCAGCAAGGATCCGACAGCCCCGACAGCTGTACTTCCGCAGGGCTCCAGCGCTCCTTCGATGGCCACGACATCACATGAACAGCGCGCCAAAACCTCTCCGACTGCCACGACGGCATGTACTTAGGGCTCTAGCTCCTCTCTGCTAGACATGTTAGCACATTGCTACACCCCCCCATTGTACACCTGGACCCTCTCCTTACGCCTATAAAAGGAAGGTCCAGGGCTATCATACGAAGAGGTTGGCCGCGCGGGAGAACGGGCCGACGCATAAGGCTCTCGCTCTCTCTCTCTCTCTCTCTCCCACGCGAACGCTTGTAACCCCCTACTGCAAGCGCATCCAGCCGCCCTAGGCGCAGGACAACACGAAGGCCACGGTTTCCCCTTACTGTTCTCCCCCTTTGTGTCCCATCTCGCGCCGACCCATCTGGGCTAGGACACGCAGCGACAATTTACTCGTCGGTCCAGGGACCCCCCAAGGTCAAAACACCGACAGTATCGTGACCAGAAAAGTTCCTCCAGCTATTTCATGTAATTATATATTCCTACAATTTTTTCCATTTTATTGGTTATTGTCGATACCTTGAAACAGGAGTACCCCTTACTACAGTGTGAAGGCACGGTGCCCATGCGGCTACCTCTAGTCGCGTGGTAAATAGCACCCGACCCCACCATGTGGACGGCTCCCGGATCGCCATGTCGCTAGAGAAGACGATGTACTCTAGGATATCAACAGTGGGTCTGGACCCCCATGGGAAGTGTCGGACCCCTGTACGTACGGACCGGACCTCCGGGTAAGGTCCAGAACCTCCACAGGCATGCCCGGACCCTTGGGACAGGTCCTGGACCCCCCTGTGCACGGTCCGGACCACTCACAGCAAGGTCTCGGGATTTTGGGACAAATAATACCCAGGCCTTGATCAAAGTCAGGCGGGGGTCCGGAGCCGACACGTGTCCGGACCATACCGCTTACGCCTCTGCTCCCCGCTCAGGCGGAGACCCGATGCTGCCACGTGGCCAGCTGCCCGTGACTTAAGCCAGCGGGCGGAGCCTGACGTAAGGCCTCTGGGCCGCACGTCCTCTGCATTTATTGCATATAAGGCGCGTCGCATGTCAAACTGGTAGGTGATGTGTCGCCTCAGCATTTAATGAGCCCTGCCCACTCCACTGGCAGGCGATGTGCCGCCTCAGCATTTAATGTGCCCTGTCCACTCCGCTGACGGGCGGTGTTGAGGACTTGTTATCAAATGCTAAGAGTTAAGAACAAGGCAACATAAAAAATGTTAAATGTCAAAGTCCTTCGTCCTTCAAGACATTATATCCCCTTCGGATATAAAGGATTCCGGACGAAGGTTATGAAGGAAAAGACCTTCGTAAGTTCAACGTATGATGAAGAAGAATATATACATGAAATACGAATAATAATATGAATATTATCATCAACTTATTTCTATTTTGTATTATCAGGGTCATAATAACAGATTATAAATGTACCTTCGTATTGTCGAAAAGTAAAGGTACAGGCGTGATGCGAAAAGTAGATGCCAGATCAGCCTAAACAGTACGGGAGTACTGTTCATCTATTTATAGGCACAGGGCGCAGCCCGTGGAGAATTACATTAATGCCCCTTACATTTATCAATAACTCTATAGTGATTCTTCGAGGTCTAATTTGGCTTTTCATCATATAAGTCGGTTCCCCTTTTCCGCTGTCATGCCGAAGCTTTTTCTACGCATAGCTTCGTGATCATCTTATCCTTCGTCATGATCGCCTTCCGTCCTATTCAAGCTTCGTCTTGACCATATTCTTGTATACTCGTGGCCCAATTCCGAAGATACCTGTTCACATATTTCACTTGGAAAACATTTTCAAATCATGTTTTTGAGGACCTTCGGAAGCCAAAGGCCCCCAACAGTAGCCCCTCGCAATATTAATTTACTGGAATGATAAATTCATATTGCGATATGGACGAAGGCTTTAAGCCGAAGGTCCGAAAAAACACCTTCCTTTTGCTAGAATAGCAACAGTCTTTGACAAGCGGGGCCCTCCAATTTTCAACGCACTAGGTGTATAAATAAGAGCTCACCACCAGCTTATTTGGCACGCTCCCTTGCCATCTGCTTTTACTCACCCAACTTTTAGCCTGCGCGCAACAGCACTTGCTTTGTTTTAAATTTTTAAGCTTCGGTTTCGTGAGCGCTTTCTCAACATTTGCGAAGATGTCTGAAGATAAGAAAGCTATTGGTGCTTCAAAGCTAAGCCTTTCTGAAGAGATGCATCTTGGCTTTCTTTAATCAATGTCAAAGACTAATACAGAGAAGATTACTAGGGAGATTTTGGAGGGTTTATCTGAAGATACTGGCGACAGTGAAAGTTATGATGTGGATAGTGGTGGTGAAGATTCCGAAGATCGACCTTGGCGACCAAGTCATGCAGTTTTTGGTAAATCCAGTATTAAAGAAAATCATCTTGTCAATATGAGGGGCAGATATTTTCGTGACTTGTCTGTTGTGAGGGCTGACGAAGGAGAGAAGACTTGTCCGACTCCCGAGGAAAATGAAGTCATGATATTCCGAAGCTTCTTAAAAGCTGGATTACGATTTCCCTTGAGCAGTTTTGTCGTGGAAGTACTGAAGATATTTGAAATCTACCTTCACCAACTTACCCCCGAAGCAATCATAAGGATGAACATCTTTGTGTGGGCCGTGAGGAGCCAAGGTTTGGAACCTAATGCAAAAAGCTTCTGCAACATACATGAGCTATTGTATGAGACAAAACCCTGGGGCAAAGAGCAGTATCACAACAATTTCGGCTGCTACAGCTTCGGCGCTCGGTCTGGGTCAAGCTGCCCTGTGCCAACCTTTCGAAAGAGGTGGCCCAGCGACTGGATGACGGAATGGTTTTATGTAAAAAATGATTTGGAATCACGTGAAGATATTAAGGGTATTATTATGCGCCCTATCTGGCAACGCTTCGGCCTCCGGAAGTCGAAGGTGGAAATGAATGAAGCAGCCGAAGAATGCCAGAGAGCCTTCGGCGTTGTTTGCTCTTTTATTGGAACAAGGGATTTGGTCCAAGAACACATTGCTTTCAGAGTATGGCCACTTGTGGAAAAGTGGGAAATGCCGGAGGAGGCCATTAAAGAGACTGACAAAGGTGGACTAGTCAGGCTAAAATACACATTCAAATACGGAGATAAGTTCGTTGAGCCAGATGATGAGTGGTTGAAAAGTATTGAGGCCATAAGTGACGAATTGCTTGGGGTATACTCAAAGGCCGAAGATACTGCATTATCAGCGGCCTTCGGAGCCCGAAAGAAGAAGAGACTCAACCAAGTATTTGATGCAATTGGGTTTGTCTACCTCGATTACCATTATCCAACGCGGGGTCAAAAAAGAAAGAATACTTCTTCTGCAAAGGAAACTGCTTCAGCTGCTCCTAGCGAGCCAGCGCCGAAGAGGAAAAAGGTAAAGGTTCTCACACACCGGCCACGTTATATTGAACCGGCCACAGTGCCTGAGTTTATTGGTGAGACCTCTTCGGGCACCAAAGCTAAAGAACCAACTCCAGTGCCAAAAATCGAAGAAATGGCCGAAGTACCAGCAACAGAAAAAACAGAAGAACCGAGGACTAAAGAAACAAAAACATCAGAAATTTTAAGTCCTTCAACAAAAATTGAGGCAGCAAAAAGCCAAAAGGGTCCAGCAGTGACCCCGAAAAGAAAAAGGATGGTTAATGTGCTGGATGTATTGGAGACGATTAAGTCTTCAAGCACAACTGCGAAGAAAATTGCTGAGACTTCCGAAGTGCATACTGAAGCCTTTGTTGCCGAAACTTCAAAGCAACAATCTGAAACTGAAGCTGGGCCTTCAGAGCCCACCAAGGTAAAATCCTTGGAAGCCGAAGAAACAAAAATGACAGAGCCAATTTTGGTTGAAGAAACTGGCATTGCTGCCCCCGAAGCATCCTCCAAAGCCCTCGATTATATTGTACGACATGCTTCGGGAAAAAGATTATCTGAAGAAGAGATTTTTGAAGCTAATCACTATGCCCGAGAACTGAAGTATCCAAAAGGGGCCTTAGTATTCAATGATACAAATGAAGACGACTTCTTATACTGTCTCCCAGATAACAAAGAATTATCCGTCTGCCGGGAGATGGCTAGAAGCATGGGGTTCCCGAAGCTTGAAGCTGGCCTCTGCGCCATGACGAAGGATGATCTTGCGGATAGTCTTGCATACAATAGTCTGAAGGTACAAAGATTGTGAACTTTGAAGTTTATGAATTTTGGATTAGTCTTTTGCTCCTATGTTAATCCATTTTTTCTTTTGCATAGGGATTAATACTCAGCAATGCCTTAAGGGCACAAAAGAATGCTAAAGATGAGAGCTGCACTATTGCTCTTAATAGCCTTCGAACATAGGTTATAAAGCTAAGAAACGAAGCCTTGGAAAAAGACAAAATTCTGCTTACATTGGTGGATAAAATAAAAGAAGACGAAGCTACTTCTAAAGCTCAAGCTGAAGCTCAGAAGCACGAAATCGAGGATCTTCGGAAACAATTAGCCCGAGCTAAAGAAGAACGCATACTTGAGGAGACAAAGCGAGAACTTAGCGATCAATGGGCAAATCATTTAGAAGGAAACGTTGAAGAACTTCGTGCATCCAAGAAAAGGTGCTATGACAAATCTATAGAATGCATTAAGAAAATAAAAACTAGCTTCGCCAGCGTTGGCGCATTCTCGAGCGAGGAAAACTTCACAAGGGGTAACCCCGAAGGCCCGATTGAATGGATCAATCACGAAGCCGAGGCTTTTGAGGAAATTTTGAATAGCCGCGGAGACATATGTGCCTTTTCGGGTGCCAGGGGGATTGCTACTATTTTGGAGAGGAGAGGCTGCGAGCATGTGAAATCTTTAGCACAATCCGAAACTGCCTTATCCTCCGAAGATATAAAAGACCCCTCGGCCGAAGCTAGCATGGTTGGTGGAAAATTTTTCACCGACATCTGGGATAATGGTGGCCGGGAAATGGCCCAAGAGATTATTCAAAAAAGCGAAAAAGGCATTCATGATGCTAGAAAAGTAGTAGAGGCCGCTGAGAAAAGCGCAGAGCCCGAAGGGCAAATAGGTATTAACTAGTGGTTTTTGTCTCTTTGTTGTAATTTTTTGACTTCAAACTTGTTCACGGTTTGTAATAGTAATAAATCTGTATCTACTCTTCCCTCAGAACCTGCTGAGTCATCTGCGGGCCCCCACACGAAGGGGGATGACGAAATTAGACAAATGGCCAAAGCCATCATGGATAGAGTTGTTGATCAGCTTTTAAACGAAGTTGCAGAAGTAGTCTTAAGGGAAGATTAGATGCTGTTGCAAAAACATTTAGAATGTAATGTTTGTTGAGAATCATGTGTAATATTGTGTAACTTAGGGTATAATATATTAGCTGTCTATAGTTCTATTCTTTGCGATGCATGAAACATTATACACATATCTTTTTGAGCCTTCGGCGAAAAAACACCTTCCCTTCTTTTCATGCTTCGTAAATAATATTCGTGTTCTCATAAAATCAGTAGCCAATCTTGGTAAAATCAATAATGAATAGATCTTTCCATCTCAGAGTTTGACGAAGATATAACCCTTCCATGGCTATTGTTTGTGTCGTGCCACTATTTCTTCAAAACGATCTTCGAATATCAATATTGAAACCCCTCTTCTTGCGTTGTTGATGCACTATGATGTATGATGTTATGCTATGCAAATGATGTAATGATGTGATGTTATGCAAAATGATATTTGCCGAAGATCGACATTTATTTTTCACTGCAAGCCTCCCTTAGGAGCTTCTTCGCCTTTTACTTCAGCGGAATCAGCGTTTATTTTTCGCTGTAAGCCTCCCTTAGGAGCTTCTTCGCCTTTTACTTTTAGCGGAATCAGCGTTTATTTTTCGCTGTAAGCCTCCCTTAGGAGCTTCTTCGCCTTTTACTTTCAGCGGAATCAGCGTTTATTTTTCGCTGTAAGCTCTGCATTCCCTTCGGAACGACTTTTGAGCAGAAAACTTACACTGCGCTCCCTTAGGAACGACTTTTGAATGGAAAACTTACACTGCGCTCCCTTAGGAACGACTTTTGCTGCTTCGAAGAAATTGCACTATTTCTTAGAACAAATTTTTGATAATTCAAAGGTCCTTCTTGCCACCATAAACTTTTATGTTTCGGCAACTTAAGCCTATGGAGAAGACATATTTTTATTATGGCAGAGAACGAAACTATTACAAGAGATTAAAAGATGATAAAAAGCTGTTAAACTTCTCATAATTGTTCCTTATTAAAAAGAAAGTAAGACTGAAATGCGAAAATGCGAAAATCCGCTGTCGAGGTAGGATATTTGTCAGTAAATATGCTTCGACTCCGGCACAGTGCTATTGACTGTGCGAGCTTCGGACTCCTCTCTAAAGTCCCGCTGAAGGTGAGTATGCTGACTCCCTTCTGGCTGCTGACCTCGTTGCATTGGTGGTGGCGGTGGAGGCTGCTGCCAAGATGCTTGGGGTTGACTTGCCGAAGCTACAGAAGCTGCAAGGTGATTGCCTACATATTCTGGAATGTAAGGCAAATGGTACGAAGCAGTATGCATGACTTGCTTCGGCTGACTCTGTTGCGCTGCAGCTTCTGCTAGCTCCTTTTGCTTCTGGATGGTAACATGGCACATCCTGGTGGTATGGCCCTTGCCTTCTCCACAGAATAGGCAGTAAATTTTTCTTGGCTGATCTCCAAATCTTCCCCCGAAGCCCCTGGCGCCTTTGCCCCTTGGCGCTGGCGGCCGGAAAGAACTTTGCTGCTGCCCCGAAGCTTGCGAGGAGCACTATGGCCTTTGCTATTGACTCCCTCTGTCATCACTTTGAGTAGAATTGTGAATTGACCTGACGTGCCTCGGATGGAATCTTCCTCCGAAGCCCCTGGTCATTTCAGAGAACCTGAATGCTTCCTCCCTTCTTTGGCGAAAATCATTGTCAGCTCGAATATACTCGTCCATCTTCTGGAGCAGCTTCTCCAAAGTTTGAGGAGGCTTTCTGGCAAAGTACTGAGCTAAAGGTCCCGGCCGAAGCCCCTTGATCATGGCCTCAATGACAATTTCATTGGGCACTGTTGGTGCCTGTGCCCTCAGACGCAGGAACCTTCGGACATACGCCTGAAGGTATTCTTCGTGATCCTGGGTGCACTGGAATATAGCTTGAGCAGTGACTGGCTTCGTTTGAAACCCTTGGAAGCTGGTTATCAACATGTCCTTCAGCTTTTGCCATGAAGTGATTGACCCTGGCCGAAGAGAGGAGTACCAGGTTTGTGCAACACTCCTGACAGCCATGACGAAAGACTTTGCCATGACCGCCGTGTTGCCACCATACGAAGATATGGTTGCTTCATAGCTCATCAAGAATTGCTTCGGGTCTGAATGACCGTCGTACATGGGGAGCTGGGGTGGCTTGTAAGACTGTGGCCAAGGTGTAGCCTGCAGTTCTGTTGACAGAGGAGAAGTATCATCAAAAGCAAAATTTCCATGATGGAAATCTTCATACCAATCGTCCTCGTTGTAAAAGCCCTCCTGATGAAGCTCTCTGCATTGAGGCCTTTGATTCTGGTCATCTTGAGCAAGATGACGAAGCTCTTCAGAGGCTTCGTCTATCTGCCTTTGTAGGTCAGCTAGACGAGCCATCTTTTCCTTCTTTCGTTGGACCTGTTGATGGAGCATCTCCAAATTTTGGATTTCTTGATCCAAGTCGTCCTCCGGAAGCGTTGGACTGGTGGCCTTCCTCTTCTGGCTTCGGGCCTCCCTGAGAGAAAGGACATCCTGATTGGGATCCAGCGGCTGCAGAGTAGCAGCCCCTGCGGCTGAGGCTTTCCTCGGCGGCATGACGAAGGTGATGCTTGCCGAAGATGCTTAAAACTTCGGAAAAAATGGACGTGAGTTCACCGGAGGTGGGCGCCAATGTTGAGGACTTGTTCTCAAATGCTAAGAGTTAAGAACAAGGCAACATAAAAAATGTTAAATGTCAAAATCCTTCGTCCTTCAAGACATTATATCCCCTTCGGATATAAAGGATTCTGGACGAAGGTTATGAAGGAAAAGACCTTCGTAAGTTCAACGTATGATGAAGAAGAATATATACATGAAATACGAATAATAATATGAATATTATCATCAACTTATTTCTATTTCGTATTATCAGGGTCATAATAACATATTATAAATGTACCTTCGGATTGTCGAAAAGTAAAGGTACAGACGTGATGCGAAAAGTAGATGCCAGATCAGCCTGAACCGTACGGGAGTACTGTTCATCAATTTATAGGCACAGGGCGCAGCCCGTGGAGAATTACATTAATGCCCCTTACATTTATCAATAACTCTATAGTGATTCTTCGAGGTCTAATTTGGCTTTTCATCATATAAGTCGGTTCCCCTTTTCCGCTGTCATGCCGAAGCTTTTTCTGCGCATAGCTTCGTGATCATCTTATCCTTCGTCATGATCGCCTTCCGTCCTATTCAAGCTTCGTCTTGACCATATTCTTGTATACTCGTGGCCCAATTCCGAAGATACCTGTTCACATATTTCACTTGGAAAACATTGTCAAATCATGTTTTTGAGGACCTTCGGAAGCCGAAGGCCCCCAACAGGCGGCGACCAGGCCACTCTGCGGGTGGCATGCCTGTCCATTCCATTGGTAGGCAGTACGCCCATGCTGCGGCATACGCTGTACTCATCATGGCTCGCGTGTTACTGAGGAAGTAGTCGCGAGATATTAATACTATATGGACTACGGACATTATGGCACTCGGAGATCTTCTAGGCGACACTGGCATTGGATACTTCTACATGTATTCCTTCGTTTTGCCCCTGGGCCCACATGTCAGGGCCCAACACCCTTGTACGTGCCCCCCTTGAGCTATAAAAGGGAGGGCCCACAACGTTACAAGGAACAGACCCAACTTAGGCTCAAGCTCACTTAGACTCTTAAGCTCTCAAGCTCAATATAGCACATAGTGGAGTAGGGTATTACGCTCCGGCGGCCCGAACCACTCTAAACCTTAGTGTGTTCTTGTGTTCTTCATCCATCTAGCTAGCAGGCAAAACGCTTAGGCCCCTCCTCATCTTAGGATTTAGGGCGGGTGCATTCCGCCACCCGACCGAAGAATTCCCTCTCCGACATTTGGCACGCCAGGTAGGGGGCTAGGCTTTAGGTTTTTGCTTGTCTTTCTGTTTGACACCATGGTTCACATCGTCGAGCACCATGATTTCATGCCTGAGGATTTCATGGTGGAAGAGGCGGCCGCCTCTTCCACACCGCGGGCCACCAACCTCCCTGCACCTGGTGTAGCTGCTGCTGTGCACTTCGCGCGGCAGCACACTCCCGCGCAAACGTCCAGGGCGTCTAGGGTAGCGCTTGGGGCGCTGTCCGCGACCAGAGAGTTGTTGTGCCACCCTCCTAGCTCCACGGCCTCGCCGGGGGACATGAAGCAGTGGTGCGACGATGTCGACCGTCTGCTCGGCATGGCGCACTCTGGCTCAACCAGGGCCAGGCCTCAATCATCCCAGCATCAACATGAGGCGTCGGCGTCAGTGCGCTCCCCCTCAGTGAGGGCCGCACCCACCGAGGACTTGCGGGCGGAGCTCAACCGCCTACGTGCTGGAGAGGACGCTCCAGTCTCTCTGGAGAGGTCTGAAGACCTGCGGGCAGAACTCAACCGCAGGCGTGCGGGCGAGGATGCCCGCGTCTCTCTGGAGAGGGCACGTGAGCGCCGACAAAATGTCGAGGGTCGCAACCTCGACTATGACTTCACTGCGGTTGCACCACAGACCCCAACGGGCACCCGGATCCAAGCGGGTGTCCCATTGGCCGGCGTGGGCTGTGTCGCGCTGGCGGATCATCTTCGCGCGGTGACTTGGTCGTCCAAGTTCCGACCACACCTGCCGGAGAAGTACGACTAACCCGTCGGAATTCTTGCAGGTGTATGTCACCGCCATTACGGCAGCAGGTGGAGACACCGCCGTAATGGCAACATACTTCCATGTTGCCTTGTCTGGGTCGGCCCAAACTTGGCTCATGAACCTTACCCCTGGGTCGATCTACTCCTGGGAGGAGCTCTTCGCGAGGTTCATAGCGAATTTCGCCAGCGCTTATCAGCAACATGGCGTGGAGGCCCACCTCCACGCAGTTAGGCAGGAGCCCGGGGAAACTCTCCAGACGTTCACCACCTGCTTCACCAAGGTACGAGGCTCCATACCTCGTATTTCCGATGCTTCCATCATCACCGCTTTCCGCCAGGGAGTACGTGATGAAAAAATGTTGGAGAAGTTAGCCACGCATGACGTGGAAACTGTCACCACGCTCTTTGCTCTAGCTGACAAGTGCGCCAGAGCCGCTGAGGGCCACGCATGGCACTCGGCGCCACAGACCGGGGCTGCCCATATGGGTGGTTCGGGTGCCGTCGCTCAGGACGATAAAAAGAAGAAGAAAAAGAACTGCGGCCATGAGAAGCCGTTGTCCACTGCTCTGGTCATCGCAGCTGCGACTGGGGGCCGGAACGAGCGCAACAAGCGCCCACGACCGCAGAGGGGTAACAGCGGCTCATGCCCTATACACCCCAATAGTCGCCATACCGTCGTGGAGTGTCGCAAGATCATTGAACTTGTGAAGCACGTCAGCGAGCGGCGCGAGCAGACCTCCAGAGATGGCTCCCCACCTCATCGCCGCCCTGGCAAGGAAAGGGTCGACAGCGGCGAGGTGGCTGTGGGAGAACGGGACCTCGGGTATCAGTCACCCGAGGGGGACCTGAAGGATGTCTTCACCGAAGGCTCCGACTCTGGTAACGACGGATAGCCAGGCTCCCAGGGTGACCCTGCCCTTCCCGGTCCACGGGTCTGAAGCCTGTCTTCCCCCAGAAACCCTTATGGGCTCCCCACGGGCCCAGTTTTCTGATGAGTCTATGCAGGAACGGCTGTGGCGTGAGGACGTGGACTTCATCAACGAATGCAGATGGCAAGCAACGATCTAAAATGCACGTTACAACCAAGCGCTCGGGCGCTACCGCCAGCAGATCGTGCATAGTAGGGAGCTCGGGGTCTGGGACCTAGTCCTACGGCAAGTACTAAACCGAAAAGGGCTCCATAAACTCTCCTCCAGTCGGGAAGGACCCTTCAAGGTGACGGAAGTATGCCGACTCAGGTGTGTCCGCCTCGCCACAACTAAAGGAGCGCCTCTTCCCAACCCCTGGAACATAGAGCATCTCCCCCGGTGGGGTCTGCCCTCATAAGCCCGGCTTGTTGGTCTGCACTCATGCATATCGAGTTATAAAGAAAGGATTTACCCCCTCAGATGTGCCCCTGTGAAGGTTTTGTTCTGCTACAGATTCCAGATATTATTATTTTTTATCTAACCCACCCATACAGTCTCCCACCCTTGCTGGTATCACGACATCCGAATTGAGTAGCCAGGATTGCAGTTTAGGACCCCTCTACGAAAGCAGGGGGGTCCGGCAGCCTGGGGGCCAGTTCTAGAGAATGGGTACTCGTCTCTAGGGGTGGCCCGGAGCTATGTAGCCGCTTAGCTTGGTTCCGCACCCTAAGCCTGCACGCCCCACCACTCTGCGATGGGTATCCTAGTATTTGGAACTATAGCCCTGTGGGTCCGGGAACCTGGGTCTGGTTCTAGAGAATGGACGCACGTCCCCTGGGGTGGTCTGGAGCCGTGTAGCCGCTTAGCCTGGTCCCGTACCGTAAGCCTACATGCTCCACTACTCTGCGATGGGTGTTCTACTATCTGGAACTGTGATTCAGGGGGTCCGGACCCACGGCTTGGCTTCCCAGGCCAAATCCTGCAGGTCCTGTTGCATGAATCAAAGGATGGCTGATACTGAAAGTCGCCTAGAGGGGGGTGAATAGGCGAAACCTGAAAATTAAAACTTTATCCCCCAACTAGATCCCTTGATTAGTGGTTAGAACAAGATATACAAATATCGGAGAATAGAAACTAAGTTCTTGCTTGAAAGGAGTATTGCTAAGTAATGCGGAAGTGATAAATCAATACAACTAGTAAGTTATAGAATAACAAAGCAAGAAGCCTTAGATGAGAAGAGCACTAGGACAAGTTCTTTCTTGCAATGTGTTGCTTCACTAAATGGGAATTTAACTTGAAGCAACACCAAATGATATTAGCAAATAAAGATGCAAGAAAACTTAGAGCAAGGGAAACAAACAAATCACAAGCAATAAACACAATGGACACGGGTGATTTGTTTTACCGAGGTTCGGCCCTCGAAGGCCTAGTCCCCGTTGAGGAGTCCACTTAAGGACGGGTCTTTTTCAACCCTTTCCCTCTCTCCCCCGATCACACAAGGATCGGCGAGCTCTTCTTCTTCTCAAGGATCACTCTTGATCCCACAAGGATCACCACAATCTTTGGTGTCTCTTGCTAGCTTTTACAAGCCTCCAAAACTTTGGAGGAAGTTCGAATGGGAGTCAAAACTCCACGCGCAAATGAACACAAAGATGAAGCACACACTATCTCTCAATGAATCTCACAAGGCACTAGTGCTAAACTCAAATGAGTAGCTCTCTTTTGCTTGCTCTCTATTTTGTGGCACTTGTGTTGGTTGTAGTGGTCTAAATCTTGTGTATAGGATGGATCAATGAATATATGTGGTTGGGAGGGCTTGAGTATGTCAACTAAATGACTTGGAATGTTGCTTGGGCTCCCTCACCTTGAAGTGGCCGGTTGGGGTGGTATTTATAGCCATCAACCAAAATCTAGCCGTTGGTGAAGGCTGTCTGTTCGATGGTGCACCGGACAGTCCGGTGCACACCGGACATGTCCGGTGCGACAGCCACGTCACCAAATAGTCGTTGGGGATGGAGCTGGTCGACCGTTGGAGGCTTTGTCCTCATGCGGCACCGGACAGTCCGGTGCACACCGGACAGTCCGGTGCTTCTCTGATCCTCTGCTCTGACTCTGCCTCGTGTACTGTTTTCTGTCAGAGTCGACCGTTGGCGCAGAAGTAGTCGTTGCCCCGCAGTTACACCGGACAGTCCGGTGCACACCGGACAGTCCGGTGAATTTTAGCGGAGCGGCTGCCGCGCGAACCCGAGGCTGGTGAGTTCCGGAGACCGCCCTTCCTTGGAGCACCGGACATGTCCGGTGCACACCGGACAGTCCGGTGAATTATAGCTCGCCGGCTTCCGAGAATTTCCGAGGGTGAAGAGTTTAAGTTGGAGTCCTCTGGGCGCACCGGACACTGTCCGGTGCACACCGGACAGTCCGGTGCCTTCAGCCAGAGGTGCCTTCGGTTGCCTCGTTGCTCCTTTGTTGAATCCAAAACTTGGTCTTTTTATTGGCTAAGTGTGAACCTTTTGCACCTGTATAACTTGAGTACTAGAGCAAACTAGTTAGTCCAATATTTGTGTTGGGCAATTCAACCACCAAAATTATTTAGGAACTAGGTGTAAGCCTAATTCCCTTTCAATCTCCCCCTTTTTGGTGATTGATGCCAACACAAACCAAAGCAAAAAATAGAAGTGCATAATTGAACTAGTTTGCATAATGTAAGTGCAAAGGTTGCTTGGAATTGAGCCAATATATACTTATATGATGCGGATGGATTGTTTTCTTTATTTTTCACATATTGGACCACATTTGCACCATAAATTTTGTTTTTGCAAATTCTTTTGAAAATCTTTTCAAAGTCCTTTTGCAAGATAGTCAAAGGTAAATGAATAGGATTTGCAAAGCATTTTTAAGTTTTGAAAGTTTCTTCCTTTGTTCCAAAATGCTTTCCCTTTGACTAAACAAAACTCCCCCTCAAATAAATTCTCCTCTTGGTGTTCAAGAGGGTTTTAAGACATCAATTTTGAAAATACTACTTGCTCCCCCCTTTAGAACACAAAGAGATACCAATTTGAAATTTACCAATTGAAAATCATCAATTTTTTTTTAAAATTAGGGTGGTGGTGCGGTCCTTGCGGTCCTTTTGCTTTGGGGCCAATACTTTCTCCCCCTTTGGCATGAATCGCCAAAAACGGATACTTAGAATGAAATATAGGCACTTTAAGTACTTTCTCCCCCTTTGGTCATGAATAAATGAGTGAAGGTTATACCAAAGTTGGAGTGAGCGATGCGGAGCGACGACGAAGGATGAGTAGTAGAGTGGAGTGGAAGCTTTTGTCTTCGCCGAAGATTCCAATTCCCTTTCAATATACCTATGACTTGGTTTGAAAAACACTTGAACATACATTAGTCATAGACATATAAAAGAGATATGATCAAGAGGATATATTAAATTAAGCATGATCATAGTTCCATAGATTGCTCCCCCTAAGTATGTGCATGGAGAGGAACACATATTTTAGCCTTAAATGCCAATTGCACATAATTAGGTTAATGAGAGCATATCTGTACAGATTATGAAGTGCATTGTGTCATAGTATAAGTGTGATGCTCATGACAATTTATGCACTTATGAAAGCATGTTGTAAACAATTTAAGCATTTTCCCTTAAGGATTTCAAAAAGACTTAAGGACCATCCACCTTTGAAACAAAGGCAGCTTATCCTCGTTACAAGGTTAAGCTTTAAGCTCTTTGACAATAAAAGTACTTCATCTAGTTTTTCCAGAGATGCACTAAGGCAGGAATGAATTTTGGGAAAGTAAACTAGGTATGAAGCAGGGATTAATACATGGACATGCTTTCTCTTCCTTTTATACAAGATATGCAAAGAGTGTATAGAAAAGGAGGATTTAGGTACAAGTTTAAATGAAAGGAGATAGTTTTACCCTTTTGTACCTTTACATAGAGATGCTCTCTTCATTGTGCTTTGTCCTTAGTCTTAGATGCATAAGACCTGTTCTTAATGACAATATATGGAAATATCTTGCACAAGAGAGAGTTCTACAACTAGTGATCTTTTCAAGTTATTGTTAGCACATATCAAAAAGGATCACAAGTTGCATAAAAGTATCATGAATTCTCCTTTTAACTTAGTGCATATCAAGATATCAATTGAAAGTATATACGGCACTAAGAAGCATGATTGTTGATTGAAGTTATTCAATGATCAAACAAATAACAGATGTGATCAAAAGAACAACATACACATTAGATTATCAATTAAGCTAGGAGTAGGAGAATCCAACAAATACGCTACTTTAGAGTGAAAGACAAGTATTTTAAAGATAGTAGCATACTTCATGAGAAACTTATTCTTATGCAAGAGACTATATGAAATTACTGAGATAAAGCAATAGTCTCAACATAGTCAAGATAAAGAAGGCTCCCCCTAAAGATATGCATCAAGTATTTGAAAGAATTGAATGGATGCAATTACTTTAAAGACAAATAGAGAGAAGCATTATACATCTTGACCAAGGCTCATTAAATTTGCAATAATCAACTTGAGCCTAGTATACTCAATATGAAAGGGTTTAGAATACTCACAACCACATCATGATTGTTTCGTAGAAGCAGGTGGTGTTGTTCTTGATGTTTTCCTCTTTCATTTGAGAGTTCTCCCTTTGCAGTGGCTTCTTTTTCCTTTCAAACTTATTGAAAATACTCAAGAAGAGAGTTAGTAATAGAAGGGAGTATATAGTGATGGATGATTTCTTTTAGATAGGAAATAAGCATAATTCATCATCCAAGAGTCACACAGACATGAAGTAAATTCCTTAACGTTAGTGCATATTAACAGAAAAGAGGAATGAGCACCTTTTTAATCATTTTTGATTAATCAAAGGAATTTTACTTTTTCATATTGAGTTTATTATCATGACTTAGAAGCGCATCAATATGAGAATGGATATAGCAAAGGACATGAATTAGATTCTAATGGACAAGCGCATTTATGAGAATGATATTGAATGCATACTTAGTTAATTTTGGTCCAATAAAGAATCTATTCCTCACAAGGGTAGAATATGATAATTTAGATTAAATACCCAATGAGATGGGAACCAAACTTAAGGAGATGAGTTCCCATACCTTTGCTTTTACCTTTCTTCCTTTGGGTGAAGATCAACCCATGAGGCCTGTGCACTTTCTTTCTTGTAGATTTTCATGATTTGAACTCAAGAGAAATGTTAGTAGCAACACAAGCACTAGTTTCCATTTTTGTAATCATTTTGATAAGGAATGAGAAGCTAGATTACAAAAACATGGAAACTTCATAGCATGAACTAGATTATCCATAGATGATGTTATGCTCAATTTTAACTCATAAAACAAGCATAAATAATCCTTTGAGATTATAGGAATAAATCTAATTCATGATTTGGAAAGCGATAAATGTGAAAGAATCAAATCCAATTTAAGCAAGTAGAAGCACATCATAAATTATTGGATTGATTTTTCTTTTTATGTTAGATTACATGCTTTCAAAGAGAAACTTATTCTCTACAAGTGAGACTACTTTGGGTTACTTAAATACAATCAATAGTCTCACTATTCTAGTTATAGAGAGAGTTTTCCTTTTACAAGTGTCCTAAGGATTTGAATTCCTTACATGACACCTTGTTCTTTTAAGAACATGAAATATCTCTCTATATCTAGAATCATGGCAATAACAAGATAATTAGAGAAAGAATATGCCATGACATACTTGCAATAAATTAAACCATGTAGATTGCCATAGAATGGAAATGATGAACGTGCAATCTACCATATGAGAGGAAATTCTTCAAAGAATGGTAATATCAATTTAAAGACATTTGAAGTGCTTCAATTTTTCTATGTGACTACATAAGACACATAAGAAATGATATTCTAAAATACTTGCACTTAAAGCATAGAAGTTACCATCCTTTGACTTTCCTCCATGTTGTAGGCCTTGATTTTTGCACATGATATCTCTTCACTTCCTACAACATATAATATCTTCCTCGAGATGATATGAGTTTAAGACATAGCAATTTGAAAAATAACCTTGGGTCAATCATGTATGTAGATCATTGACGATTGATAGCTTGAGTGGACTCTCTCAAGCACACCAAGGCTTCATATCATCTCCTTCCCTTACAAAGCTTGTCAAGCATATTTTGGTACCCATCGCTTGATGGGTCCATTACGGTTAGTCAACAAAGATCTAGGAACCCAAAAGTCCTTTGTGTTAGCATTAGGTAAACTCATTACCTTTCTAGCACAAGTTGCAATTTTGGGTTGCCTAGTTACATGAGAAGTAATTGACAAGCTAGGAGTGGAAGATTTACCTATGGGACAATCCTTGCATTGATGTCCCTTCTTTCGGCATGTGTAGCAAAGGCGTTTTTCAAGTTTTGAAGTTTTCTTCTTTCCTTGTTTGTTGCTTGCTACATGGTTAGTAAAAACTTTCTTTTCTAACCCTATGCCTTTTTGTTTTAAATGGGGACAAGATCTAAGCAAGTGTCCCTTCTTGGAGCATTTAAAACAAAGTCTATCATCCTTGTTAATAATCAAGCCATTTTTTATGTAGGGACATGACTTAATCAAGTGCCCTTCTTTAAAACATTCACTACACCTCTTAATGTGAAGTGTGGCTTGATCATTACCTTGGATGTTACCTTTTGTGGAGGCATGGTTGAGGCTTTTGGAGGAGGTGTTGAATTTCATCTTTTGTTTCTTCCTCTTGGTAATCCTCAAATCCTTGACATTTTCTTTAAGGGATGTTGTGCATGCCACGGTTGTTCCCGTCTCAAGCTTCTTCACCATGTGATCACGGTTATCTTGAGAAGGTTGGGTAATGCATTTCCCTTTTAGTTGTGTCAAGCTCATCTTTAGCCTCTCATTTTCCTTTTTGAGCTTTTGATATGAATCATCACTTGTTCCTGCAGATTCTAGCTCAAAGGAAGATTTGCTTGTCGACAAACAACAAGCATTAGCACATGGTAATATAGTATCAATTTGAATACATGTGCATGAGTGAGGTTGTTGGGATTTTAAATTTTCTATCACAACCTCATGAGTCAAATTCAATATGATATGATCATCTATAAGATTTTCATGAGAACATAGAAGCATATCATATTTTTCTTGAAAAGCTAGATTTTCAACTTTTAGCTTTTCTACTTGGTCCTTAAGCAAGGTATTTGTTGGAACTGTCTCTCGACAGCAAGGAGATCCAACACGGGTGAATGGTGATGGCAACAGGGCACTCGCGCGTGATGGCAAAAGCTCTGTTAATCCAGCCTCTCACGGGCACTGTGCGGGGGTATTTATAGGTATCCGAGTGCACGGCGCCTTGCGTTAAGGACGCATGTGCCCTCAGGTACCTAGTTTATCCCCAGAATATTCCCATAAAGCGGGGTTACAAGCTGTAATTACAGGTACGCCTTTACAAATTAGGCCCGTAACACAAACGCGGCCACGCAGGGCCCGCTACAATGGGCCAGATCTCATGTGGGCCTCGGAGCTGACCGAGGCCGCGCCGTGGGGAGGCGCCGCCGCAGGCCTTCGTCTGGTGCCGAATCGAGCGAAGGGTCTCCGTGTTGTCTCTGGTGCCGACAAGCGAAGGGCGTCCCTGCCTGCTTTCTGTCAGGGCAGGGGCTAAGCGGTGGAGACTTCGGGCGAAGGGTGGCGTTTCTGCCTTCGCTCCAACATTTGCCCTCCGAGGGACCAGTTCGACAAAGTCACCTGGTGCCGAAGACGTCGCTAGATGGCGGAGACGCTGCCCTCGCTCGAAGTGGTTCCGCGGGGGGTTTTGATGTGACCGTTGATGGACATCGTACTGTTGGCGCCGGCGACTCTGTTGATTTTGGTGTGTCACGGATGACGTCGGCCCGCGTCGAAGAAATGCAGCGCTTGGGCTACTTTGGCGGCGGAGTCGCTCGTGCTCCGGGGACGGAGGAAGTCCCCGAGCCGGAGGGTGAGTTGGTTGTTTTCGAGGCGTTCTTCGTCGCCGGTCTCCGCTTGCCTGCGCACCGGTTTTTTTGGCGAAGTCCTGCGTAGATTCAACGTTCAAATTCGTCAGCTGACACCGAACGCCGTGGTGGCGCTGGCGAAGTATGTCTGGGCGACGACTTCGTGCGGCGGACAGCCGTCGGTTGAAGTTTTTGCGAAGAATTACTGCTTGCATTGGCAGAAGAGGGTGGTTAAGGACGGAGTTGCCCAGTATGGGTCGTGCACATTCACGCCGAAGACCGGCAAGGCCACGATGCCAGTAGTGGAGTTGGTTCCGTGCGCCCGCAACAAGTGGGGCAATTGGAATGAATTTTGGTTTTACGTTGCTGAGGCTACTGTCGAAGGCCACGAAGGACTTCCCGTGTCTGAGATGTGCTCTCACTATTACTCTGCGTATCCGCCTTTTGAAGTGGCAGAAGAGGATGCAGACGAAGGGGCCCTTCGATGCACTGCCGGCCAGAGTAGTGGTCGTGATTTAGTTGAAGAATTCGTGGCGTACGGGGTCTGGCCCTTGGCGCACGGCTGGGCGCTGGGCGAAGTGTGCCCTCGCCGGATGCCTTTTCACGGAGGAAGGGTGGTGCGAAGTCCTGCCCTTGCACTGAATCTGCGAAATCGTGACCCGGCCGCCTTTGTGGGCGATGCGGAGGACTTGGCGGTGCGACTCGTGGGGCGGTACGTGGCGAGGACGGAAGGCCGGCGGCGGAGGCGGTGGAAACAATGGCGGAAGTGGCAGCGGAGCCAACGGCGGAGGTCCCCGCAGTGTCAGGGCCCTCGCAGGTGGCGTAGTGGTTGTTTAGGGCTAGGGAATTTTGGATGTTGTACTGAACTTTGGTTGCTGCGCAGGTTCAAGATTTTGGGCCTGCGCACGCAACCACTGCTACTGAGTTAGTGGGTCTGCATCTGAGTTTTTTGACTTTGCGGCCTTGGACGTGGCTGCGGCGGAGGCCTCGCCACACGCCGCGGACGCGTCGGACGCGCCAGGCCCTAGCACCGGGCGCCGTCGACGAAGGGCGGTTGCAAAACGTAGGGTTAGCGCGGAGGAGCGGGCTTTGCTTCGCGTGAGTGGGGCTGGTCGGCAGGAACTGTTGTCTCTTCCGACCGCCGAGAGTGTAGGTGAAGGGGAACTGCGAAGGCTTTTTGCGGGTGAGGAGCTCAGGATAATGTTATTTAATTATAGGGAGATGGGAATTATTCCTAAGGTTGAGCCGATGTAGAGTGTGGTGCCCTCGCTTGTGTATGTAGAGGCTTGTATGGTGGAATTGTGTGCCCTCGCGTGCATGTGTGTGAAGGCGTTTTGTACTAACTGATTCGTTCGGCTGCGCTGTGCTTTCTTGATTATAATTGGTCTTGTCGTTTCGGCCGTTGTTGTGCTAGTCCAGGTGTACCCTTAAGTGTCTTCTGCAGAGGTAGTCTTCGGTTTTTTCGCACCTGTTGTGCTGATCCGGCTGCACTTTTAAGCGACTTCTGCACGGATAGCCTTCGCGATAGACTCAGATTTTTTCCGCACCTGTTGTGCTAATCCGGCTGCACCCTTAGGCGACTTTTGCGCGGATAGTCTTCGCGATAGACATAGATTTTTTTTCCCGGCTGCACCCTTAGGCGACTTTTGCACGGATTGTCTTCGCGATAGACTTATATTTTTTTCGCACTTGTTGTGCTGATCCGGCTGCACCCTTAGGCGACTTTTGCGCGGATAGTCTTCGCGATAGACTTAGATTTTTTTTCACACTTGTTGTGCTGATCCGGCTGCACCCTTAGGCGACTTTTGCGCGGATAGTCTTCGCGATAGACATAGATTTTTTTTCCCGGCTGCACCCTTAGGCGACTTTTGCACGGATTGTCTTCGCGATAGACTTATATTTTTTTTCGCACTTGTTGTGCTGATCCGGCTGCACCCTTAGGCGACTTTTGCGCGGATAGTCTTCGCGATAGACTTAGATTTTTTTTCGCACTTGTTGTGCTGATCCGGCTGCACCCTTAGGCGACTTTTGCGCGGATAGTCTTCGCGATAGACATAGATTTTTTTTCCCGGCTGCACCCTTAGGCGACTTTTGCACGGATTGTCTTCGCGATAGACTTAGATTTTTTTTTTCGCACTTGTTGTGCTGATCCGGCTGCACCCTTAGGCGACTTTTTCGCGGATAGTCTTCGCGATAGACATAGATTTTTTTTCCCGGCTGCACCCTTAGGCGACTTTTGCACGGATTGTCTTCGCGATAGACTTATATTTTTTTTCGCACTTGTTGTGCTGATCCGGCTGCACCCTTAGGCGACTTTTGCGCGGATCTGTCGCACGCGAGGGTAGCTAGCGCTTAGCCTCGCGGTGACCTCGTGGTGGTCGAATGTCGAAGACCGTCATCGCGGTCTTTTTCGACGCATGTCTTTTTGCGGGGGATTTTTTACGCATAAATTACATGGCTCCGCCTCGTTAAAAACCTCACCCCCCGGGAGGAAAAGAGTGCGGGCCGGTGCAAGATTGTTCTTGCGAATTACAAGGGCGAAGACAGCCCTGAGGAATCAAACAAAAAATTTGCGGAGGTTGTCAATGTTCCAGGAATGCTCCAGGTCCTCGCCGGTTGGCGTTGTGAGCCTGTAAGCGCTGGGGGAAGCCTTTGTCTTGACGATGAAAGGGCCCTCCCACCTGGGCTCCAGCTTGCCCTTGGACTCCGTCCGAGCTGTCCGAATGAGCACGAGGTCCCCCTCGCTGAACTCCCTCGGGGTGACTGAGTGGTCGCGCCATGCTTTGGTCTGGGCTTGATACTTGTTCAGGGCCTGTAGGGCGAAGACACGGTCTCCGTCGATGAGATCCTTTGAAGTTGGCTCGTCCACATCTGGGACGGCTGACGGAACTGTTCGCGGGGACCCGTGCTTTATTTCCTGCGGGGTCATGGCCTCCGATCCGTATAACAGACGGAAGGGAGTAAACCCGGTCGCCCTGCACTCAGTCGTGTTTAGCGCCCAGACTGCCTCAGGTAAGAAATCGCTCCATTTGCCCTTTTTTCATCGAGGAGCATTTTTTTGATAGCTGTGAAGATTTTTCCGTTGGCGCGCTCCACGACCCCGTTGGACTGCGGATGATAGACTGAGGCGAAGGCAAGCTTGGTGCCAATGGAGAAACAAAAATCCTTGAAGTCCTGGTTATCAAACTGTTTGCCGTTGTCGACCGTTAACTCGGACGGTACTCCGAAACGGCAAACGATGTTCTGCCAGAAGAATTTCTGGGCAGTCTTCGATGTTATTGTGGAGACAGCCCGTGCCTCGATCCATTTGGTGAAGTACTCGACCGCGACGAAGGCGAACTTGAGGTTCCCCTGAGCGGTGGGCAGGGGTCCAACAATGTCGAGACCCCAGCGCTGGAGAGGCCATGTGTGGGCGATCAGCTTTGTGTACTGCGAAGGGCCGCCTGACCGAGGAGAGAACTTCTGGCAGGCTTCGCAGGACCGAGTGACCCGATTCGCGGCGCAAATCATTGCTGGCCAGTAAAAACCCTGGCGGATCACTTTAGCAGCTAGGGCCCTTGGCCCCGCGTGCGAGCCGCACGTGCCACTGTGGACTTCACGTAGGACCTGCATGCCTTCGGCCTCGGTGACGCACTTAAGCATTGGTTGGCTGACCCCTTTTTTGTAGAGTTGGCCTTCAATCAGAGCGAAGTCCCGGCTTCGATGTCTGAGGCGCTTGGCCTCACTGATGTCGGCTGGGTGATAATACCCCTGCAGGAACAGGGTAATGGGTGCTCGCCAATCTTCGGTCATGATGAGGTTGACTGTACGGTGGCCCTCGCTGTCATTGGTTATTTGGAGCCCTTCGGGGCTCCGGACTGCTGGCGTGCCGATGACGTGGAAGAACACGTCGGAGGGCAGAGTTTCGCCCCTGGCCGCGGCCTTGGCCAATGCGTCGGCCTCCTCATTCTTGGCCCGGTCCACATGCTGCACGGTGAACCCCTTGAACTGCCTCTCGAGACTTCGGATGGCCGCGAGGTACTGCATGAGTGCGGGGTCCTTGGCTGCATAGTCTTTCTCGACCTGGCCGGCAACTACCTTGGAGTCTGTTTTGATGATGCAAGTGGTGACTCCGAGGGCCCTCAGCTTGCGGAGGCCGAGGATGACTGCTTCGTATTCTGCTATATTATTTGTGCACCTGTTGGATTCCAGATTGAAGCTGAGTCGTGCTGCATATCTGTGCTTGACCCCGACTGGTGATGTTATGATTGCAGCGACGCCTGCCCCCGCATGGCACCATGCGCCGTCGCAATGGATCGTCCAGACCTTCTCTGTGGGCGGGTCCGGCTGTGTTACTGGCCCGGTCCAGTCGACGACGAAGTCCGCCAGGACTTGCGATTTGATGGCTGTCCTGGGCTCGAAGGTGATGTGGTAGCCGGAGAGTTCGGCTGCCCACTTGGCGATCCTCACCGATGCCTCCGGGTTTCTGAACAGTTCGCCGAGCCCCCTATCTAAGGTGACGCGGACCTTGAATGCTTCAAAATAATGGCGCAGCTTGCGCGAGGACATAACGACTGCGTAGGCGATCTTCTCCAGCTCCGTCATGTTGCATTTGGACGGAGTCAGGACCTCGGAGACGTAATAAACAGGGCACTGTCTGACAGCGCCTTCGACTGTCTGCTCCTGCACTAGTGCTGCGCTGACCGCGTGCAGCGAAGCCGCGACATAGAGCAATAAGGGGAGCGAGGAGTCGGGGCTCGTGAGGGTGGCCAGCTCCGCTAAGTACTGTTTTAATGAAGCGAAGGCCGCTGCTTGCTCCGGCCCCCAAGCGAAGTCTTTTGCGCCGCGGAGAGTTTTGAGGAAAGGAAGACTTCGCTCGGCCGACCTGGAAATGAATCTGTTGAGAGCGGCCAATCTGCCTGTCAGACGCTGAACATCCCTGGTGGACTGCGGAGGCGACATGTCGATGATGGCCTGGATCTTGGTTGGGTTGGCCTCGATGCCGCGGTGCGACACCAGGTAGCCCAATATCTTGCCCTGGCGAACACCGAAAACGCACTTTTCCGGGTTTAAGCGGAGTCGTGCGTCTCGCATGTTTGCGAATGTCTCGGCCAGGTCGGCGAGATGGTCCTCCTTATTTTTGCTGGCGACGACGATGTCGTCCACATATGTAAATATATTTCTGCCAACCTGCCCTTCGAGTACTGTTTTGGTGAGTCTGGAGAAGGTGGACCCGGCATTCTTGAGACCCTCCGGCATTCTGATGAAGCAATAAGTGCCGAAGGGTGTTATAAAGCTGGTGCTAGCCTTGTCTTCCTCCTTCATGTATATCTGGTGATAGCCGGAGAAGCAGTCGAGGAGAGACATGACCTCGCATCCGGCCACGCTATCGACTATTTTGTCGATCCGTGGCAACGGGAAATTGTCTTTTGGGCAGGCCTTATTGAGACTGGTGAAGTCTATGCACATTCGCCATTTCCCGCTTTTTTTCTGCACCATTACAACATTGGAGAGCCATGTGGGGTAAGCCACTGGCTCAATGAATTTAGCCTCTAGTAGGCGGTGCACCTCCGCCTTGGCGGCCTCTGTCTTTTCATCGGACATTTTGCGAAGCTTTTGCTTTCTTGGTCGCACCGAGGGGTCGATCCCCAGACTGTGCTCGATTATGGATCGGCTGACTCCGACCAGGTCGAGGGCGGACCAGGCGAAGACATCTTTATTCTTGGCCAGGCAGCAGAGAAGCTTCTCTTCTTCATGCGAAGTAAGGTCTTCGCTGATAGTGACGGTCTGCTTGGGCGTGGCCTGATCGAGGGGGACAGTCCTGGTCCCATCCTGACTCTGCAACTGAGCCTTGTCGTGCTGCTTGTCAGTTGGACTGGCGGGCGCAGGGACCTCGCACTGTGTCGTGAGACAGTGCACGTTCCTCTGACCCGGCACGAAGTCTCGCTCTATGTTGCGCGCTGTCTGCTGGTCACCGAAGACTGTAATTACGCCTAGCGGGCCTGGTATCTTCATGCACAAATACAGTCCGTGGATGGCAGCTTCAAACTTATTGATGGAGCCCCGGCCCATGATGGCTTTGTATGGATATACCATATCCACAATGTCAAAAGTCACCTGCTCACTTCGGGCATTGGGTGCTACACCGAAGGAGAGGGGCAATTCTATTTTGCCGACGGGGAAGGTGCCCTTGCCGCCGAAGCCATACAACGGGTTGTCCGAAGGCTTAAGCAGGCTGTGGCTGATGCCCATGCGATCGAAGGCGTGGAGGAAGATGATGTCTGCCTGGCTGCCGTTGTCAACGAGGACCTTGTGTAGGTCCCAGCCTGCCACGCTGCAATTGATGACCATGGCATCGCAGTGGGGGGCGCTGCGCAAGTCGACGTCCCGCGCGTCGAAGGTGAGCGGTACGTGGGACCACTTTGTTTGTACAACTGGGCCCGTGACGGCGACATGGTTTATGCTGCGGTAGTGGTCCCGCTTCTGCCGCTTGGTGTCGAAGTCGGTGCTGGACCCCCCAGTTATCATATGAATGACCCCTGAGGGAGGTGCGAAGCCTGAGGGAGGTGCGAAGCCTGAGGGTTGTCCCTCAGGGTCGCAGGTGCGGAGGGTGTTGTCTTCAGTGGCCTCTTGGTGGGTGGATTGGGTGAGGGCGAGGGCCTTGCCCTTTCTTGCGGCGAGCAGTGCTGCCTTCGCAGCCTCGTCAGCCTTTGGGTTAGCTCTCTTGGGTGCCATCGCGGGTGGTTGTCTCGTAGCACGAACGGTGGGCGCCAAATGTTGGAACTGTCTCTCGACAGCAAGGAGATCCAACACGGGTGAATGGTGATGGCAACAGGGCACTCGCGCGTGATGGCAAAAGCTCTGTTAATCCAGCCTCTCACGGGCACTGTGCGGGGGTATTTATAGGTATCCGAGTGCACGGCGCCTTGCGTTAAGGACGCATGTGCCCTCAGGTACCTAGTTTATCCCCAGAATATTCCCATAAAGCGGGGTTACAAGCTGTAATTACAGGTACGCCTTTACAAATTAGGCCCGTAACACAAACGCGGCCACGCAGGGCCCGCTACAATGGGCCAGATCTCATGTGGGCCTCGGAGCTGACCGAGGCCGCGCCGTGGGGAGGCGCCGCCGCAGGCCTTCGTCTGGTGCCGAATCGAGCGAAGGGTCTCCGTGTTGTCTCTGGTGCCGACAAGCGAAGGGCGTCCCTGCCTGCTTTCTGTCAGGGCAGGGGCTAAGCGGTGGAGACTTCGGGCGAAGGGTGGCGTTTCTGCCTTCGCTCCAACAGTATTCCTATTTACTAATTGAGCAATACAATGTAAAGCGTTATCATGCTCAATTGAAACAGTTTCATACCTTTGGACCAAATCAACATGAGAGCACTTTAGCTCCTCATGTTCCTTAGTCAACTCGTCAAAGTGTAGCATTTTCATGGAGAGAACATCTTCTAGCCTTTGACGAGCTTCGCTTTGCTCTCTCGCTCTTTCTAGAAGTTTGAGCATGACCGCCTTATCTTCTTGGCTTAGGCGAGCGTAGAGTTGCACAAGGCTTCTTTCTTCCTCCTCATCCTCATTTGTGCTTCCGCTATCATTTGCATTAGCCACACAACACATGTGGGAATCGAAATGGGAAGACAAACCTTTTGGAGAGGTGGATTCATCGTTTGGTCTCCACCGCTCATTTTCTTCTTCTTCCTTGCAAGGGTTAGTATCACAAGGACTAAAGGAAGTAGAAGCATCAAATGAACTATCATGTTTGGACTCATCAAATTTGTTTTTAATTCTAGTCCAAATATCATGCGCATCATAGAAAGATTCGTCATAGTTTGATATGAAGGCATGATAATCTTCTCTACTAAGAGAATTAGTTAAGATGTCAAAAGCTAGATAGTTTAAGCGATAACATCTTTGATCCTCCTCGGAATTAATTTTTCCATTGAAATTAGAGGAAAAAATACTCTTGTCTATAATTTGTTCTAATCGTGGATCTATGGTTCTAAAAGCATTTATCACACTAGTAGACCATGAATCATAATTAGAACAATCATCAAGTAATATTTCAAGAGTTACCTCTTTTTGAGTTACGTTCGATGGAGGAGTCTTCTTGTTCTTTTGGGATCTTCTACGAGCCATCACTTCGAGTTGTTAGACTCAAGATGAAGTGCCTAGCTTTGATACCAATTGAAAGTCGCCTAGAGGGGGGGTGAATAGGCGAAACCTGAAAATTAAAACTTTATCCCCCAACTAGATCCCTTGATTAGTGGTTAGAACAAGATATACAAATATCGGAGAATAGAAACTAAGTTCTTGCTTGAAAGGAGTATTGCTAAGTAATGCGGAAGTGATAAATCAATACAACTAGTAAGTTATAGAATAACAAAGCAAGAAGCCTTAGATGAGAAGAGCACTAGGACAAGTTCTTTCTTGCAATGTGTTGCTTCACTAAATGGGAATTTAACTTGAAGCAACACCAAATGATATTAGCAAATAAAGATGCAAGAAAACTTAGAGCAAGGGAAACAAACAAATCACAAGCAATAAACACAATGGACACGGGTGATTTGTTTTACCGAGGTTCGGCCCTCGAAGGCCTAGTCCCCGTTGAGGAGTCCACTTAAGGACGGGTCTTTTTCAACCCTTTCCCTCTCTCCCCCGATCACACAAGGATCGGCGAGCTCTTCTTCTTCTCAAGGATCACTCTTGATCCCACAAGGATCACCACAATCTTTGGTGTCTCTTGCTAGCTTTTACAAGCCTCCAAAACTTTGGAGGAAGTTCGAATGGGAGTCAAAACTCCACGCGCAAATGAACACAGAGATGAAGCACACACTATCTCTCAATGAATCTCACAAGGCACTAGTGCTAAACTCAAATGAGTAGCTCTCTTTTGCTTGCTCTCTATTTTGTGGCACTTGTGTTGGTTGTAGTGGTCTAAATCTTGTGTATAGGATGGATCAATGAATATATGTGGTTGGGAGGGCTTGAATATGTCAACTAAATGACTTGGAATGTTGCTTGGGCTCCCTCACCTTGAAGTGGCCGGTTGGGGTGGTATTTATAGCCATCAACCAAAATCTAGCCGTTGGTGAAGGCTGTCTGTTCGATGGTGCACCGGACAGTCCGGTGCACACCGGACATGTCCGGTGCGACAGCCACGTCACCAAATAGCCGTTGGGGATGGAGCTGGTCGACCGTTGGAGGCTTTGTCCTCATGCGGCACCGGACAGTCCGGTGCACACCGGACAGTCCGGTGCTTCTCTGATCCTCTGCTCTGACTCTGCCTCGTGTACTGTTTTCTGTCAGAGTCGACCGTTGGCGCAGAAGTAGCCGTTGCCCCGCAGTTACACCGGACAGTCCGGTGCACACCGGACAGTCCGGTGAATTTTAGCGGAGCGGCTGCCGCGCGAACCCGAGGCTGGTGAGTTCCGGAGACCGCGCTTCCTTGGAGCACCGGACATGTCCGGTGCACACCGGACAGTCCGGTGAATTATAGCTCGCCGGCTTCCGAGAATTCCCGAGGGTGAAGAGTTTAAGTTGGAGTCCTCTGGGCGCACCGGACACTGTCCGGTGCACACCGGACAGTCCGGTGCCTTCAGCCAGAGGTGCCTTCGGTTGCCTCGTTGCTCCTTTGTTGAATCCAAAACTTGGTCTTTTTATTGGCTAAGTGTGAACCTTTTGCACCTGTATAACTTGAGTACTAGAGCAAACTAGTTAGTCCAATATTTGTGTTGGGCAATTCAACCACCAAAATTATTTAGGAACTAGGTGTAAGCCTAATTCCCTTTCAGATACCAGATGATGGATCCTAATGGGTGTGCTACTAACACTTTCTTGCTGAAGTTGTGAACAGGTCCAGGTCCAGTCGAGGCTACCTCCTGGTGGGCCGGGACAGCAACTCTTTCTTAGGTATGTTGGTATCCAGCCTCGACACGTCGAGCCTACATCCTAGGGGGGCCAAGCATCAGGAGAAGAGTTGGTAAAGCCACACACAAGCAAGAACAAACACTGCACAGATAAGAGCTATTTAGTTGATAGTTCCCAAAAGTATCTTACAAAAACAAAAGTTATTACATCCGCCTTCAAGCGGGGCCCTAGCCTCATTTCTACAAGAATGAGCTACTCGACATCAATAGGGTCACGCTGGAAGCGCGCGGCCGCCTCCACGGCATCTTGTACGACCTCCCGGGCGGCGTCTTCAGTATCGGCAACCGGACCAACGGTCACCATTGGAGGCAACGTCGAGGCCATTAAAGCCAAAGAGATGGAGGCGCGAAAGATGGAGCCGCAGCTCAGCTCGCTTCCCACCTCATGGAGTTGGAGCTAGACCAGTTCATGGAGGTGTACCATGGGATGCTGGTGAAGCTCACGTGAAAGAGGGAGCCGCAGCTCAGCTCGCTTTCCACCCCCGAAAGGTCGCTGCACAGCACCCTTTCGTCCGAATGCTGGTGGAAGAAGTGTCGCCCCCACGGACATCTCACAAAGGTAGGCGAAGACGGCCGCCTGGAGGATGAAGCAGGGCGTGAAGTGCTGAGGTTGGAGGCCGAGCTCCTCCAGCAGCAGCACGAAGAAGGACGAGATCAGCAGCGCCAACCCGCAGGGGAAGTTGGAGACGAAGAGCATGAACTCCCTGGTGGCGAGATCGCCGAGGGAAGAGGCACCAACACGGATCCTTCCGGCGAACGCTGGCGCACCCCACCCGAGCAAGTTGCGCACCAAGTTGAGTGCCACCTCGAACTGGAAGCACTCGGGAGGGTCTAGCAAGGCCATGGCAGCTACGGCGGCAGAAGAGCGTGGAGAGCTCGGTGGCGAAAGGGTACAGCAAGTGAAAAGAATGACTGCTGCACTCGAGGGAATCCCTTTTTAAGGAGGACTCTCCCATTCACGCCCTAAGACGCCGCAGGAAATCTCGCCCGACACGCGCCAAGGTGACCCAGCCTCTGACATGAGGGCCCGGGCCCACGAGTCATACTCCTTGGGCGTCAGCCTCTGTGTGCGAAGAAGGCGAACCGCCACGCGAGGAGCGAACTGCTTCGCCTCTTCATCTCTGCCGAAAGTAGCGGCCTAGCTTCTGACACGGGGCCCAGGTCCACGAGTCATGCTCCTTGGGCATCGGTCTCCGGGTGCAAAGAAGGCGAACCACCGCATGAGGAGCGGGCCGCAGCACCTCTTCACCTTCGCCGAAACCAATGGCTCAGCCTCTGACACGGGGACCCGGGCCCACGAGTCATACTCCTTGGGCGTCGGTCTCCGGGTGTGAAGAAGGCGAACCGCCGCATAAGGGGAGGGCCGCCGCCTACGATAGTGCGCCTCTTCACCTCCGCCGAAACCAACGGCTCAGTCTCTGACGCGGGGCCCAGGCCCAC
The DNA here is from genome assembly GCA_029449295.1 of Zea luxurians. Classification (NCBI taxonomy): domain Eukaryota; kingdom Viridiplantae; phylum Streptophyta; class Magnoliopsida; order Poales; family Poaceae; genus Zea; species Zea luxurians. Next base: position 32,322,841 of record JAOPSE010000023.1, on the reverse strand, counting down.
GAGTAATCCGCCTTGGGCGCTGGTTCCTGGGTGCAGAGAAGTCAAACCGTCGCTCGCGCCAGTGCCACGCCTCCTTGGGGCCACCGCAGAGGATAGAGAAGGTGAAACTTCAAAACCAATGCAGCGGTATCGAGGCACCTCGCGCGTGGCCTGGCGAAACCATCATGCATGGGGGCCACGGGTCAGTCAGCCGTGGGGACAAACGTGGCAGTTGGCGTGACCGAAGGCGGACTCGCAGTGATTACGTCAGCAAGCGCACAGAAGCGACGCACCAATCGCCAACCAGGCTTTTTGGCCTCACCTGCAGGCTCATATCCTCCCCTGAGATGGGCCCGGGGGCCACTGTCGGTACCCTGAAACAGGGGTACCCCTTACTACAGTGTGAAGGCACGGTGCCCATGCGGCTACCTCTAGTCGCGTGGTAAACAGCACCCGACCCCACCACGTGGACGGCTCCCGGATCGCCACGTTGCCAGAGAAGACGATGTACTCCTGGATATCAACAGTGGGTCCGGACCCCATGGGAAAGTGTCGGACCCCTATACGTACGGACCGGACCTCCGGGTAAGGTCCAGAACCTCCACGGGCGTGCTCGGACCCCTGGGATGGGTCCCGGACCCCCCTGTGCAGGGTCCGGACCACTCACAGCAAGGTCCCGGGATTCCAGGACAAAGAATACCCAGGCCTTGATCAAGGTCAGGTGGGGGTCCGGAGCCGACACATGTCCAGACCATACCGCTTACGCCTCTGCTACCCACTAAGGCGGAGACCCGATGCTACCACGTGGCCAGCTGCCCGTGACGTAAGCCAGCGGGCGGAGCCTGACGTAAGGCCTCTAGGCCGCGCGTCCTCTGCATTTATTGCATATAAGGCGCGTCACCTGTCAAACTGGCAGGTGATATGCCACCTTAGCATTTAATGAGCCCTGCCCACTCCACTGGCAGGTGATGTGCCGCCTCAGCATTTAATGTGCCCTATCCACTCCACTGACGGGCGGCGACCAGGCCACTCTGCGGCGCGGCATGCCTGTCCATTCCGTTGGCAGGCAGTACGCCCGTGCTGCGGCATACGCTGTACTCATCATGGCTCGTGCGTTACCGGGGAAGCAGCCGCGAGATATTAATACTATATGGACTACAGACATTATGGCGCTCGGAGATCTTCTGGGCGACACTAGCATTGGATACTTCTACATGTATTCCCTTTGTTTTGCACCTGGGCCCACATGTCGGGGCCCAGCACCCTTGTACATGCCTCCCTTGAGCTATAAAAGGGAGGGCACACGACGTTACAAGGGACAGACCCAACTTAGGCTCAAGCTCACTTAGACTCTCAAGCTCTCAAGCTCAATACAGCACACAGTGGAGTAGGGTATTAAGCTCTGATAGCCCGAACCACTCTAAACCTTGGTGTGTTCTTGTGTTCTTCATCCATCTAGCTAGCAGGCAAAACATTTAGGCCCCTCCTCATCTTAGGATTTAGGGCGGGTGCATTCTGCCACCCGACCGGAGAATTCCCTCTCCGACAGTTACTAATCACTTCTTCAACATTTTTCTTGAAGGACAAAAATATGGTTGAGCCCTCCAACTCTATCAGATATGGTCATCACTTTAACGGTTTATACGTTGGTCTCGCTGTTAGAAGTGCCTGGATAGCTCAACTAAGGCAAAGTTGGGGTCCCTCAGAGGAAGGGCGGTAGCATTTTATATACAACTCTGCTACTGACTCGTGTAAAGCCTTGACAAAACCCCCTTGCTCTTATCGCATTTTGACAAACATTTTAAGGGTATAGAGGGGACTCGATCCTCCCTGCTAAAATGATGCATGTAAATCAATCTAAATGGAGTAGGGCTCCCTCTGAGGAAGCCAACAAGTATAACCTACATGACTTTGCTTGTCACATGTGACCCATCCGTGGGATAGCAAAAGCCCCTATTAGTTTGGTTCACTAATAGAGCAACAAAAAGACCCTTTAGAGGTCGAAAAGAGAAATCCTCTGTCAATTGGCAACCTAAACTTCTTCTAAAGAGGTATGGAACTATAGAGCCTCTAAGGCTCAAATTTTTATGTATGTACACTCTAGGGAGTACATAAATGGCTAAATCCCAAGATTTGACTTCCAAAGTGAGGATCTTTATGAAGATCCACTTCTTTTTCCCATAGGGGAATAAAGCGGTCAAGTCCCAGGATGTAGTTTAGCGCATTAATACTTCATTCAAAGAAGTGAACTGATAAATCTCTTAATTTATTCTAAACTAGTCGGTTACACGTGCGTTGCGATGGCTCACAACAATACACACGTAAATTATCCACCAAAAAGATCTCAAGATTTTTTATTGGTTGTCTCCACTCTTCGTATAATATTTCCTATGAACGCAGTGGTACCATAGGCAGCAAATCAGAACCCCCATCCATCGCCTCCCCCACTTCTAAGGTTTTGTAGAGCAGGAGGCCAGGGAAGGGAAGAGGTGGGCATAATTGTTCATTGCCGAAGAAGGACACGACGAAGACCTGGATATCTGGAGGTGACATAGGTAGTATACCGCTAGATATATAGGAAGAGAGCATGCAAGCGGAGAAAGAAGCCCAGCCGGAGCAGCTTCAAACCAAGGGGCACCCGCACCAGGCATCAGTCTGAGAAGGGCGAGAGAATGTGAGTGTCTTCCTAGCCCTGGACCCGCCGAAGCGACACAACACCACCACCAACTCCGTAGCATATGCCGACTGCTGCCACGCTATGGGCCTTAGTTGTTCAATATCTTAGAACTGGACTCCTCATCACTAAGATAACCTAAGTGTGGCAGGCGCCACCATGTCCTCCTCGATGGCACGCACGGAGAAAGGCCAGGAGCATGATCGACTCACCCCGTACCCACGTCGACGAATGTCGATCGGCTCGCGGCTGCGGCCGTGGGCGGGGGCAGCAGGTTGGGGAGGAAGAACAGGGCGAAGGCCGGGAAGACAAACGGGACGTCCGACGACGGCGAAAATGATGGTGCGCGTATGATGTGAAACGTCCTCGTGGACGTGCAATAGCCACTGCGCGAGTCGGTGTCGGGGCTGGTGTCGGACGAATACGGGGAGGAGGCGCCTGCTCCTACGCCCTCCGCCGAGAATGGGGTGGCGCGGAGGTGGACGCATGAGGGGAGAGAGAAAAGAAGTAGAATGGTGAACGAGGCGGTGGCAACTGAGGCGATGACCATCATTATCGTGCAGAGTTATAGATGGCCAAATGGGTCGTGTCTGGCGAGTCGGCCCGAGGCACGACCCATTTAATAGTGCCTGGGCCAACCTGGCATGAGCGTCGTGCGGTGCTTGGGCCGTAGACTCGGCCCGTAGTGCCGGCCCCGTCCGACATGATTATTTTTTTATTTTAAAAAAATCATATATACATATGTACAATTTATATTCAATATTATAAACACTTGGGTATAATGATCTACTGGTTAGATAGCTTCACCTAGTGTCTTCCATCCTTCTTTCATCAGGGTGTGGGTTCAAACCCCACATGATGCACCCCTTTTTAATATTTTACGTTGAAACTGGTGCTTTAAGTATAGAAGAAATTATCTAATGCATTTTTGTCTCGAAGTATCATTATGTGACAGGTGAACTATCACCAAGCCCTTTGGCTTGGGGCTAGAGGCCACCTCATACAACTCTACTAGAGTACTAAGAGAACCAGTTCTTGGAAGTCAACTCAAAGGTTCTAGACTGAGTTATGAGCTGTAAGAAATCGAGTTCCTAGACTCGATAGGTTAAGACCACGACAACCATAATAGACAAATATTTAAGCTCAACTTACAAGATGACTTAGCTACGTCGAGCTCGAGGGCTAGATCCATAGGATGCACCAAGATGTGCATGATTATGTTTTAAAAATGGAGACTTCAAATATCTCTATGAAAACAACCTTGCTCAATGCGAAAAAGATCAACATTGTCTAGCCTAAGTTGACAATTCAATTACGCTAGACTCCGTAGAGTGAATGGCAAAATTGTGGACTCAGTTAGGAAACGAAATAAGTCAGTTGCATATAATTCAAGTCATTTAGAAACGTTCATTGAAGAGCTTCATCTGACTGATTTGGTGAGTCAGTCAAATAAAACTCGGGGGATACTGTAAATGATATGTACCTAGAGCACCATGAACACGTTGATGCTCAGAAGATTAACTAGTGGGCCCAACTCTATTTCGACCAATGACCTAGACTTCGATGGCAACTCAAACTCAGGCAGAGCTCTCATGGTTTTGTGTCAGGAAAGGATTTGGTGGATAAGAAGATCATCTTATCTGTATATCTCCTTTGTAACAAATGCACCCGACATATAAGAGATTAATAGATATGTATATATGTAGATAAGGATCTCGGTCCTACTCTCTTATAACTGACTCCTTCCTTGAAGTATAAGAGTGATGGAAGCGTGACGGGGAGGCCGCATTTAACAACCGGCAGCGGCACTACCGCTATTCATCCGTGGATCACACAAAAAATGTAAGTTGTGCACTTGACCACGACGTGCAGGGATGACGTTCACCGGTGGGAGCATCGCTTCTTGCCCAACGGCATACGCCTCTAACAGTGCATCATTAACGACATGGAGAACTTCACGCATATGACGGATGCGAAAAGGAACGGTTTGCTCCATACCTTTCATGTAGATTTTGAGGTCGGGGCCTCCGTTCTTCTTCAAAACAGCGAGTGATCCTTCTCTTCTCCCTCTGTTATCGCGAGCACATGCTGATAACGTGTTATAATAAGTGGAAACGAGTTTGGAAGAATGACAACAGCAACTTCTTTATTGCAGGGGTGTTCATGTTTATACACATGAAGGGATGCAATGTCAAGGAGTGTATCCTTTGGCGGCATAACTGGCACACCCTTGATTGATTATTCAAAATGTTACATTTTTTCTAACAAAGTTGTCGGTAGTTTTATGGATTTAATTATGCCTGAAATTGCTTAGCTATCTATCACTATGCATGTCACACAGAATGATACGTTGGTTGACCGTCTATGACATTGCCGCGGCGTATTTTAAAGAACCTTGTGGCGAAAGTAGAAACCACGCAAAAATGCCCACGTTGCACACGCCGGATCCGAGGCTCTTCTGTTTCCTTGGCACTTTGGCAGGTTGGATCGGAGACTTTGGTTGATGGTATTTCTCTCTCGGCTGCTGCTGCTGCCACTGCCGCACTGCCGCTGCCGCCGCCGCCGCCGCCTGCGGGGTGCGGCCGTGCGGGCCTGCGGGGTGCTGGCGCTGCGCCGCTGCCAACCTGCACCCACTGCCCGTGTCAGCCAGCAAAGCCCTCCCGTGAATACTACCGACTGCTGACTAGTGACTAGTCTCTCGTTGCCCTCCATAAAACGGGGCCGAGCGCGCTCCCACACCCAGACTAGTTCCGCTGACCGCTTGAACTCTCCTCCCTCGCCCGCGCGTCTCCGCCGCCCCACCGGCCACCGCCCGCGCCTCCGCCGCGGCAGCTGTCCAAAAGCTGAAAATAGATAGAATCACGAGGGGGGGATTGACTAGACAACGATCCTTAGTTAATCAAACACGGGCTGCCAGATTCGGGGGGGCGTTCGCGTTCCTACCCTCTCATCACTCTCCCCGTAAAACCCCGGCTGGGTTTATCTCATCGCCGCCGGGCGGCGAGCGGTGGGAGGCAATGGCAGGGTGGGGGCCCTCCAGGCTGCCGACGTGCGGGCCGTGGGGCCGCGGCGTGGCGCTGGAGAGGGAGCTGTCGCGGGACGGCAGCCACTACAGCATCTCCAGCGGCATCCTGCCGTCGCTCGGCGCGCGCAGCAACCGCCGCGCCAAGCTCAGGCCCTTCATCGTCTCGCCCTACGACCGCCGATACAGGTTCGCCGCGTCCTCATCGTTATTAGTTAGTTCCCGTCCGGTTCTGCCTGCCTGTGCCATCCTTCCTACCGGTTTTCAGTCTCTGTGGGCTGGATTGATCACGTGGCTTGTTGCTGTTGCATTGCTGGCCGGTTGCTTTTGCCTCACCGGTGGCTTGCCCTGCCTGCTTCAGTTTTGGTGATGCTCAGCGAAGAGTTGCTTGTATTGTAATTCTGGATGAAGATAGCGGCCGAGCTTTTTCTTCGTATGTGGTTCGCTAATTGTTGAGTTCCAAAGTGTTTCACATGTTTTCCATGAATGACCTGTGAACTCTTGTTTAATGTAGCTCAAAGCTGTTTGTATCCGTGCGCTGCCTTCTTTTCCTTTTTGTCTCTAGTTCTCTTCGATTGTGAACAGATAATGGTTTTGTATGTATATATATATTATATTACTACTTTCTTGGTTTGACTTGGACTGAATAATTATTTTCCCTTTTTGAAGTTAATAATTGATTTGTTTATGTTTTGCTTTTTTAGTAGTCGCACTTCTGCTTTGATTTTGTTTACTCTGGCTTCTTTGATCGTTCGCATCTGCTTTAATTTTCCATTTGCCCCTAGAGAGACAAGAAAGGCATGATATCGATCGTGACGTCTCTGCATTTCTCACGTTCTGCGCTTCTTTAAGCAACGATTCGATGTCCAAAGTGCCCTTTCTCAGGATTCTGGCGGAAAACCTTTTCTGAATCGTTTTATAATTTACTGAGTTGTTTAGTTACGTTACGTGGGTAATATGTCTGTGTTTTCCAGAGTAGCTTTTGTTTTGCCCGTTTTTCTTACCACTGTTTACTTTATTTTTCTAAATCATTTAAGGCTGTGTTTGATTTTTACATACTTTATTTACAAATGTAACATTGTTACAAAAGAATGAAACTCTGATTACATGTTTGGTCAGTTTTTCTGCGGTGTTCTTTTTTCAGAAGGTCGTCATCTATATAGTTAGTAGTAACCATAGTCACTGTAGCACTACTTCAGCAGTGATTTTAACTGACAGCAATTGTGCCTTAATAGTTAACAAAACTAATTTTGCATAGATATTAATGTTTCACCCTTTGCATAATGATTTTTCTGGTAAAAAAATATATTTATTTACAACACGAAGAGATGGTTCTGATATATATTAATTATACGCAGATGCTGGGAGACTTTTCTCATAATTCTTGTGATATACTCTGCATGGGTTTCCCCATTTGAGTTTGGCTTCATTCGGAAACCGGCGGGCGCCCTAGCTGCAGTGGACAATGTCGTGAATGCGTTCTTCGCAGTGGACATCATCCTGACCTTCTTTGTAGCTTACTTGGATAGAATGACATACTTGCTTGAAGATGATCCAAAAAGGATAGCTTGGCGGTATACTACCAGTTGGTTTATTCTTGACGTGGCCTCTACCATCCCAAGTGAATTTGCTCGGAAGATACTGCCACCAAACCTCAGATCATATGGATTTTTCAACATGCTTCGTCTATGGCGTCTCCGTAGAGTCAGCTCTCTCTTTGCTAGGTATGTGTTTTGAGTGCAGGTGTATGTGTATATGAGACTAATGCTTTATTGCATGATAATCAATTTGTACAGTTCGTTACTTCGTTTAACACGATTTTTCCTTGTTATTAGAAATTCTAGCTAATATTTTCACTTCAACTTCTTTCTAGATTGGAGAAAGATAGACATTTCAATTACTTCTGGGTTCGATGTGCAAAGCTCATATGTGTAAGTAAGCAATTCATTTCAGACTATCCGGTAAATCTTAATATTATTTGTGGATGATAGCTCACTTGCTTACCTCTGATCTTGTAGGTCACACTTTTTGCCGTCCACTGTTCGGCATGCTTCTACTATCTTCTCGCTGACAGGTATCCTGACCCAACGGATACGTGGATTGGCAATTCGATGCCAGATTTTCATCAGCGGGGTTTGTGGATTCGATATGTAGTATCAGTGTATTGGTCAATCACTACTCTTACAACTGTGGGTTATGGTGATTTGCACGCGGAGAACACAAGGGAGATGATATTCAACATTTTCTACATGCTATTCAACCTAGGATTGACTGCCTATTTGATTGGTAACATGACCAATCTGGTTGTCCATGGCACCAGCCGTACTCGAAAATATGTGGGTTGTTTTTCGCTTTCTTGTTTAGTCTTTGTTGATATCAAAATTTATAAGAGTCATAATGAAGTTGCACCTAATAGCTTTTTTTCTGTTATGATTTGGACTAAAGAGGGATACAATTCAAGCAGCAACCAGCTTTGCACTAAGGAATCAGTTACCAAGTCGACTCCAAGATCAGATGATCTCACATCTTAGCTTGAAGTTCAGAACAGATTCAGAAGGTCTTCAACAACAAGAGACCCTTGATGCGCTTCCCAAGGCTATAAGATCAGGCATTTCTCAGTATCTGTTTTTCAATCTTGTCCAAAAAGTTTACTTGTTTGAAGGGGTGTCCAATGACCTAATTTTTCAACTGGTGAGGCTATGGAAATTCCATTTTGTATCCAATTAAAATGTTTTGCTACTGCTTCATCATGTACTTATCTTGCTTTGTGTTATCATGGAAAAGGTTTCTGAGATGAAAGCTGAATATTTTCCACCTAGGGAAGATGTGATACTGCAGAATGAAGCACCCACAGACTTCTATATTTTAGTTACTGGTAGCGCGGTAAGGATGCCATTACACAAATAAATTTGGGGAAGAAAAGTAGTAGTTTTGCTATCAATAGCGCAGAAACCAAATCACATTGTCATTCTGATATACTTGTCACTTCTACAGGAGTTGATAGAGTTGCGAAATGGCGGGGAACAGGCAAGTCTTATGGTGCTCAAATGGTAGTGGATTTATTGATCGAATTGTCCTTTTAACATAATGTGCTGGTACCTGCAGATGGCTGGAGTGGCTAAGGCAGGAGATGTTGTCGGAGAAATTGGGGTTCTTTGCTATAGGCCCCAACTATTCACAGTTCGAACAAAATCATTATGCCAGCTTCTGCGTATGAATCGCACTGCATTTCTCAGCCTTGTTCAATCCAATGTTGCAGATGGAACAATAATAATGAACAACCTTATGCAGGTACAGGAACCACATTATTCTTCCTAATTTTCTTTGGTGCTGCATATTTCAGTTATATTCTATGTGTACTTTTAGAGTTTTGACATAGAAAAGGTAAAAAAGAATCTGAACTAACCCATTTAGATCAGGCAAGTTTCCATTATTATCCCTGTATTATCTTAACAATATGTGTAGATATTTTATTCTCAGGTAATCACTAGGCTGTATATTAGGTTCTTGAGTCATGGTCCTGATAATCACCAGCCACAACAATAGTGAGAATGTATTTTGAAATTCCATTGGTTTTAGATCTACTACTGAGATTGTGATTTTTTTTCCTTTTTTATTATGGTTGTATAGTTACTAAAACAGCAGAAAGACAACAGTGTAATGGTGGGTGTTCTTAAGGAGATTGAGAACATGCTAGCGCGGGGTCGTCTGGACTTGCCAATTACCCTCTGTTTTGCGGTAAATAAAGGAGACGATTTTATGTTACATCAACTTCTGAAGCGTGGTTTGGATCCAAATGAATCAGATAACAATGGGCATACAGCACTGGTATGCTTATACCTTGACGCATGTGTGTGTAAACAGATTTCTGTTACCCGAGAAATTCAAGTGCTCATTTCATTATTTACAGCATATAGCTGCTTCCAAAGGAGACGAACAATGTGTCAAGCTTCTTCTAGACTACGGAGCTGATCCAAATGCTAGAGGTACGCATAAAACTAGAACTGTGACACATTTTTTTACAGATTGACCAGAACTGGTGACATTCTTGCCACCAAGAACACTAAATTTACTAGTTAGGAATTCATGCTTCACTTGTGATGTTTTAGCCAATGAGTCTTGAAGTTCCCCGTCTTTTACCCTTCCATCCATTGCAGACTCTGAAGGAAAAGTGCCTCTATGGGAGGCTTTATGTGAAAAGCACAATGCGGTGATAGAGCTGTTAGTAGAGAGTGGTGCAGAGCTATCATCTGGAGACACGGCCTTGTATGCTTGCATCGCTGTTGAGGAAAATGATGCTGAGCTGCTTGAGAACGTTATCCGTTATGGTGGCAACATAAACAACTCAACGAAAGACGGAACCACACCGCTGCATCGTGCGGTCTGTGATGGAAATGTTCAGATGGTTGAGTTGTTGCTGGAACACGGAGCTGACGTCGACAAGCAGGACAGTAATGGCTGGTCGCCAAGAGATCTAGCTGATCAGCAAGGCCATGATGACATTCAGGCTCTCTTCAAATCACGAAAAGCACACAGGAAGCATGCCTCAAATGGCAGAGTGGCACCTATGCTGATAGGGAGATTCAACAGTGAGCCCTCGATGCCAGATATGAGCCATGAAAACGCCAGAGTACGCAGCGAAGTCGTTCCGCAGAAGCTCCTCCGAAAGAGGGTGAGTTTCCAGAATTCTCTTTTCGGCGTCATCTCTTCGTCCCACGCCCACCAGGACACCGGCCGTCTGCTCTCGAAAGGCCTTGCTGGAACAGAGGGTCCAAGTTGCCGTCACGACTCCCTCATCAGGGTGACAATCAGCTGCCCCGAGAAGGGGGGGAACGCCGCAGGGAAGCTCGTGCGCCTACCGCGGTCGATGGCCGAGCTTCTCGAACTAGGTGCAAAGAAGTTCGGCATCAAGCCTGCCAAGGTCCTGACAGTTGGGGGTGCTGAGATTGATGAGGTGGAGCTTATCAGAGACGGTGATCATATTCTTCTCGTCAGTGATGAATGGGTGCCAGATGTTGAGCAAATTAGGCCTAAACAATAAGTGAGCCAGCTGTGGTGCTCTTATTGCAATTTGACATGATATGGGAAAACATGCCCCTGTGACCCTGTGTGCATGTCCCCCATTTAAACTTGAAGTGTAGCTTATGATGGTTTTGAAGCTGTAGGATGCATCCAGCTTGGAAATGAATTTGTAGTCAGCTGGTCCAGTAGACTGTAGTTTCGTCCTCTCTTTCCATGGGAAGGGGTCCACAAAATGTAATTACATGATTTCTTTTTTTCTGTATTTAGATCAAGCTTTCTCTGGAAGTGAGAAATATTCGTGAGTCATGAATTTTGAGATATCAGTTTATTTTAGCTGCTATTTCAATTCTTTTTTATTTCAGTTTTTATTGGTTTCTAAACGGCTTTGCATATCTGGTGTGTAAAATATTGTTTTGCACTATATATATAGCGATGTTTGTAGAGTGAAGTTTGAAATATGAAATAAAATAGAGAATGGGATAGGCTGCTAGAGAAGCGGCCTGCAAGCTTTGTATGGGCCGGCCCTGTGTGAGCTAGAGAAGCGGTCTGCAAATGGGAAAATCCCCAGCCCAATCTTGGAACCTCAATATTCAGTCAGTCCTCTCGTAAAGGAAATCAATCCCGCGAGTGTAAACAGCCAACTACCAATCTGAAGCATCCCCAAGGTAGGGATGGCAACGGGTCGGATTCGAATCGGATATTGAAAATATCCGCTCACAGTCATATCCACGGTCATAGATAATATCCGCCCGCGACTATATCCACGGATAGAAATTTATATCCATATTCATGCCCATTGGGTTTCGGATATCCATCGAATATCCATCGGATATGATAAAACTATTTTTAGTAATTGAATAATATAATTAATCAAATTTCTTCCCAATTCAACATCATACACAACTTAAAATTGAATAAAAATTTAAATATACATGTCCTTCAACAAGCAACATTCTCAACATGACAAAAATACATGTCTACATGTATCAAGACGAAAACAAATATATGACAACAAATACATGTCTGCTTTTGGCCTTAAGCCTTTTGCCTTTTGATTCTGATTCGATCCGAGTGTAGTGTTGAGCACTTGAGCTAGCGCTATAGTAGCTGTATTTGAATTTTTAATCAATGATAGTAGAATCATGTTCATCCTGGCAAACAACAAAATAGATAAATGGTTAAATCAATGATCAGATTCGATAACCAAAATATAAGAACATACTAAAGAGTTGAATCATGTTACCATTTCTTCCTCTTCATCCTCCAAACAAGTCAACCACGAACGCGAACCTGAAGGGCGGCGCGAGGGCTGGCAGGGGCACAACCGCGAACGGCGAACCTGAAGGGCGGCGCGCCGTGCTCCCGTGGCTCAGAGCAGGGCGGAGCTCAACGCAGCTGAGTAGGGAGGGCTGACAAGTGACGCGGGTCGCCTGGGGCGCGGCAAACCCAGCACAGATACAGGGAGGATCTGGATCAGGCACAGGGAGCCAGGGGCGCGGCGGGCCGACGAGCGCGTGGCGTGGCTTGCGGCTTGCCTGGGTGACGCGGCGTAGGGGTCCGGTGGCGAACGTAGGATGCTGGCTCGCAAGCTCGGTGGCTCCAGGCGTGAGGCGTTCGGGTGGCTGGCGGCTGCAGGCTGCCTGGGGATTGACCGATTGAGGGGATGGCCGGATGGGGAATTAGGGATTAGGGTGGGCTGGTGGCTTGGTGCTTTGGTGGGCTAGCGCCTAGGCTTAATGGACAATGGTGGACTGGTGATTTGTGCATTAGTGTCTATGTGTGGGCCGGCAATAATGGACTAATGATTAATTTCGGATATCCAACGGATTACCCGCGGGTGAGATTTAATATCTAAATTCATGCCCATTTTATCTTGGATCGGATACGGGTCTAACCCACGGGTCAAAAACATATCCATATCCTAATCCGTTGGGTCGGATATCCGCCGGATATCTAAATCCACAAATTAAATTGTCATCCCTACCCAGAGGCCACGTTGATGACCTGTGAAGTTTGATGAGCAAACTGCCAACTTCCCATTCTCGTGGTGGGTGGCACAACCAAGAGCATTGAGGTTCCCTGTGAATCACAAAGCAGGAGGACCACGTGAGGCGGGGGGGCGCTTGAGAGTGGAAGACTCTTCAAATTTATTTGCTCATCTACACCTCTCAACCTCCACCACTTGTGCCCGTTCAAAAGAAATGTTAGCCATCCTCCTGCTGAATCCACAGCACATGATACCAGCCACAAAGCCAATGAGGACATGTGCTGCTGATTACCGAAAAAAAGCTTCACTTATCTCAATCCTTTAATTATTACTCCCTCCATTTCGTCCGTTTTGTTTTAGTTGTCGCTGGATAGTGTAAAATTAAATTATTCAGCGACAACTAAAAAGAAACGGAGGAAGTATATAGTATCTATTCAGGCTAACAAGGGCGGGAGAGACCCACAGGCTTCCAAGGAGATGGCTTCAAACCAGAAACCTCATGACTCACTAAAGATAGCTATCGCCATTGTACTAAGCCTGTTCTCCCCACCTAGGCTGGGCAAGGAACAGAACAAAGCATGTGCTGTACACATTCAACTTGCTTAATTGAAATCGTTCAGGGGGAACCATTAACATGTGACAAAAAAATCAGGGGAGCTCTAGGAACCCTTGAGATTTTGGGTCAGGCTCCACTACTACTTCGCGCTACAATGGGCTCATACAAACTCACCAGCTAGAAAAAAGTTCTTAAAAAAACAAAAAGGGACGAGTATATTCTACAGTCTTTGCAACAAATCTTCTGAGGGTACCAATGTAGAGATGAAAGGAGCAAGAGCCGAGAGCAACGCCTTGGGGCACTCCTCGTGCGGCAGATGTCCACACCCCGATATAATTACTATCCTCTGCACAAGTAAACAAAAAGGCAGTGGATTGTTAAGGATATATATGCCGAGCAAAATCCAAATCCCGACCAAAATCATGCGCTCGACTAACAAACGGGAGCAGATTACTTACAGAATTTACAAATTTCGAAGCCATGGCTTGTGCCGACTTCAGAGAAACAAGAGCATCCTCGGAGCCCGCTACCACCAGAACCGGAAGGTCTTCCACTGATCTTAGTAGATCCGCTGCTCGTTTTGATGGCAGGACAGTAGAAAACGAAAGCCGGCCTACTTCATGAAGTGCTTCATCCCAGCCCTCAACAAATAGCGGAGCCTATCACAAAATTAATTCAAGTTGGTCAACAGTTCAATGTCCAACAAATAGCCCTCTGCAATAATGTTGGAACTAGTGTTCGAACAAGTGACGAAGACACATATGATTCCGATTAGAATAGGACTACATCAAAAAACAGCTTTGATAAAGAATAAGATCACAAGGGACATACAAAGAGGATATTACTTTGTGTATACTTTTTACGGATGATATAGTGTTAGTTGACGAAAGCCGAGTAGGAGTAAATAGTAAACTGGAGTTGTCGCGGGAAACTCTAAAGTTCAAATGTTTGACTCGGTAGAACTAAAACTGAAGATATGAGATGTGACTTCGGCACCATATGAGAAAGGAGATGCTAGTTTTAAAGGTCAAGTAGTGCTCCGAAAGAATACTTTTTAGTATTTAGGATCAATGCTATAGAGATGAGGATATTGATGAAGATGTTAGCCATAAAAAACGGCGTGGATGAAACGGCGAGCAACCGAGCATGTTGCGTTCTATGTGAGTATCACAAAAGCTAAAAGACATTTTTTATAGGATACTGATTAGACATGATGTGTTAAATGGTGCAGAATATTGTGCCACAAAAAGACAACATGCTTAGTAGATAAGTATTGCAGAATGTGTTACGTCGTATTTGTGGCTTATACAAGATGGGATCGAGACCAAAATGATGATACACGTGATAGGCTAGAGGTATAGCATCAACTGAAAAAAGTTATCCAACACAAATTCAGATGGTTTGGACATGTCCAATGGAGGCCTCCGGAGGGATCAATGTGTAGTGGAATCCTAAAACGTGATAGCAACGAGAAGAAATACAGAGAAAGAACCTTGAAAGGATGAAATATATCCAAATATTTAGCCTTGAATATAGATAAGTGCATGAAAAAAGCTAGCCATGTGACTGAATCTTGACTCGTAACTTCTAGGGTTTCAACTCTAGTCTACTTCAACTTATTTGGGACTAAATTTTGTTGCTGTTGGTCAACAGTTCAATGTCCACAGAATGAGCAAAACACGTGCATTTTAAGATTGCATGTCTTTCACATTAACAGAACAGGAAGTCTCCAGATACAAAATATTAAAGAGTTTTCCTGAAATTAACTATTGAATTGGACTACTCCATCCCTCCCAAAATTATAGATCACTTTTGCTTTTCAGAGAATAGCTTCTAACATATACCTATATATACGTTATGTCTATATACCATCCTCTGTTACAAATTATATCTCGTTTTGGTTTTTCTAGATATATAACATTTGCTACGCACCTAGATATTTGATGGGTCTAGATACCTAATAAAAGTTGTGTATCTAGAAATGCTAGAGCGACCTAAAAATAGAATGGACAAAGTACATAATAAAAATTATGTATCTAGAAAGGCCTAAAACGATCTATAATTTAGAACGGAGGAAATAAGATATAATGATCTTTTCTTTCACATGACAAAACAATAGCAATGCAATAACCACAAAATTATATGCCTCACATCTGTAACGAAAGCTCCCAAAACTAGCTTGAAAATCAACTATTTGGAAAATATATTAAAGAAAGATGTATGAATCACTGGGTGTGCTTACCTTGTATAGGTTAAGTATTTCCGTCGTCAACTTTGTGGCATCATACCATGCCCGCCGATTGATAACTTGAACGATTTCAGTACGTAGAAGTGGTCGAACCATGTGCTTTTTCCTCAGAGGTGTATGCAGGAGTATACGAGCAAATGCAGGAATGACTTCTCTTGATAAGCTCACACCAATAAGAACTACTCCCTTCACTTCAACCTGCAAAAGCAAACAGATAACATTCAATACAACCTTCCATGATGTGTTTAACTTTCATCCAAAACAAAACAAGATAAAAACAAGCTAATTTCTCTAAGGAGGTACCTCTCTGTCACCTCCATAAGTGCGCAGCTTCTCCGCAGCTTTCAAGGCAAGCAAGCCCCCATCATCATGACCAACTAAAACCACAGAGTGCAAGCCCATCTCTGAACAAAATGAAATAAGAAGATCAACCTGCAAAGGATCATACAAAATGTTGTTTGTAAACATAAATAAGAATATAAGATCAACCTAGACATGATCATACAAATGCTCCTTGTAACATTATCTCTTCAAGTACAGAAAGGGAAAACAATGTTTAGTGCAGAAGGTTTTTTGCGCCCACTGGACTAAATTTAAGACAGTAGTTACTATAATAAAAAAAGGTGTAGTCTCACAAAGCTGTTAGTAGCAGAGAACACTTATTACTTCATAGACAATATATACCATCCTGAGGGTGGAACGTAGAAATATACATTCAGATTCAGGTGATCATACTTATAAAAAATGAAGAAAAATAATTCTGACAGAAATGTGGCCTAGGAAGACAAGATTCCTCGTGTTATCCACTGTTTTCTAGTGCTCTATAAGATCTTTTTTCAGTGAAGTATATACTAAGTGCCAAAATCGAAATTTTGACCAAATGCTGGCTGCAGTTACTAGACTTGCATTGAGTGGAGAAAAGGGTCACCTGAGACTCCAGCTCGTATGGATTCGGTAACTTCTTATCTTCCCAGTCCTTTCTACGAGGTCGAGATGTTAATCCCCATCCTGGGCGATCAAATGCCATCACAGTGCATCCCAATTGTCGAGCTAACAAATTGGAAACATGTCTCCACGAGAATACTCCCCCTCCAAATCCATGCACCAAAACTACAGCGAATTTACCCTGCCCTCCAGCCTCAAGGTCAAAGCCCACATGATTCAAACATCCATCAGCATTGCCATCATCAATACACATCAGAGGAATATCATCCAACAAAGCTGGAGATGCCACTGGTTCTACCAATAGTGGTGCATATAGCGAAGTATTATGGTATTGATGGCTAAAGCTCCTATTCAGAACGCGACGGGTATTAGAGGAAGCAGATGGTGGACTCTCATGCCTCTGTCTTCTAGGAGAAATGCTTGATGAAATTACATCGTGATGAGTATCTCTCTCTGAAAAGAAGCCAGGGGATGAAGGTAGGCTGGCTGCTGGATCGGAAACTTTGTAGTGTATAGTGATCCCCTGGCAAGCAATGAACATGCTATCACTGTCTGCAAGAAAACTGATTGGCAAATCACGATCGTCCTGGATAAGTGATTTTCTCTTAGTCTCACTTTCACTCCTTGTAAAAAGCTTTCCGCTGTATGGTGTAGGAGACCGTGGAACCTTGTAGCATCCAGAAAAGGCATTCTTGTATGCTAAAATCTGAAAACAATAATAGTAGGAAAACGAAAAATTCATAAATCGTCAAAGTTAACATCAACCAGTGATCAAGTTGTAAAGAAAGAATCTCAAGTTATTTATAAATTGATGACTTTATGAGATTTAGAAGATCAAAACCAAATGCATGGCGGTCATACCGATTCAGGGTCAATGCGGTGAATGAGAAGCTTCCGTCGAGCCCTGCCGCTTGTTCTGTAAGCAACAATAACATGGCCAAGAGCAAACACCAAGGAAGACAGGAAAAGTACAGGCATTCCCCATAGATTCTTGAGATTGAGCTTGTGATCTGGTAATGACGGCGAGAGCTCAGGCCCAATGTCCTGCGCCGGACTATAAACAGATGCCTTAATTAACAAGATGAGCAGAGAAGCCAAGGAACAGAAAGTTGTTGTTCCAAGGTAAGGACCATGAGAGAGGCCAGAAGTATCAGACATGAGGTACACACCTGCAGAAGCCGCAGAACATAAGGTTAGTCTTTTGCCCTCAAATTAAGAATGGAGCAGAATTTGGTAGACGAGAGGTTCCCAATTTCTTACAACCAGTCCAGCTAAACAACAGGCTTGGTTTAACTACCTCCCAAGAAAAGAGAGCAGGCAACAGCTATACTCTGTGATTAATAACTGCGGATACACGCAGATTCCGCCGAAAGCTCCGTGCAAGCAAAAGAAGACAAGCACAGCCGTAGTGAGTACTGTAGCTTTCAGATCACCAAATCCTCATAGAGGAATGCGAAAAGATCTTCTCAAGCTAAGACCTCACCCAAAAATAATAATTCTAAACAGTAAACAGGCTCTCTACATCACCAGAGCAAATAAACCACAGAGGGGAGAAATAGTAGAAGAAAAGGAAATCGAACTCAAGCGAACGGGTTGGTTTTTAGGCCATCTGCCCATTCCGAAGCATCAATGAGGAGTTAGCAGGCAGCGGGAGGGCTTACAGGTGATGACGACGGATCGAACGATGGAGACGAGAGGTATGTCGGCAAGCGAGTTCCGGAAACGGTAGCGCTGGAGGTGGCCCCGCAGGCCGTCGCCTCGGAAGCAGCCGAGCCGCGCCTCGAGCCAGAGCGCCACTGCCATGTCGCCCGCCGCCACCAGCGCCGGCGACGACGCCACGAGCAGCGAGGCCACCATGGCCACCATGAACCAAGCGGTCCTCGCCCCGCGGCGTACCCGCTCCGCCCAGCCCTTTCCTCCCGCCGCCATCTCCCCTACGTTCCCCACTCCCGCCGTGTCCGGCGCTCGTGCAAGCCGCCGCACTGTCCCCGCAGATTTCCGGCGATCGCCGGCTGCCGAGGGTACCAGCCGCCGCCGCGCATGCGTCGCGGGCGAACCCCGCGCGAGTGGTGGGGCGGGTTTAGGGTCCCGTCCGCGGGCCGAAGGGTTCGAGCCTCCGGGACGGCCAGACGAGTGAAGAGAGGAGGGGAGGCAGCACTGCGAGCAACGGAAGCGGCGGAGGGGAGACGAGAAGAGAAGAGGGGAGAGGCCGAGAGGCGCAACGGGAGGGGGGAGGGTACTTATGGAACAGTGGTTTGGTTTTTTTATTATATTTTTGTAGTATGGCATGTGAATTAATGTGTTAAACTGGCTGTGACTGGGTCATTATTTTTTTTTTTTTGTTAGTGTGGTGAAGTGAGCCTGGAACGGTAGGAGACGAGAAGCCTCTGGCTTTGTTGTCTGTATCCCAAAGGTTTCTATTGTTTGATTTTGTTCGTTTCCTTGCTACTGCTGTTGGTAGAACCGTAGGAGGTTTTTGCGTATGGAGACAGATGGAATCCTTCGGTTACACGAGGTCTAGCTGTTGCTTATGTTGGAGAAAACTACCTTTTTGTTTTCCAGTGGTGACTGAATCCAATGACGGATGCAAAACAGAATTACAGGAGGCGCTTTGAGGATGGTAATCGACTGTGATCTAAATTTTTATAATTTATTTCAACCTTTAATTAATCTTAATTTAAAATTAAATAAAAAATCTAACTCTAATTCAATCTGATCCTTAAATTTTATAATCTGAAATAAGGATGATAACTTAACACGCAAATCTGAAACTCTACGGATACTCGACCTGACGGGTGCGTGTATGGGTGAAGATTTTGACCACGGGTGCAACCCGCACGTAGATACGGATTTCTATTTCAACCCGTGAGTGACCGGCACCCTACCCAAAATTTGTCTCATTATTTATTTTGCGTAAAACTTATTAAGATACTAGTAATTATTTTGAATAAGTGTCTTGGCTAAAATGATTCATGAAATGACTTGTTGCTGCTCAATATGAGAAGACTTAAAATCAGTAGATATAACTTAATTATTGCTGGTACTTAATTGCTTATAACTGAATTATTGTTTCAAAAGTGTATGTTGAGTAAAAACCCAGTGGGTGACCTGAAACCCGATGGGTTTGGTGCAGGTTTGGAATTACACCCATGGATGAGATCGTGGTCGAGTTTAGATAGACTTCATTGGTGCAGTCACGGTCAGATTTTTGGTCCATCCGATCCGAACCTGACTCGTTGCCATCTCTAGTCCGAAGTTTAGAGCCCATTACCACCCTAGACGCTCTTGTTATGTTTCCCATTTTCTCTTAAGGATTGTTTTGTTCCGTAGGATTGGAGAGAATTGAGGGACATATAGAGCATGTTTGGTTATATATTTAAGGTGAAAAAAATTGCTTAATTCTTTAACAAATTTAGCAAGTGCTTTGTCAAAATAGTTTTTAGAAGAAAAACAGTTCTTTGTAAAGTATTCTTTAAAATAAAGTAAGTCACAAGAAGTTAAAAATTAAAGAGAGTCACTTTCTTCTATAGAGCCAAATATCTCAAAAATACCCTCCAAAGGAAATTGATCCGATAGAACTCTATCAAACAACTCCTAAAGTATATCCCCGCTTTTCCTATGAGTAGAAGATCTTCCTTTATAGTTAATATCTCCGTAATTGAGTTATTGACATGCAGAATCTATTGCAATTAGGTCCACCTATATTAGTGCCTCAACGGCAAGGGACCAACTGTAGAGAAGCTTCATCACCATACCTACCTCTCAACTCAACTCAATATAACCTTTTAGTCCCAAGCAATTTAGGGTAGGCTAGAGTTAAACCCCAACAAGGCAACAAGATATCACCAAAAGGGGAAAGTGAGAGAAAGGGAAGGAAAAATCTTTTGACAGCACTAAAACGAAAAAGGTCTAATTACGGAGAGGCACTCAGAAAAACACCGAGCCCCCTAAGGGCTTGTTCGGTTCTACCCCAAACCATATGGATTGAGGGGGATTGAAGGGGTTTCAATCCCTATTAAGTCAAAATCTCTTCCAATTCGTATCAATTCCCTCCAATTCATATGGATTGAAAATAACCGAACAAGCCCTAAAATGGCACAAGTTTATAATCATAATAAATCATAGTATCATAAAGTAATTCTCATCTTGTTCGTTGATTAAGGTAAAGCACTAGCAAGTAGCTGATTATAATAACCCAACCCAAAAAGGTGATCAAGGACATGATAAATAGAAAGCTAGTCACTCCTTAGGTTAATCATTGTATGCTGGATGGTGAACTATAAAGTACATAGGACATAATAGGTCAGAAAGAAACAGTACGAGGAAAAATGTACAATACAAGCGAGTACGAACATACATTCAACATCCTTGGAACTTCCTCGGCCTCCGTAGACGGAACATTATCTAAGCGAGTACGAACATACATTCAACATCCTTGGAACAGAAAGAAACAGTACAGCATACAAGGGAAAACATGTACAATACAAAATAGCGCTCGCTTCTATGGTCACACGAGAAAAAAAATACCGAGATTGAAGCTATGATTGAGAAGTTATTGCCTCTACATTGTACAAATATGAAATAGAACATGTAATTCGACATACTCGCATTAATCAACATTTATTAATTGCAACTAGATCTATCACTAGTTTTTAATTAATTTTCTACGCTAACAACTTTTAGTTAGATAAATAATTCAAATAACGTTAGCGACTATAAGCGAGATGAAATAACGGCGAGAGCCAAAAAATCGCAACGCGCGAAACAGCACGGCTTCATGTGCACGGTACGCGCCCAGCACGCGTACGGCGCACGGGCCGACAACACACACGAGAACTAATTAATAGATAACATGATTAAACTAAATAATTATTTAATAAAGAATAATTCAGTTAAGGTTAACCACTTTGATGTTGATTTATAAATGCGCAAATTGAAATCATAAATTTAGATTTAAAATGAAACGTTGTTCTAACAACCATCGTACAAACAAACGTTTAAATAAATTAATTAAAATGTGCAACAAAGAATAATACTTCTAACATGTAGACAATTTTAATATGAATCAAGGGTAGACCGTCTGCGAGTCATCACTAAGAGAATACAGCTGTTGATCTAATCGTTGGGTTGTCGCACATAAATGTTGACATGTTGTAATGTCAGATCCAACCGTTGGAGGGTCGCGGACCGTCCGGGCACTAGCCTTGGACTGTCCGCCAGTGCAGATTTTGGTACATACGCCATAATGGCTATATGGGTGGTTAAGGGCTATAAAAGCTACCCCAACCAGCCCATTCAATTCTTTCATTGATCCATATCATACACAGGACTTGGGTATCCACTCTTATCTACTAGAACAACACTTCTATACACATCAAAGCCTCACAAGTGCCACAAAAGAGAGATCAAGCAAGAAAGAGCTACTCGTGTGTATCTAGCCATAGTGCCTTGCGAGAATCATTGAGAGAAAGTGTGTGCTATCTCTTGTGATCATTTGAGCCTGGAGTTTTGACTCCCATTCATTGTAAAGCAAGCAAGAGCCCATTACTTTTGTGGTTGGCCTTGCAGAGACTCCAGACTTTTGTTGACAAAAAAAGAAGGAACACTCGCTGGTCTTGGTGACCGTTGGAGAGAGGAAAGGGTGGAAAAATACCTGACCTTTGTGGACTCCTCAACTGGGATTAGGTTCTCGGTGAACCGAACCTCAGTAAAACAAATCACATGTGCCCTTGTTCTTATTACTTGTGATTTGTTTGTCTTCTCTCTAAGTTCTCTTGCGCTATTCTTTGTTGAAATTACTTTGTGTTGCTTCAAGTTAAAAGTCTCATTCTAAGAAGCAACTCTTGCAAGGAAGAACTAGTTTTGTTCCTATCCTTATATAAGCATTATTGCTCTATTCTCCTTATATAATTAGTTGTGTTGCTTTAAGTCTATTTCGCATTATTTGAAAGCAACACATTTGCAAGAAAAGGTCTTAGTTTTATACTCCAATAATTGTCCATCTTGTTCTAATCGCTAACTAGGGGGATCAAGTGTTGTTTAAAGTTGAAAAGGTTTAGGTTTCGCCAGCTCACCCCCTCTAGGAGACTATCAATTGGTATTAGAGCTAGGCACTTTATTTAGAGTTTAACCACTCAAAGTGATGGCTCGGAGAAAATCCCAAAAGAACAAGAAAACAACACTCAAGGAGAATAAGGAGGTAACTCTTGAGATATTGTTTTTCGATTGTTCTAGTTATGCTTCTTGGTCTACTAGGGCGATAAATGCCTTTAGAACCGTAGATCCGCAATTAGAACAAAATCTAGACAAGAGTATTATACCTTCTAGTTATGATAAGAAAAACCCTTCTAAAGAAGATCAAAGATGTTTGTGCTTAAATTATCTAGCTTATGACATCTTAGGTAACTCTCTTAGCAAAGAAGATTATCATGCCTTCATAATTATATATGATGAACCTATTCATGATGCACATGATATTTGGACTGGAATTAAAGATAAATTTGATGAATCCAAATATGCTAGTTCATATGGTACTTGTACTTCCTCTAGTTCATGTGAAACCCTTTTAAAGGAAGAAGAAAATGAACATTGGAGACCAAACAACGAATCCACCTCTCCAAAAGGTTTGTCTTCCCATTCCAATTCCTAGATATGTTGTGTGGCTAATGAAAATAATAGTGGAAGGACAAATGAGGATGGGGAGGGTGAAAGAAGATTGTGGCAACTCTACACTCACCTATGCCTAAAAAACAAGGCGACCATGCTCAAACTTCTAAAAAAGCGAGAGAGCAAAGCAAAGCGCTTCAAAAGCTAGAAGATGTCATCATCACAAAAATCCAAAGCTTGGAAGAGTTGACTAAAGAACATGAGGAGCTAAAGTACTCTCATGTTGATTTGGTCCAAAGGTATGGTCTAAAGGTGTGAAACCCTTTTAAAGTGCTCTCATGTATCGCTCAATTAGTAAATAAGAATACCTTGCTTAAGGACCAAGTAGAAAGGCTAAAAATTGAAAATCTAGCTTTTCAAGAAAACATGATATGCTTCTGTGCTCACATAAAAATCTTATGGATGATCATATTGTAGGAAACGGGTGACGCCTAAGAGGGGGGGTGAATTAGGACTTCTAAAACTTTTACTAAACTAGGCCACAATAAAATCCCTAGAGCAAAACCTATGCAAGTAATCAAACTAGAAGGTGCAAACTAGGTTTTGTCTAAGTGTTGCTATCTCTACCGCAAGGGCTAAGTTTCAATCTACACTAAATAAGTATGAATACAAGATTGAAACTAAAATGCTTAATATAAATGCGGAAACTTAAAGAGCAAAGTAGAGAAGCAAACTCTCGTGGATGACGCCGGTATTTTTACCGAGGTATCCGGAACCACGCAAGGTCTCGACTAATCCTCATTGGTGCCCCTACGCAAAGGGAAGCTCACGCGAGGCCCAAGCACCACGGTCGAGTAACTCCGTAGAGAGTCGCGGGCCTTCTCCACGTGCAAGTGGTGCTCCGCTTCTGGCTCCTCTCGGACGCTCCCCGCCGTCTCCACTATCGAGCTTCCGGCCGAAACGCCGCGGGCCTCATTCCCTCCGGTACATGGTGGTGGCCGTGACACAAACGTGGTTGTCACGGTCTCGCAAGACTCTTGCCCCACTCGGTACAATTACAATGACTCACGCAAGAGCCGAGGGGTTGTGTGGTTTTACAAAACTCACTCAACTAACTAGGGTTCACCAAGAGCAAGCGCTAAAGCGGTCTAACTAACCTAAGCACTTCGCAATGCACCTACGCTAATCACCGAGTGATTCTATTAAGCACTTGGGTGTTTGAGCTCTTGGAAATGTGCACTATATGCCTCGGTATGTTGCTTAGGCTCCCACACCTCCAAATGGTCGGTTGGGTGAAGTATATATAGGCCCCAACTCCAAAATAGCCGTTGGAGAAAAGCTGCAGTTCTCTGTGGCACACCGGACAGTCCGATGGTGCACCGGACAGCGCACTGTAGCCTGTCCGGTGCGCCTAGCCGTTGCTCTGTCAGAGCATGTGACCGTTGGCGCCGCAGGCTTTTCCACACCTGACAATCTGGTGCTCACACCGGACAGTCCGGTGGTCTTCTCTCCGGGTGCCACCTGGAACTAGCCGTTGGGCTGGAGTTCCCTAGTGCACCGGACAGTCCGGCGTGTGGGCACCGGACAGTCCGGTGCGCCTTCGCACAGACAGTCCGCAGCAGCACACTTGGACTTTTCTTGGATCTTCTTAATGTCTTCTTTTGAGGTGTTGCTTTCCTCAATTCCTTAGTCCAAGTAAATCTTGCATCCTATGAGCTACAAACACAAACACTAGAAAACTTATTAGTTCACGGATTGTGTCGTTCATCAAACACCAAAACTCAATTAGCCAAATGGCTCGGGGTCCATTTTCCTTACAATCTCCCCCTTTTTGGTGATTGATGACAACACAACCAAAGCAAGCAAATAATACAAGTATTTGAATGAAAATATGCAATCTACTTGCTAGGATGCATGTTTGTCCCCACAATGTGATATTATGGACTTAAGCCTCCCCCTAACTCCATAATTCACTTACTTCCTATTTTAGGACCAAATAACCAAAACCACTTGAAAAACCATTTGTAGATGTAAAATTTGAAAACTTGTGGTGTTTGGTGTTTGATATAGTTTTCATTGCTTTGGTCCCTAAACTTCTCCCCCTTTGGCATCAACCATCGAAAAGGAAGACATTAAAGGCATGTATGAAGTAAATAAAAGCTTGCCCTCATTAAGAATTTTATCAGATGATACCACTTGAAGAATACTAAATTAAACCATATGAATGATATCAGTTGAAAGGATTACTCCCCCCTAAACGAGTGTTCTCTTTAGAAAGAATTTTCTCCCCCTTTTTAGAGATGAAGAAATACTCCCCTGACAGAGATCCTCTACTTAGGAAAAAGCATGTGAAAATTAGAGGTGCAAGACATGATTTGAAAGGACTAACTGCCCTTATGCATAGGCAACAGAATATGAGTTAAATACTTATGCATTTTTAGCAACATGGAAGTATATGATATGAAATATAGTCTAATCAAATATTGGAGAAGACATGTAAATGATACTAGATGTAGTCTCAAAAGATACCAATTGAAAGTCAATGGCAAGCTTGAGAGACATGAGAGTTCTTGGAGATTTTGCAGTGGAAGATTGTTGTCTTTCTCCGGGGGCCTCATTTTCCTTACAATGAGACTATCACATGAAATAGACTTGAAAAGGTGTTAGTCTCAAAGTGTTAGATTATAGAGTAACCTCCCCCTGAAGGTGTACATACAAGTTTTGAATACTTGTAGGAGACTTGCACTTGATTTGATATCAAGAGGAGCAAATCATCTATAATCCGAACTTTAGCACATATAAGTTAAATGATACAACTTGTAGAAATCAAAATTTTCAATTGATGCATCATTTACTATGGAGTGATATAGAAGCTATGTGCCGTGCTTAAATAAACATTTTAAGCCATGTAGGTTTGCTTAAGTATATGAATTGAAAGCAAGCAATCCTACCATGTGATTTACCTAGTATGCATTATTTTAAACAAAAGTAAATAGTAGGTGTAATACTAGGCAAGAAAGGTAAACTAGATAAAAAGATAGATAAATACGCATATCTAAAAACAAGAAATATAATAAATCTAGTTACCTTAGTCATGGGTGGGAAATTTGGGTCCAAAATTTTCACTAACCCACTTGGCAAGTAAACTTGATCCAATATGATGTATCCCATGATATACATCCCAACTTTGCCAAGTCTCCAAATTTTCCGAGGACCTTCGGTCCACTTACTTTCCTTTCAGGATTCAAACCTTCTTGGTGCTTTTCATGGTTGAAATGATATCCTTTGGCACCCAGATACGTTTGGCCCCTTTTCCTTTGTTGGCTTGCTTGTTGGCCTTGATTGCTATCACCTTTCCATTCTTTTTCTTCTTGATTAAATATGGTGTAGCAGTCTTTTTGTCCACCTTTTTGATGTAGGTGTTGGAGATTTTGCTTGATGGCTTTTGCTTGAGCTTCTGCCTTTGTTTATCCCCGGTCATCGCCTTGCATTGGAAAGACTTGTGGCCTTCCATGTGGCATAGCCTACAAATCACAGTTTCTCCCTCCATAGGCTTGTTCACTCCCGCAGTGGTGTTATCCTGTGGAGGTCGGATTTGTTTAGCTTTGCCTTTCTTATCATACGAAGCCTTGCCAAGGCGAGCCACTTCTTTCTTTAATTGTTCATTTTCCTTTGCAACCTCATCCGAACATGTTTCTACAACAATATTCTTAACAAGAACTTGGTTGCAAGGGTTAGAATCATCAATTAAATCAAAGTAGAAAGTAGAAGCATCTTTCTTAATAATTTCAGGTATTTCAACTAAAGATGCTGCTGGGGTGCTACCAATGTTTTCTAGCTTAGTAGTTAGCTCATTATTGTGTATGCTAAGAATTTCCATTTTCTCTAGCAAATTTTCAATAGCTTCTTGGGAGCTAGCTAACTTAGCCTTAAGTTTTTCATTCCTTTTAATAAGGCTATCATCGATAGCAGTGGATGGAGCACTAGATTCTAATAGCTCAATTTTAGTTGATAGCTCACTATTTAAGTTTGCAAAAGTTTCAAATTTTTCTAGCAAACCTTTGTAATCATTTTGAGAGCTAACCAATTTACTTTTCAAGGTTTTAAGTTGAGCTTTTTGTTTAGTGCAAACATCCTGAAAAAATTCAACGGCTTCCGCAAGCTCATCTATGGAGGGCTTTCCCTCACTTTCATCATCACTACTGCTATCATCACTAGAGGATGGAATGCTTTTGTTACCTCTTGCCATAAGGCATTTGTGTGATGACCGTGATGAGCGTGATGAGGACCAGTGGCTGCGCGTCCTTGGAGGTTCATCTTCACTTGAAGAATCATCCCAAGTTCTAACACTTGTTAGCGTCTTGCCTTTGCTCCTCTCCTTTTTGGGTTTGGCCATATTTGGACAATTGTCCCTGAAGTGGCCCTTCTCCCCACATGTGAAGCATCCTCTCTTCCTTTGCTTTTTCCTATCAATGTTAAAGAGAAGATCCTCGACCTGCAGGGGCACACCCATTAGATTAATCTTGCGGATCATCCTCATTACCTTTCCGACGCGTCGGATTGTTTCTTCGTCCTCAGAGGATGATGTGCATGGTTGATTATCTTCATCATCATCACTTTCTTCTTCTTCCTCTTCTTCACTTGAGGAACTTGGAGTGGGAGCCTTCTTTTTGCCCTTCCTTTCATCACATGCAAAAGCATATGGCCTTGAGGAAGTTGGCTCCTCTCCCCGACACATTTTTCGCGACATCTCAAAAGCCGCAATTTTCCCAATCACAATGGTCGGGGTCATGTTGCTCAAGTCCTCCATATTGTGAAGGATGGTGATGATGCTCCCATATCTTTGTTGTGGTAGCAGGGAGATAATCTTCCTCACAATGTTCGCATCACCTAGCTTATTAATGCCAATATAATTGAGCTCATTGATAATTAGATTCAAACGAGAATACATGTCTCTAACAAGCTCATCATCTTTCATAGCAAAAGAATTATACTCATTTAAGACTAGGCAATGTTTTTGCTCACGGACATTGGATGTGTCCTCATGGAGCTCATGCAATTTTAGCCAAATCTCATTAGCAGTTTTCAAGGTAAATACTTGATTAAAAATATCCATGCTAAGAGATTCATACAAGCAATTTTTGGCTCTAGCATTTAAATGAATTTCTTTTTCCTCACTCGTGGTGGGTTTCTCGAGATTCTTGAGGGGTTTCATCCCGTCACGAGTGACTCTCCAAACACCTAGATCAATGGCCTCTATGTAACAAGCCATTCTAGCACTGTAATATGGGAAGTTAGTGCCGTCGAAGTGTGGTGGCCTATGGGTATCCATCCCTTTCTCTAAAAAGCGTCGGCTCTTTTAGCGGTGAAGCTAAAGCGTTTCAAATGAGCCAAACTAGGCTCTGATACCACTTGTAGGAAACGGGTGACGCCTAAGAGGGGGGAGGGTGAATTAGGACTTCTAAAACTTTTACTAAACTAGGCCACAATTAAATCCCTAGAGCAAAACCTATGCAAGTAATCAAACTAGAAGGTGCAAACTAGGTTTTGTCTAAGTGTTGTTATCTCTACAGCAAGGGCTAAGTTTCAATCAACACTAAATAAGTATGAATACAAGATTGAAACTTAAATGCTTAATATAAATGCGGAAACTTAAAGAGCAAAGTAGAGAAGCAAACTCTCGTGGATGACGCCGGTATTTTTACCGAGGTATCCGGAACCACGCAAGGTCCCGACTAATCCTCGTTGGTGCCCCTACGCAAAGGGAAGCCCACGCGAGGGCCAAGCACCACGGTCGAGTAACTCCGTAGAGAGCCGCGGGCCTTCTCCATGCGCAAGTGGTGCTCCGCTTCCGGCTCCTCTCAGACGCTCCCCGTCGTCTCCACTATCGAGCTTCCGGCCGAAACGCCACGGGCCTTGTTCCCTCCGGTACAAGGTGGCGGCCGTGACACAAACGCGGTTGTCACGGTCTCGCAAGACTCTCGCCCCACTCGGTACAATTACAACGACTCACGCAAGAGCCAAGGGGTTGTGTGGTTTTACAAAACTCACTCAACTAACTAGGGTTCACCTAGAGCAAGCGCTAAAGTGGTCTAACTAACATAAGCACTTCGCAAAGTACCTACACTAATCACCGAGTGATTCTATTAAGCACTTGGGTGTTTGAGCTCTTGGAAATGTGCACTATATGCCTTGGTATGTTGCTTGGGCTCCCACACCTCCAAATGGTCGGTTGGGTGAAGTATATATAGGCCCCAACTCCAAAATAGTCGTTGAATAAAAGCTGCAGTTCTCTGTGGCACACCGGACAGTCCGGTGGTGCCCCAGACAGTCCGGTGGTGCACCAGACAGCGCACTGTAGCCTGTCCGGTGCGCCTAGCCGTTGCTCTGTCAGAGCAGGTGACCGTTGGCGCCGTAGGCTTTTCCACACCGGACAGTCTGGTGCTCACACCGGACAGTCCGGTGGTCTTCTCTCCGGGTGCCACCTGGAACTAGTCGTTGGGCTGGAGTTCCCTGGTGCACCAGACAGTCCGACGTGTGGGCACCGGACAGTCCGGTGCGCCTTTGCACAGATAGTCCGCAGCAGCACACTTGGACTTTTCTTGGATCTTCTTAATGTCTTCTTTTGAGGTGTTGCTTTCCTCAATTTCTTAGTCCAAGTAAATCTTGCATCCTGTGAACTACAAACACAAACACTAGAAAAATTATTAGTTCACGGATTGTGTCGTTCATCAAAAACCAAAACTCAATTAGTCGAATGGCCTGGGGTCCATTTTCCTTACACATATCATGTTAGATATTGCTCATGAGGTTGTAATAGCAAATTTAAAATCTCATCAACCTCACCCTTGCACATGTCTTGCACATGTGTTCAAATCGAAACTATATATATGCTAATGTTTGTTGCTCACCAGCAAGCAAATCTTTCTTTGAGCTAGAATTCAAATAGATGATATTGTATATCAAGAGCTCAAGGATTAAATGGGCGGCTAAGAAAGAGCTTGACATAATTGAAAGGGAAGTGCATTGCTCAACCTTCTCAAGATAATTGTGATGACATGGTAAAGAAGCTTGAGATGAGAGCAACCGTAGCATGCACGAAATCCCTTCAAGAGAGTGTCAAGTCCGTGAGGAAAGGCAAGAGTAAGGAACAAAAGAAGAAAATCAAAACCTCTACCATGAGCCTCAACCATGCTCTTCACAAGGTAATGATCAAACCACACTTCCAAGCAATGAAGCTAAGAAACCTAAAAGGAAGTGTTATGGATGTGGAAAGAAGAGACATAAAATTGAGTCATGTCCCTTCATGAAAGAAAACGCCTTAACGTTAGAAAAGGATAGATCTATCAACCATATAGCACTTAAAAAGTGCAAGATAAGGAGAAATCTTGCAAGGATAGCATTTGCTACATATGCCGAAAAAGGGACATCTAACCAAAGATTGTCCCATGAGTAATTATCCTGAGCCTAGCTTGTCAATTAGTTCATATATGCTTAGACAGCCCAAAATTGCAACTTGTGTTAGAAAGGTAATGTGTTTACCAAGTGCTAGCACGAAGGATATTTGGGTTCCTAAATCTTTGCTGACTAACCTTGACGAACCCATCTAGAGATGTGGACCAAAATATGCTTGATAAGCTTTATAGGGAGAAGGAGGTGATACAGAGCTTTGGAGTGCTTTGAGCGGGTTAAGCCAAATTCTTAACTTGAGCTATCAATCTTACAATGTTTTACATCTCTAAGATTGATCCAAAGTTGTTTTGAATTATTATATCTAAAACTCATGCATATCGAGCAAGATATTGATGTTGTAGGGAATAATGGATTGCCCTACATGGAAAATCAAGAAAAGCCTACAACATGGAGGAAGATCAAAGGATGGTAACAATTATGTCCTTAAGTGCAAGTATCTTCAATTATCATTCCTTGTGTATATTGTGTAGTCACGTAGGAAAAAGAAGCACTTAAGAAAGTTCTTAAATAATGTCACCATTCTTTGTTAACTCCAACGTGGACTATGCGAGCATTTCAAGTTTGCCGAACCACATGATAAATCCCTGCGTCTATGTGCTCTACTCTGTGTTGTGTTTTGTCTCCTTGTCTCGATTACTTTTCTACTTGCACTGCAATACTTATCTGTGATATAAACTATCTTTGAAGTGCATGATGTTTTTGAGATAAGAACTTTATTTCTGCTACGACTACTCTACTCGTTTGGATTTTGCTGCATCCACCTTTGCAAGTAAAGTAAGAAACATTCTAAGTTTTGAGTTGGTTTTTATTCACCTATTCACCCCCTCTAGACGACTTCCAGATCATGTTCCCAGGCAAATGGAACTTTCAGTCCTAGAAAAGTATGAGATATATATATACATCAGTTTACACCAAATGCAATTGTTATCCTCAACGTCTATATATGGGTCGTGCAGAGCCGTGGTGTTAGTGCAAATGTCAAAGGTTTTTGTAGGGTTCACAAGTTGTATTATCAAACAAAGGCAACACCTTCAGATAAGCTGCATAACAACTTTGGGTGCTATAACTTTGCATACCGAAAGGATACGAAGTCCCTAGTGCTAGGATATCGCACTAAATGGCCAACAGGATGGACAAGGGAGTGACAAGGGTAGAGAGGAGTTCAAAGGGATTGTGATGAGTCCTATAAGGTTGAACTTCAGCTTGACGAGACAAGTTTGCAATATGGGTCTCGGCTGACCAACACAAGTAGCCCAAGATGCCTTTAGTACAGTGGTAGAACACATCGACACTTGTGACTTGGTGCAGGAGTTTGAAAGGGATTTAGGCTTACACCTATTTTCTATAACTAATTTTGGTGGTTGAATTGCCCAACACAAATAATTGGACTAACTAGTTTGCCCAAGTTTATAAGTTCTACAGGTACCAAAGGTTCACCATAAGCCAATAAAAAGATCAAGAGAAAGGGTTCAAACAAAGGAGCAAGGGCCAACCGAAGGCACCCTGGACTGGTGCACCGGACTGTCCGGTGCACCACCGGACAGTGTCCGGTGCACCAGGGAAGGTCGACCTCAAACTCTTCACCTTCGGGAATTCTCGGAGCCGGCGCGCTATAATTCACCGGACTGTCCGGTGTACACCGGAAAGTGTCCGGTGCTCCAAGGGGACGTGGCTCCAAACTCGCCAGTCTCGGGAATTCGCTTCGGCTGCTTCGCTATAATTCATCGGACATGTCCGGTGTACACCGGACTGTCCGGTGTAACTGCGGGGCAACGACTACTTCTGGCGCCAACGGCTACCTGCAGCGCATTTAATGCGCGCCAGCGTGCGCAGAGGGCAGGCACGCCCATGCTGGCGCACCGAACACCCTACAGTTCATGTCCGGTGCGCCACCGGACATCAAGACGGGCCCAGAAGTCAGAGCTCCAACGGTCGGAACCCTAACGGCCTGGTGACATGGCTGTCGCACCGGACATGTCCGGTGTGCACCGGACTGTCCGGTGCGCCATACGACAGACAGCTTCCACCAAACGGCTAGTTTGGTGGTTGGGGCTATAAATACCCCCAACCACCCCACATTCAAGTCATCCAAGTTTTCCCACTTCAACTACTTACAAGAGCTCTAGCATTCAATTCTAGACACACCAAAGTGATCAAATCCTCTCCAAACTCCACACAACGCCCTAGTGATTAGTGAGAGAGATTTGCTTGTGTTCTTTTGAGCTCTTGCGCTTGGATTGCTTTCTTCTTTCTTTGATTCTTCATTGCGATCATACTCACTTGTAATTGAGGCAAGAGACACCAATCTTGTGGTGGTCCTTGTGGGAACTTTGTGTTCCAAACATTTGAGAAGAGAAAGCTCACTCGGTCCGAGGGACCGTTTGAGAGAGGGTAAGGGTTGAAAGAGACCCGGCCTTTGTGGCCTCCTCAACGGAGAGTAGGTTTGCGAGAACTGAACCTCGGTAAAACAAATCCGCGTGTCACACTCTTCATTCGCTTGCAATTTGTTTTGCGCCCTCTCTCTCGGACTCATTGTTATTTCTAACGCTAACCCGGCTTGTAGTTGTGATTATTTTTGAGAATTTCAGTTTCGCCCTATTCACCCCCCCCCCCCTCTAGGTGACTTTCAATTGGTATCAGAGCCCGGTGCTTCATTAGAGCCTAACCGCTCGAAGTGATGTCGGGAGATCACACCAAGAGGGAGATCGAGACCGGCGACAAGCCCGCTACGAGTCACGGGAGCACCTCATCGGAAGAGTCCCGCACCAAGAGGAAGGAGAAGAAGAAGGACTCCTCCAAAGGGAAGAAGTCTTCTTCACACCACAAAGAGAAGAAGGAGAAATCTTCTTCCCACAAGTCGCATCGGAAAGGCGACAAGCACAAGAGGATGAGGAAGGTGGTCTACTATGAGACCGATACTTCATCAACGTCGACCTCCGGCTCCGATGCGCCGTCCGTAACTTCTAAGCGCCAAGAGCGCAAGAAGTATAGTAAGATTCCCCTACGCTACCCCCCGCATTTCTAAACATACACCTTTACTTTCCGTCCCTTTAGGCAAACCACCAACATTTGATGGTGAAGATTATGCTAGGTGGAGTGATATGATGCGATATCACCTAACCTCACTCCACAAAAGTATATGAGATGTTGTTGAGTTTGGTGTACAGGTACCATCCGTAGGGGATGAAGACTATGATACGGACGAAGCGGCCCAAATCGAGCACTTCAACTCCCAAGCCACAACCATACTCCTCGCCTCCCTAAGTAGAGAGGAATATAACAAGGTGCAAGGGTTGAAGAGTGCGAAGGAGATTTGGGACCTACTCAAGACCGCGCACGAGGGTGATGAACTCACCAAGATCACCAAGCGGGAAACGATCGAGGGGGAGCTCGGTCGTTTTCGTCTTCGCCAAGGGGAGGAGCCACAAGATATGTACAACCAGCTCAAAATCTTGGTGAACCAAGTGCGCAACCTCGGGAGCAAGAAGTGGGACGACCACGAGGTGGTTAAGGTTATTCTAAGATCTCTCATTTTCCTTAACCCCACTCAAGTCCAATTAATTCATGGTAATCCTAGATACACACTAATGACTCCCGAGGAAGTAATCGGGAATTTTGTGAGCTTTGAGTATATGATCAAGGGCTCGAAGAAAATCAACGAGCTAGATGATCCTTCCACATCCGCGGCACAACCGGTCGCATTCAAGGCGACGGAGGAGAAGAAGGAGGAGTCTACACCAAGTAGACAACCAATCGACGCCTCAAAGCTCGATAATGAGGAAATGGCGCTCGTCATCAAGAGCTTTCGCCAAATCCTCAAACAAAGGAGGGGGAAAGACTACAAACCCCGCTCCAAGAAAGTGTGCTACAAATGTGGTAAGTCCGGTCATTTTATTGCAAAATGTCCTATATCTAGTGACAGTGACAGGGGCGACGACAAGAAGGGAAAGAGGAGAGAAAAGAAGAGGTTCTACAAGAAGAAGGGCGGCGATGCCCATGTTTGCCGGGAGTGGGACTCGGACGAGAGCTCCACCGACTCCTCCTCCGACGAGGACGCCGCCAACATCGCCATCACCAAGGGACTCCTCTTCCCCAACGTCGGCCACAAGTGCCTCATGGCAAAGGACGGCAAAAGGAAGAAGGTTAAATCTAAATCCTCCACTAAATATGAATCCTCTAGTGATGATAATGCTAGTGATGAGGAGAATAATTTGCGTACCCTTTTTGCCGACCTAAACATGCAACAAAAGGAAAAACTAAATGAGCTAATTAGTGCCATCCATGAAAAGGATGATCTCTTGGACTCCCAAGAGGACTTCCTAATCAAGGAAAATAAGAAGCATGTTAAGGTTAAAAATGCTTATGCTCTAAAGGTAGAAAAATGTGAGAAATTATCTAGTGAGCTAAGCACATGCCATGACACTATTGCCAACCTTAGAAATGAAAATGCTAGATTAATTGCTAAGGTTGATTCACATGTTTGTGATGCTTCAATTTCCAATCTTAGAAATGATAATGATGATTTGCTTGCTAAGATTAAGGAATTGAATGATTCTCTTGCTAGTCTTAGGATTGAAAATGAAAAATTAATTGCTAAGGCTAAAGATTTTGATGTTTGCAATATTACTATTTCTAACCTTAGAAGTGAGAATGATATATTACATGCTAAGGTTGTAGAATTAAAATCTTGCAAACTCTCTACATCTACTATTGAGCATGTTTCTATTTGTACTAGATGTAGAGATGTTGATATTGATGCTATTCATGATCATATGGCTTTAATTAAACAACAAAATGATCATATAGCAATTTTAGATGCAAAAATTGCCGAGCATAACTTAGAAAATGAAAAGTTTAAATTTACTAGAAGTATGCTCTATAATGGGAGACGCCCTGGCATCAAGGATGGCATTGGCTTCCAAAGGGGAGACAATGTCAAACTTGGTGCCCCTCCTAAAAATTTGTCTAACTTTGTTAAGGGCAAGGCTCCCATGCCTCAGGATAACGAGGGTTACATTTTGTACCCTGCCGGTTATCCCGAGAGCAAAATTAGGAGAATTCATTCTAGGAAGTCTCACTCTGGCCCTAACCATGCTTTTATGTATAAGGGTGAGACATCTAGCTCTAGGCAACCAACCCGTGCTAAGTTGCCTAGAAAGAAAACTCCTAGTGCATCAAATGATCATGGCATTTCATTTAAAACTTTTGATGCATCTTATGTTTAGACTAACAAATCCGGCAAGGTAGTTGCCAAGTTTGTTGGGGGCAAACACAAGGGCTCCAAGACTTGTGTTTGGGTACCCAAAGTTCTTGTTTCTAATGCCAAAGGACCCAAAACCGTTTGGGTACCTAAAGTCAAGAACTAAACTTGTTTTGTAGGTTTATGCATCCGGGGCACAAGTTGGATAATCGACAGCGGGTGCACAAACCACATGACTGGGGAGAAGAAGATGTTCTCCTCCTACGAGAAAAACCAAGATCCTCAATGAGCTATCACATTCGGGGATGGAAACCAAGGTTTGGTCAAGGTTTGGGTAAAATAGCTATATCTCCTGACCACTCCATTTCCAATGTTTTTCTTGTAGATTCTTTAGATTACAATTTGCTTTCCGTATATCAATTATGTCAAATGGGCTACAACTGTCTATTCACTGATGTAGGTGTCACTGTCTTTAGAAGAAGTGATGATTCAATAGCTTTTAAGGGAGTGTTAGAGGGTCAGCTATACTTGGTGGATTTTGATAGAGCTGAACTCGACACTTGCTTAATAGCTAAGACTAACTTGGGTTGGCTCTGGCACCGCCGACTAGCCCATGTTGGAATGAAGAATCTTCATAAGCTTCTAAAGGGAGAGCACATTTTAGGATTAACAAATGTTCATTTTGAGAAAGACAGGATTTGTAGCGCATGCCAAGCCGGGAAGCAAGTTGGCACTCATCATCCACACAAGAACATCATGACAAATGACAGGCCACTGGAGCTCCTACACATGGATTTATTCGGCCCGGTCGCTTACATAAGCATCGGCGGGAGTAAGTACTGTCTAGTTATTGTGGATGATTATTCTCGCTTCACTTGGGTGTTCTTTTTGCAGGAAAAATCCCATACCCAAGAGACCTTAAAGGGATTCTTGAGACGGGCTCAAAATGAGTTCGGCTTAAGGATCAAGAAAATTAGAAGTGACAACGGGACGGAGTTCAAGAACTCACAAATAGAAGGCTTTCTTGAGGAGGAGGGCATCAAGCATGAGTTCTCTTCTCCCTACACCCCACAACAAAATGGTGTAGTGGAGAGGAAGAATCGAACTCTATTGGACATGGCAAGAACCATGCTTGATGAGTACAAGACACCGGATCGGTTTTGGGCCGAGGCGGTCAACACCGCCTGCTACGCCATCAACCGGTTATATCTACACCGAATCCTCAAGAAGACATCCTATGAACTCCTAACCGGTAAAAAGCCCAATATTTCATATTTTAGAGTTTTTGGTAGCAAATGCTTTATTCTTGTTAAAAGAGGTAGAAAATCTAAATTTGCTCCTAAAACTGTAGAAGGCTTTTTACTAGGATATGATTCAAATACAAGGGCATATAGAGTCTTTAACAAGTCCTCAGGACTAGTTGAAGTTTCTTGTGACGTTGTGTTTGATGAGACTAACGGCTCTCAAGTGGAGCAAGTTGATCTTGATGAGATAGGTGAAGAACAGGCTCCGTGCATCGCGCTAAGGAACATGTCCATTGGGGATGTGTGTCCTAAGGAATCCGAAGAGCCTCCACATGCACAAGATCAACCATCTTCATCCACGCAAGCATCTCCACCAACTCAAAATGAGGACGAAGCTCAAGTTGATGAAGGACAAGATCAAAGAGATGAGCCACCTCAAGATGACGGCAATGATCAAGGGGGAGATGCAAATGATGAAGACAAGGAGGATGAAGAACCAAGGCCGCCACACCCAAGAGTCCATCAAGCAATTCAATGAGATCACCCCGTCGACACCATCCTCGGTGACATTCATAAGGGGGTAACCACTCGATCTCGTGTTGCACATTTTTGTGAGCATTACTCTTTTGTTTCCTATATTGAGCCACACAGGGTAGAGGAAGCACTCCAAGATTCGGATTGGGTGATGGTGATGCAAGAGGAGCTCAACAATTTCACTAGGAATGAGGTATGGCATTTAGTTCCACGTCCTAATCAAAATGTTGTAGGAACCAAGTGGGTCTTCCGCAACAAGCAAGACGAGCATGGTGTGGTGACAAGGAACAAAGCTCGACTTGTGGCCAAGGGATACTCTCAAGTCGAAGGTTTGGATTTCGGTGAAACCTATGCACCCGTAGCTAGGCTTGAGTCAATTCGTATATTATTAGCCTATGCTACTTACCATGACTTCAAGCTTTATCAA
This sequence comes from Zea luxurians, assembly GCA_029449295.1. Taxonomy (NCBI): domain Eukaryota; kingdom Viridiplantae; phylum Streptophyta; class Magnoliopsida; order Poales; family Poaceae; genus Zea; species Zea luxurians. Next base: position 32,284,924 of record JAOPSE010000023.1, on the reverse strand, counting down.
ATGGACGTGAAGAGTGCCTTCCTCAATGGACCAATCAAGGAGGAGGTCTATGTTGAGCAACCTCCCGGCTTTGAAGATAGTGAGTACCCTAACCATGTCTATAGGCTCTCTAAGGCGCTTTATGGGCTCAAGCAAGCCCCAAGAGCATGGTATGAATGCCTTAGAGATTTCCTTATTGCTAATGGCTTCAAAGTCGGCAAGGCCGATCCTACTTTATTCACTAAAACTCTTGACAATGATTTGTTTGTATGCCAAATTTATGTTGATGATATCATATTTGGGTCTACTAACGAATCTACATGTGAAGAATTTAGTAGGATCATGACACAGAAATTCGAGATGTCTATGATGGGGGAGTTGAAGTATTTTCTAGGATTCCAAGTCAAGCAACTCCAAGAGGACACCTTCATTAGCCAAACAAAGTATACTCAAGACATTCTAACCAAGTTTGGAATGAAGGATGCCAAGCCCATCAAGACACCCATGGGAACAAATGGGCATCTCGACCTCGACACGGGAGGTAAGTCCGTGGATCAAAAGATATACCGGTCGATGATAGGTTCATTGCTTTATTTATGTGCATCTCGACCAGACATTATGCTTTCCGTATGCATGTGTGCAAGATTCCAAGCCGACCCTAAGGAATCACACCTTACGGCCGTAAAACGAATCTTGAGATATTTGGCTTATACTCCTAAGTTTGGGCTTTGGTACCCTCGGGGATCCACATTTGATTTGATTGGTTATTCGGATGCCGATTGGGCGGGGTGCAAAATCAATAGGAAGAGCACATCGGGGACTTGCCAGTTCTTGGGAAGATCCTTGGTGTCTTGGGCTTCAAAGAAGCAAAATTCGGTCGCTCTTTCTACCACCGAAGCTGAGTATATTGCCGCAGGCCATTGTTGCGCGCAATTGCTTTGGATGAGGCAAACCCTGCGGGACTATGGTTACAAATTGACCAAAGTTCCTCTTCTATGTGATAATGAGAGTGCAATCCGCATGGCGGATAATCCCGTTGAGCATAGCCGCACTAAACACATAGCCATTCGGTATCATTTTCTTAGGGATCACCAACAAAAGGGGGATATCGAGATTTCATACATTAACACTAAAGATCAATTAGCCGATATCTTTACCAAGCCACTTGATGAACAAACTTTTACCAAACTTAGGCATGAGCTCAATATTCTTGATTCCAGGAACTTCTTTTGCTAATTTGCACACATAGCTCATAAATATACCTTTGATCATGTCTCTTTTATATATGCTATGACTAATGTGCTTTCAAGTGTATTTCAAACCAAGTCATAGGTATATTGAAAGGGAATTGGAGTCTTCGGCGAAGACAAATGCTTCCACTCCACTCTACTACTCATCCTTCGCCGTCGCTCCGCATCACTCTCCGTCTTTGGTATAATCTTCACTCCTATGTTTTATTTGCCAAAGGGGAGAAAGTAGCTACAAGGGCTTATATCTCACTCAAAGTATCCGTTTTTGGCGATTCATGCCAAAGGGGGAGAAAGTATGAGCCCAAAGCAAAAGGACCGCACCACCACCCTAATTTTAAAATTAATGGTTTTCAATTGGAAAATTTCAAATTGATATCTCTTTATGTTCTAAAGGGGGAGCAAGTAGTATTTTCAAAAGTTGATGTCTTAAAACCCTCTTGAACGCTAAGAGGAGAATTTATTGAGGAGAAGTTTTGTTTAGTCAAAGGAAAAGCATTTGAAACAAGGGGTCAAAATTTCAAACTTGAAAATGCTTCGCAAAAATCTTACTCATTTACCTTTGACTATTTTGCAAAAGGACTTTGAAAAGGATTTACAAAAAGAATTTGCAAAAACAAAACATGTGGTGCAAGCGTGGTCCAAAATGTTAAAAATAAAGAAACAATCCATGCATATCTAGTAAGCGATATTTGTTGGCTCAATTCTAAGCAACCTTTACACTTACACTTTGCAAACTAGTTCAATTATGCACTTCTATACTTGCTTTGGTTTGTGTTGGCATCAATCACCAAAAAGGGGGAGATTGAAAGGGATTTAGGCTTACACCTATTTCCTATAACTAATTTTGGTGGTTGAATTGCCCAACACAAATAATTGGACTAACTAGTTTGCCCAAGTTTATAAGTTCTACAGGTACCAAAGGTTCACCATAAGCCAATAAAAAGATCAAGAGAAAGGGTTCAAACAAAGGAGCAAGGGCCAACCGAAGGCACCCTGGACTGGTGCACCGGACAGTCCGGTGCACCACCGGACAGTGTCCGGTGCACCAGGGAAGGTCGACCTCAAACTCTTCACCTTCGGGAATTCTCGGAGCCGGCGCGCTATAATTCACCGGACTGTCCGGTGTACACCGGAAAGTGTCCGGTGCTCCAAGGGGACGTGGCTCCAAACTCGCCAGTCTCGGGAATTCGCTTCGGCTGCTCCGCTATAATTCACCGGACATGTCCGGTGTACACCGGACTGTCCGGTGTAACTGCGGGGCAACGACTACTTCTGGCGCCAACGACTACCTGCAGCGCATTTAATGCGCGCCAGCGTGCGCAGAGGGCAGGCACGCCCATGCTGGCGCACCGGACACCCTACAGTTCATGTCCGGTGCGCCACCGGACATCAAGACGGGCCCAGAAGTCAGAGCTCCAACGGTCGGAACCCTAACGGCCTGGTGACGTGGCTGTCGCACCGGACATGTCCGGTGTGCACCGGACTGTCCGGTGCGCCATACGACAGACAGCTTCCACCAAACGGCTAGTTTGGTGGTTGGGGCTATAAATACCCCCAACCACCCCACATTCAAGTCATCCAAGTTTTCCCACTTCAACTACTTACAAGAGCTCTAGCATTCAATTCTAGACACACCAAAGTGACCAATCCTCTCCAAACTCCACACAACGCCCTAGTGATTAGTGAGAGAGATTTGCTTGTGTTCTTTCGAGCTCTTGCGCTTGGATTGCTTTCTTCTTTCTTTGATTCTTCATTGCGATCATACTCACTTGTAATTGAGGCAAGAGACACCAATCTTGTGGTGGTCCTTGTGGGAACTTTGTGTTCCAAACATTTGAGAAGAGAAAGCTCACTCGGTCCGAGGGACCGTTTGAGAGAGGGTAAGGGTTGAAAGAGACCCGGCCTTTGTGGCCTCCTCAACGGGGAGTAGGTTTGCGAGAACCGAACCTCGGTAAAACAAATCCGCGTGTCACACTCTTCATTCGCTTGCAATTTGTTTTGCGCCCTCTTTCTCGGACTCATTGTTATTTCTAACGCTAACCCGGCTTGTAGTTGTGATTATTTTTGAGAATTTCAGTTTCGCCCTATTCACCCCCCCTCTAGGCGACTTTCAGAGTTCCTTGCCAATAAAGTGTTCCTAGCGTTGTCTGGTTGGGGAGTACCGAATGTCGAGTCCCTAGATAGTGTAGCCGAGCTCTCGGACCCACCTGTCAGGGTCTTGTTCGTTGAAGTGCTCTCGGGTACCTCCAGTGTATATCCTTAACAAATATAACTCAAGATGGCTCAGGAATGAATATCCCCTAAGTCTAACTCGTACAAGAACCGAGAGTAATGAGATTAGGGAACTCAAAAAAGGAAAAAAAAGGATGGTCGGGACAGAAGAAATCGAACCCATATACTAACCCTAACCCGAAAGACCACTAAATCAAGGGAAAACGGAAGAAGAAGAGTCGGGTGGAGAACTTACCTTGATGGGGTCGTAGCTGACAGTGAGCTGGGAATAGATCCAACCGTATGTTCTTGTAAGCAGAATTAGCACCACGCCACCGCGAGACTCCTTGATGGCAATGCACTCACCTAGGGGGAGCGTGCTCGCCAACGAGAAGTCACATAGTGGTGCCGCAACGCAATTATCTCAACCCTCATCGATGATGGATAAGAGGAATAGAAGAGAGGGAAGAGAAGAACACGATCGGGATAATAAAACACTTTAGGGTTTCCCTGGTATGGCGATATTTCCACTCTTTATACAACAACGAATCGAGAGCGGCCATCGGATGAGATAAGTCTAGAGCAAGGCGAGAGCATGGACGACGCCATGCTGGGTTGGGTGCGTGTGTTATTATTTGCAAAAAAAGGCATATAGTAAGATATTTATTGCATAAGAAAAAAATATTTTGGTCTATATAAAGACTAAAAACATAAGATATAATCTCTACTCCTATAAAGAATCAATTTCATTGCATTCCACCGTCGTCTATTTTGCAAAAAAAAAGTTTTTATAATTCTTTCTAGTCTAACCCGTGGTCCATGAGAAAACACTCAAGTCCAACACGACACGAATAAGCACGCATCATAGCGCTCCCGGATATACCACCTCACTAGCCGAAGGAGAATGAGTGACCAAGCTAGATATAAAAAGGGGCATGTCTCCTTTTCAACTCATATATTTCTCTGCCCTTTGGCTAAGATAAAGTACAATATCTATAATTTAACATCTAGTATGTGTGCCATATGTCTATTTTTTTGTAGGGAGATCTATCACACTGGCTTGCTACTATGACCTCGCATGTTGTATAGCCGTTGTATCACTCTATACATCAAATATGATTGGTGTGGCATCGAAACATACAGTATTTTTACTAGTACCAGTGTTATAAAAAGATGCGAGTATTATTATAGCGATGTATTCATGTCAACGTGATTATTTTGGTAAAGTTGAATGGTTCGATGTGTATTTTCACGAAGTCGAATGTTGTCATATGCATCATTCATTCCAGTAGTACTACTTGGGATCGACTAGACGGCGAAACGACCAATCGGCTTGTGCGTCAGCGTGGCCGAATTGCGGTCGGAGCAGAACCCAAGTAGGGTGCAGCTTTTCATGCGCCGCTAGGCAGTAGGCACAGACTCCCCTCTTTTGTCCGCTTATTATTATTATTACATGTGGGTTGCCTTTTGGGCCCACACGTCAGTGGCCAAAAGAGCAGAAAACCCGTCGCGTGCACCCTGTAGCCCGTAGGGCCACGCAGCCGAAAGCCCCCCCTCCTCGGGTCTCGGGAGGCATCAAGGGTCTAATCTAACGGTAACGGATGAAAGGACGGTGGCACGCAGCGCACTGACTTGTGGGTCCATCCGGCCATTACCCCTCCTTGCAGCCACAAGTTGCGTCGTGTCGCCAGCAACAGCAAGCCTTTCTGCGCCTGCATGCCGTTACACTTGCACATGGCACGGGGAAAAGTGACTCGACTCCAGCCCTTTTTACTGCCACACCGCCCAGCAGCGTGAATTGACTTGTGTACTGAGCTTCTGACTGCTGGGACGGCCATGGGTCCCGGTGCAGCGCACCAGCGCCGCAGCGCAAGACTGCAGGGAGGGTACGGTACGTGCGCCTCGGTCCCGGGCGGGCGCGTGAGGGAGAAAAGTAAAAGCTGCCGCGGAAGGGCTAGATGCCCTGACCTGACCTGACAGTGCGATCGGGGTGTGAGTTCAGGGCCGGTCCTAGCAATTTGGGGGCCCTGGGCGAAAACTAGTATAGAGGCCCCCTTATATACAGAGAGAGACTTATAAACACATAATTAAAGAAATCAATATTTGATAAAAAAACATTAAACGTAATAAAATTCATGTTTATAAAATAATGAATATAAATTGCAGTCATAAACACTTACTTGTACTTGATATCAAGTTGACAAGTTTCTTCTAACATTTTGCGATATAAAGTCATCAATAATAGTGTTGATATCAATCTTATCTAATAATTTCTTCTCGATGCATAAAGTCGCCAAATGATTCAACCTTTCTTGAGTCATCCGACTGTTTTTTCCTCTTTCTTTTTTCACTACCAGATGGATACTTTCTTGATGACATGATATCACAAATCACTAAACAATAAACACATAAAAACAAATTATGCACGGACGCACGGTTCACATAATTACTAAATCACTAAAAAAATTAGATATTAGAATACATGTCTTTTTGTCTTACCTTGGCCTTTATAATTATTTGGTCCCGGAGTAAGATAGTTTGGGAAAAATTCAGACTTAAAATATATCAAGATCAACCGTTAGTCTGCAAGATTAAAAAAAATATAAACATCAAGGCATTCAAGTATAGTAAACTAATAGCAATCCACCGGACTTGTGTTTGTGTAATAAACTAATAATAATTCAAGATGATCTCTGGAAAGCGGTAAACTCACATTGGAATTTGGAACACAGCCTGTCCAGTTCAGGCGTCCAGCAGCAGGCTAGCAGTAGCAGCGATTCAGGAACAGAACTGTGTGCCGTCGTGGCGATCAGTGAGATAGCGATATGGCGATTCAGGCAGAGAGGAAAGACCGAACGAGCTGGCGCCTGGCGAATGCGTCCAGCCGTCTGCCCGTCCACGGCGGCGGCGGCACGCACGCAGGATTGGGCGAAAGAAGGCGATCGCATCCCACGCGGCTGCGGCGATTCGTTTCCCCTATACGTCGCTGACTCACTGAGTCACTGTGTATCATATACGGCATATTACTTGTACATTTATACTTGGGGTGGGGCCCCATAGTTTTTGGGGGCCCAGGGCGGTGGCCCACCTTGCCCCCCCCTAGGGCCGGCCCTGTGTGAGTTCTCTTCCGCGTCGGGATTCTCACCACGGTAAAAAAAAAAGAAACAACAAAGGAATCAGCGATGTTATGGATGGCCGCTGTCTTGTTGGAATATACAGCAACAGAGAAGCGTCACGTTCGGCTTGGTCGCAATTCGCGTCGACACACACACAAGAAGAATAGGGAGGAAAAAGAAAACGTCACATTTTTAACAGCAAATATAAGCCCAATTAAACCAGGTGACAGTAGTAGTACACGCATTACCTGAAACAGACGCGTCACTGGAAGCCCGAAAAGTGCGGTCCGGTGCCATGCATGTGCGACATTCATGTGTGAGCACCCCACACGGCGGCACGTTCCCTAGTTTTGGAATACCCGCAACACAGATTTGTGGTACCGGTCCTCCGCTCCCGGCCGGCAGCATACATACATGCAAACGCAGCGCCATCAGCGGACAAGGAACAAGCGGAAGCAAAGGACCGTTTGATGCGCGCACATGCATGTGCGATCTGGCACGCGTGCGTACGTGCTAACATGCATGACCAGTCAATGCAAACACCCTGAGATCTAGATTAGATTATACACCCCCCAACACAACGACCACCACCACCACACACACACACCCCACCCCCACGCCCGGGTTCCAGTTCAAACTTGGAAGACTTACACAACATCCATCTAGATCTCAGGCCGAATGTTCCTTACATGTATTTTTAAAATGAGATGAAACCACATATGATTTCCTGTACCATACTAATTACTACTACTTTCGTTCTCGAATATTTGTCGGTCGCTAGTTCATTTTTGAACTAAAAAGTGACAAATAAAAAAAGAATGGAGGAAGTACATTTTTAGAATTTAACCTAAAAATGTGTATATGTAGGTACGGTACTACTAACTCTAGTTTTTTCTTCTAGTTTTTTTTCCTTTCTAAATTGTCATGGACATATCTTCATAGAATATATAAGTAATTCTAGTAGCATTGGTCTTTTCATCTCAGGTTTAGAAGTACAAAAATGATTTTATATCAGAGAAAATAATCAAGACCAATGTCGTCACAAAAAGTTTAAGCTGGTCAGACCGACTCATCCGTGCCAACTAGTACGACAAAGCTATGTCAGTGTGTCACATCAGACCCACGAAGGGTGTCTTCCTAGTCTGATGCTCCTAGGAGCTCTCTGGCCACTCTCTAGAATGCCTCAACCTTCATCAATTACTAGGTGAGTGCCCGTGCGTTGCAACGGAGACATATAATATCATGGTAACTTATATACAAAACGTGTGTTATATTGTTATGAGAAAATATTTCAAAATCTATTTGTGATTCTGGTCATACATAAATTCTGTTATTTTAATCTAGTTGTTTCACCACTACTGTCGGCGTTTCGAGACCGGGGGGTCCCCGAGCCGACGAGTGAGAGTGCCGCGTGCCCCAGCCCAGATGGGTCGAGCGCGTGGGCGAGCGCGAAGGGGGGAAGAGAGCGAGAGGTCGGTGGCCGGAGCCGGGTCGTGACGAGGGAGACGGAGATTCCCGCGGCCTTCGTGTTCGTCCCGCGCCCAGGTCGGGTGCGCTTGCAGTAGGGGGTTACAAGCGTCCGCGCGGGTGAGGGGAGCGAGCGGCCCCAAGAGAGCGCCTGCCCCTGCCCTCGTTCCCGCGAGGCCAACCTTCTCTAAGAAGGCCCTGGTCCTTCCTTTTATAAGCGTAAGGAGAGGATCCAGGTGTACAAAATGGGGGTGTAGCAAGGTGCTACGTGTCTAGCGGGGGAGAGCTAGTGCCCTAAGTACATGCCAAGGTGGCAGCCGGAGAGATCTTGGCACCCTGTTAGTGTGGCGTCGTGGCTGTCGGAGAAGCAGCGGAGCTTGATGGAGGGACAGCTGTTGGAACAGCTGTGCTCTTGCTGACGTCTCCCTGCTTTCGTAAGGGAGCCGAGAGTCGCCGTCGTCATGGTCTAGTGGGGCGCCATCATTGCCTATCTGGCGGAGCTGGCCAGATGGGACGCCGGTCTTGTTCTCTGCGACCCAAGTCGGCTCAGGGCAGGGTGATGATGACGCTTCCTGTTGACGTGGCGGTCTTGTGTCCTAGGTCGGGCGACGTGGAGGCTCCTCCGAAGTCGAGGTCGAGTCTGTCCTGCATGGCCGAGGCCGAACCTGAGCTCCTGGGTCGGGCGAGGCGGAGGCCGTTCGGCAGAGGCCAGGGCGGAGTCCGAGCCCTGGGTCGGGCGGAGCGGAGTTCGCCGTCTTCCGGGGCCTTAGCCCGAGTCCGAGCCCTGGGTCGGGCGGAGCGGAGTTCGCCGTCTTCCGGGGCCTTAGCCCGAGTCCGAGTCGCCGTCTTCTGGGGCCTTAGCCCGAGTCCGAGCCCTGGGTCGGGCGGAGCGGAGTTCGCCGTCTTCCGGGGCCTTAGCCCGAGTCCGAGCCCTGGATCGGGCGGAGCCTCCTATGGCACCTCTGGAAAAGCCTGGTCGCCCGTCGGTCTTACCTTTTGCGTTAAATGCCCCGATGACTTGGTCGGTTGGCGCGGTGATTTAGTCAGGGTTGCTTCTCAACGAAGGCAAGGCCTCGGGCGAGCCGGAGGTGCGTCTGCCGTAAAAAGGGGGCCTCGGGCGAGACGGAAACACCTCAGGGTCGGCTGCCCTTGCCCGAGGCTAGGCTCGGGCGAGGCGCGATCAGGTCGCTCGTATGGACTGATCCCTGACTTAATCAAACCCATCAGGCCTCTGCAGCTTTATGCTGATGGGGGTTACCAGCTGAGAATTAGGCGTCTTGAGGGTACCCCTAATTATGGTCCCCGACAGTAGCCCCCGAGCCTCGAAGGGAGTGATAACACTCGTTTGGAGGCTTTTCGTCGCACTTTTTTGCAAGGGGACCAGCCTTTCTCGGTTGCTCTTTGTTCCAGTGGGTGCGCGCGAGCGCACCCGCCGGGTGTAGCCCCCGAGGCCTCGGAGGAGTGGTTTCACTCCTTCGAGGTCTTAATGCCTTGCGTAATGCTTCGACCGGTCTGGTAGTTCCCTCATGCGAACAGGCCGTAGCCCAGGTGCACTGTCGGGGCCCAAGTTCTCGGGCTGGTATGTTGACGCTGTCAACGGTTCGGCCGGAGCCGGGTTTGCGAGAGCAGCCCCCGAGCCTCCGCACGGAGCGAGAGGACGATCAGGGACAGACCCGACTTTTTTACATACGCCCCTACGTCGCCTTTCCGCAAGGAGGAGGGGGGAGAGCGCCATGTTACCCTCGATGGGCACCGAACATGGTGTCTCCGGTGAGCTGCAATCGGGTAATCCGAGTGGACGTCCGTGCCCCGTTCGTTGGGGGTCGGCTAGGGGCCCGGAGGCACGCCCAAAAGTACCTGCGGGTGATCTGCCGGACCCGGTCCCCTGGCGACGGGGTCCGAGGGCTCGTTGCCTCCCTCCGATGGGATTCCGTTACAGAGTCGTTCCCGCTGGTCTCGAAAATGTCCTAGGGTACCTCGGGAGCGCAGCCCGAGCCTTGGTTATGTATCGAACGTACCCCTGGTCATCCCTCGCTCGGTGTCTGAGGCGACTGTGAACCCTTCGGAGGGCCAGCCTTCGAACCCCTGATCAGTAATGGGCGCGGAGCCCGAGTAGCCTGAGGCGGTCGTGGAACCTTTCGGGGGGCCGACCTTCGAACCCCTGACCAGTAGTGGGTGTCGGGCCCACGCGATCTGAGGCGGCCGTTGAACCCTTCGGGGGGCCAGCCTTCGAACCCCTGATCAGTAAGGAGGCTCGGAGCCTAGTTCCTTCACGGGGAAGGATCCCTTTTGGGGGTATCCCCTTTCCCGGTCCCTGTTGCAAGAGATAGAGAAAGAAGGAAAAGGGAAAAAAGGATACGAAATTGAACGACGTGGCGTACCTTTTTTGGGTGTGGTCGTTTTGGCGAAGGCGAAGCGTCGCCAGCTGCCCCTGCCAGAAACGTCGCCTGTCCAGCCGCGAAGTTAATGCGCCGGGGCGAGCGGTCGGCGATGCTACCGTTGCGTGCGCGAGCCGTTCGAGGTACGGGTCACGGGCGCGTCGTCTTCACACCGTGAGAGGGGGTTCTCTCGCTGCCTCCGGATGGGACATGAGCTTGGCCGATGGCGTGACCGCTGCTCTCGCGCGCCTGCCACCGCCATTACTGCCGGCCCACTTTTGACCGCGTTTGACCGCTGCGTCAGGCTGGCGCTGCTGGGTCGCGCGCTGGGTCGCCTCGAATCACGGTATCGGTTCCGCAATCGAGGAGGTGCGGTGGTGGCGCAAGTGGCACAGCGGCTCGCATGCAGCACCCGGCGCGCCAGTTGCGCGACGCGTGGGCTTGGGCCGCCGCGCTGGCCTGTCAGGAGTTGGAGAGGTGCGTCCACTTGGCGCGGTTGCACGCCGCCTGCATGGCCGCCTGCCCCTTTCGCCCGCTGGTCTGGGCAAAAGTGGAGGGTTACTTGTAACCGCTGGGTGGTTGCGCGCGTCGTGCGCGGCGGTTCGGCTTCTTCTGCTCGGAGCCGGTCTCCCTGACTTGTGGGTCCCAGCCCCCGCGCCGCGGGGGAGGGCTTTAGAGGCGTGTTGGAGAAGACTCAGCCCGTGACGGTTGGGGGCGCAAGCAGGGGGAGTTGCCTTTAAAAGGAGGACGACCCCCTTCGTAAGGTGACCATGTCCTCTTCCTCCCTTATGCATTGTGTTTCTCCATCTTCCAAGCCCCCGGATGGGGGGAACCGCCGTCTTTTCGCTCCATTGTTGGAGGAACGCAACTCCGTGGGAGTTGGTACCTTTCAGCCATCGTTCGGCTTCAAGGATTTTCATCAGCCAGCCCAGCCGCTCCCCCTCGCCGGGGGTCACCCAGGACGGCGACCACCAGCCCCTGGATGGGGAGGAGCAGCTGGGCTGTGGCCTTTGCCCCGCTCCCAGCTGGTCTTCATCATCCCGGCCGGGACAGGACCCGGGCCAAGCCGGTGTTCTGCCCCTTGCGTGGGTCGGCCGACCGCCTCCTCTTCCAGCTTCTGGCGGTGGAGACCATCCTCCAGTTCTGCGGAGGAGACGTCCTCCAGTCATGCTGGGGGAGGCGGGCTGTTGCTATCCAGCTAGGATGCAACATTCCGTCCTCTTCCTCGCTTGCGTGGCGAGGACAGGGGTGAGGTCCTGCCGATGCGCCTTGGGGCAACCCGCGTTTGCTGGTGATTCGCCCAGAGCTCGTCGCTCCATGGGCTTCTCTGGCGGGGAGGTTGTCCGCACCTGCGGGGATGGAACCGGAGTTCCGTTTGTAATGGCATTTCGAGTGCCGGATTTTTTGTTCATTTCGGCTTTCGGGGCCTGAACATGTGTGTAACGCCGGCACGGAGCCGTGTTTTTTCCTTATTTCTGAGCACTAAGACTCGCCTGTTGTTTGCCTGAACCGCTTCACCAAGCGTGAGTCGCCCCGTGTCAAGGTGACGAGTAAGGTATCCGTATCCCAGAGGCGTAGGAATCCCTTGGCTCGGTCGGCCCTGCTGCCCGGGGCTCCTCCGGCTTAGTTAAAGAGACCCCTTGGCCGCTCTTCGACGAGCCGAGGCCGGGGGTAGCGATATCAGCAAGAGCGGAGGCGGAGTTGGCTCGAAAATGAAACCTGGTTGGCCGGAGCCTAGCCGGGTTGTCTGTTGGCAGGATTGACGTCGGAGTTGATCAGCCGAGGCTTCGGACCGGGCTGGCGCCCTCGGAAGGTGGTCGGCCGAGGCCCCGGAGGTGGCCGGCCGAGCCGCCCGCTCGGGCCGGATCCGGAGAAGTCCCTGACAGCGATTGCTCGAGCGTGGTGATGACGTCGTCCTTCGGAGCGGAGGCCCTCGGACCGCGTCACCGTCCGAGGCTAGGTCGGGCCTCGCCGAAGGTGCCGTCGATGCCGAGGTTGTCGCCGCCCCATTCCAGCGTTAAGACCCGAGCCTGCAGGGTCAAATCGTCTTGTAGCGTGGGCCTTGTGCGGCCGTCGAGGCCGGAACACACACCCTTGCTGCGTTATAAAGCTGCGTCTCTTTTCCTCTTGTTTCGAGTATCTGGACTTTTTGTCGGTAGCAGGGATGTTAGTGCGAGCGAGAGTTGCTTCTCGCGGAAGGTGATGAGTGAGGTATCCGTATCCCGGAGGCGTGGGAGTCCCTCGGCTCGGTCGGCCTCGCCGCTTACGCGTACTTTCACCCGTCCATGAGGCCCTGTCACCGACTCGGTCGAGAAGGCTCGAAGAATCGCTTCGACAGAAGGGCTTCCGAACGTAAAGACTTATTCGATCCGCAGAGTCACCTTATCCGAACGCGAGTTACTTATCGCAGAAGGTGATGAGTGAGGTATCCGTATCCCGGAGGCGTAGGAGTCCCTCGGCTCGGTCAGCCTTGACTGCTTACGTGTACCCCGTCGTTTCCAGGACCCACTTTTCGAAGTAGTCAAAAAGCACGAAAGATGTTCTGGTAAAAGAGATTTTCTTTTCGAGGAAAATTTTGACGCAGAGGGGGTTTCGGGTTTCCCCCCTTTTAGCCCCCGAGGGAGGGTCGGGCCTTGCCGAGGCGAGGCCGACCCTTCCTTGTTGACTAAACTTTGCGCGGGTGCGGGGTATATGAACAACTTGGAAACATCTTAAGGGTAGAAGCGACGTAGCTGTTGGATGTTCCAAGCGTTGCCGTAGACCTCGCCCTGACTGTTGGCCAGCTTGTACGTTCCGGGCTTCAGAACTTTGGCGATGATGAACGGCCCCTCCCAGGGGGGCGTGAGCTTGTGCCTCCCTCGGGCGTCTTGCCGCAGCCGAAGCACCAGGTCGCCCACCTGGAGGTCTCGGGGTCGGACCCCTCGGGCGTGGTAGCGTCGCAGGGACTGCTGGTACCGCGCCGAGTGTAGTAAGGCCCTGTCCCGAGCCTCGTCCAGCTGGTCCAGCGAGTCTTCTCGGCTTGCTTGGTTCCTTTCATCATCATAGGCCCTCGTCCTCGGGGAGCCGTATTCCAGGTCCGTGGGCAAGACGGCCTCGGCCCCGTAGACCAGGAAGAACGGCGTGAAACCCGTGGCTCGGCTCGGCGTCGTCCTCAGGCTCCAGACCACCGAGGGGAGTTCCTTCATCCACCGCTTGCCGAACTTGTTGAGGTCGTTGTAAATCCGAGGCTTGAGCCCTTGTAGGATCATGCCATTGGCGCGCTCTACTTGCCCATTCGACATGGGATGAGCTACGGCGGCCCAGTCCACCCGGATGTTGTGATCCTCGCAAAAATCCAAGAATTTTTTGCCGGTGAACTGGGTGCCGTTGTCGGTGATGATGGAGTTCGGGACCCCGAAGCGATGGATGATGTTGGTGAAGAATGCCACTGCCTGCTCGGATCTGATGCTGTTCAGGGGTCGGACCTCGATCCACTTGGAGAATTTGTCGACAGCGACCAGCAGGTGCGTGTAGCCCCCGGGCGCCTTCTGCAGAGGGCCGACGAGGTCCAGACCCCACACAGCGAAGGGCCAGGTGATGGGTATCGTCTGCAGAGCCTGAGCGGGCAGGTGGGTCTGCTTCGCATAGAATTGGCACCCTTCGCAGGCGCGGACAATTCTAGTGGCATCAGCCACCGCCGTCGGCCAGTAGAAGCCTTGGCGGAAAGCGTTCCCGACGAGGGTTCGAGGTGCTGCATGATGGCCGCAAGCCCCCGAGTGTATTTCCCGCAGGAGTTCCTGACCTTCGGCGATGGAGATGCATCGCTGGAGGATGCCCGAGGGGCTACGGTGGTAGAGCTCCTTCTCATCGCCCAGCAAGACGAACGACTTGGCGCGTCGCGCTACCCGCCGAGCCTCGGCTCGGTCGAGGGGCAGTTCTCCTTGGTGGAGATATTGCAGGTACGGGGTTTGCCAATCTTGATCTGGCATGACCCCGCTCTGCTCCTCCTCGATGCGCAGTGCTTCGCCCTCGGGGGCCGAGGGTTCTTCGGGCTCGGACGCGTCGCCTATCTTGACGGAGGGTTGGTGCAGATCCCGGGAGAAGACGTCCGGGGGAACCGTCGTTCGCCCCGAGGCTATCTTCGCCAGCTCGTCCGCAGTCTCGTTGTAGCGCCGGGCGATGTGGTTAAGCTCAAGCCCGTAGAACTTGTCTTCCAGGCGTCAAACCTCCTCACAGTAGGCTTCCATCTTCGGGTCGCGGTAGTGGGAGTTCTTCATGACTTGGTCGATGACGAGCTGCGAGTCGTCGCGTGCATCGAGGCGTCGGACCCCTAGCTCGATGGCGATTCGCAATCCGTTGATCAGAGCCTCGTACTCAGCCACATTGTTGGACGCCGGGAAATGGAGGCGGAGCACGTAGCGCAGGTGTTTCCCGAGGGGCGAGACGAAGAGCAGGCCCGCGCCGGCTCCCGTCTTCATCAGCGACCCGTCGAAAAACATGGTCCAGAGCTCCGGTTGGATCGGAGCCGTCGGCAACTGGGTGTCGACCCATTCGGCTATGAAGTCCACCAGTACCTGGGACTTGATGGCCTTCCGAGGGGCGAACGAGATTGTCTCGCCCATGATTTCCACCGCCCACTTTGCGATCCGTCCCGAGGCTTCTCGGCACTGGATGATCTCCCCCAGGGGGAAGGATGACACCACAGTCACCGGATGAGACTCGAAGTAATGTCGCAGCTTTCGCCTTGTCAGGATCACTGCATACAGCAGCTTCTGGACTTGTGGGTAGCGGATCTTGGTCTCGGACAGTACCTCGCTGATGAAGTAAACTGGCCTCTGAATGGGCAAAGCATGCCCCTCTTCCTGCCTTTCGACCACGATCGCGGCGCTGACCACCTGAGTGGTAGCGGCGACGTAGACCAGGAGGGCTTCTCCATCAGCTGGGGGTACCAAGATGGGCGCCTGGGTGAGGAGCGCCTTCAGGTTCCCGAGAGCTTCCTCGGCCTCGGGAGTCCACGTGAAGCACTCGGCCTTCCTTAAGAGACGGTACAGGGGCAGGCCTCTTTCGCCGAGGCGCGAGATGAAACGGCTCAAGGCCGCGAGACATCCCATGACCCTCTGTACGCCTTTTAAGTCCTTGATGGGCCCCATGTTTGTGATGGCTGCGATCTTCTCCGGGTTGGCTTCGATGCCCCGCTCGGAGATGATGAATCCCAAGAGCATGCCTCAGGGCACCCCGAAGACGCACTTCACGGGATTGAGCTTGACGCCCTTCGCCTTGAGACACCGGAATGTCAGTTCGAGGTCGGAGAGAAGATCGGAGGCTTTCCTCGTCTTGACTATGATGTCATCGACGTAAGCCTCGACCGTGCGACCGATGTGTTTGCCGAACACATGGTTCATGCACCGCTGGTACGTTGCACCCGCGTTCCTCAAACCGAACAGCATGGTGACATAACAGTACATGCCGAAGGGCGTGATGAAAGAAGTCGCGAGCTGGTCGGACTCTTTCATCTTGATTTGATGATACCCTGAGTAGGCATCGAGGAAAGACAGGGTTTCGCACCCTGCAGTGGAGTCCACGATTTGATCGATGCGAGGTAGAGGGTAGGGGACCTTCGGACATGCTTTGTTAAGACCAGTGTAGTCTACACACATCCGCCATTTCCCCCCTTTCTTCCTCACAAGTACAGGGTTGGCAAGCCATTCGGGGTGGAATACCTCTTTGATGAACCCTGCTGCTATCAGCTTGCAGATCTCCTCGCCTATCACCCTGCGCCTTTCCTCGTCGAATCGGCGCAGAGGCTGTCTGACCGGCCGGGCCCCGGCCCGAATATCCAGCGAGTGCTCGGCGACATCCCTTGGTATGCCGGGCATGTCCGAGGGACTCCACGCAAAGACATCGGCGTTTGCGCGGAGAAAGTCGACGAGCACTGCTTCCTATTTGGGGTCGAGCCCGGAACCGATCCGGATCTGCTTGGAGATGTCACCACTGGGGTCGAGAGGGACGGCCTTGACCGTCTCCGCTGGCTCGAAGTTGCCGGCGTGTCGCTTCACGTCCGGCACCTCTCGGGAGAGGCTTTCCAGGTCGGCGATGAGGGCCTCGGACTCGGCGAGGGCCTCGGCGTACTCCACGCACTCCACATCGCATTCGAACGCGTGTTTGTACGTGGGGCCGACGGTGATGACCCCGTTGGGGCCTGGCATCTTGAGCTTCAGGTACGTGTAGTTGGGGACGGCCATGAACTTTGCGTAGCATGGCCTTCCCAACACTGCGTGGTAGGTTCCTCGAAACCCGACCACCTCGAACGTCAAAGTCTCCCTTCGGAAGTTGGAGGGCGTTCCGAAGCAGACAGGAAGGTCGATCTGCCCGAGGGGCTGGACGCGCTTCCCAGGGATGATCCCATGGAAGGGCGCAGCGCCTGCTCGGACGGATGACAGATCGACGCGCAGGAGCCTGAGGGTCTCGGCGTAGATGATGTTGAGGCAGCTGCCCCCATCCATCAGGACCTTAGTGAGCCTGACGTCGCCGATGACGGGGTCGACGACGAGCGGGTACTTCCCCGGGCTCGGCATGTGGTCGGGGTGGTCGTCCCGGTCGAAGGTGATGGGCTTGTCGGACCAGTCTAAGTAGACTGGTGCCGCCACCTTCGCCAAGCAGACCTCCCGACGCTC
Source organism: Zea luxurians (assembly GCA_029449295.1). NCBI lineage: Eukaryota > Viridiplantae > Streptophyta > Magnoliopsida > Poales > Poaceae > Zea > Zea luxurians. The sequence goes on along the minus strand of JAOPSE010000023.1, from coordinate 32,267,870 downwards.
TTGCTTACGATGCCGAGCCGAGGCATTCGCCGCATGCCCTCCGTAGATCATGAAGCAGTCGCGGACCTCGGGGAACTCTCCTGCTTGGCGATCCTCCCTTTTGTCGTCGTCGTGAGCCCTGCCGCCCTCTGCGGGTGGCCCGGCCCGGTGGAAGTGGCGCCGAAGCATGACGCACTCTTCGAGGGTGTGCTTGACGGGCCCCTGATGGTAGGGGCACGTCTCCTTGAGTGCCTTGTCGAAGAGGTTAGCACCTCCGGGGGGCTTCCGAGGGTTCTTGTGCTCGGCGGCGGCGACAAGGTCTGCATCGGGAACGTCGCGTTTCGCTTGTGACCTCCTCCTGCCTTTCTTCTTGGCGCCGCGCGGAGCAGACGCCTCGGGAGCATCTTCCGACGGGCGGCCCTGGGGCTGCTTGTCCTTTCGGAAGATGGCCTCGACCGCCTCCTGGCCGGAGGCGAACTTGGTGGCGATGTCCATCAGCTCGCTCGCCCTGATGGGGGTCTTGCGACCCAACTTGCTCACCAGGTCACGGCAGGTGGTGCCGGCAAGGAACGCGCCGATGACGTCGGAGTCGGTAATGTTGGGCAGCTCGGTGCGCTGCTTCGAGAACCGCCGGATGTAGTCCCGAAGAGACTCTCCCGGCAGTTGCCGACAGCTTCGGAGGTCCCAGGAATTCCCGGGGCGCACGTACGTGCCCTGGAAGTTGCCGGCGAAAGCTTGGACCAGATCCTCCCAGTTGGAAATCTGCCCCGGAGGCAGGTGCTCCAACCAGGCACGAGCAGTGTCGGAGAGGAACAGGGGGAGGTTGCGGATGATGAGGTTGTCGTCGTCCGTCCCACCCAGCTGACAGGCCAGGCGGTAGTCCGCGGGCCACAATTCCGGTCTCGTTTCCCCCGAGTACTTTGTGATAGTAGTCGGGGGTCGGAATCGGGTCGGGAACGGCGCCCGCCGAATGGCTCGGCTGAAGACATGCGGACCGGGTGGTTCGGGCGAGGGACTCCGATCCTCCCCGCTGTCGTAGCGTCCCCCACGCCTGGGGTGGTAGCCTCGACGCACCCTTTCGTCGAGGCGTGCCCGACGGTCGCGATGAGGGTGCTCGTCGCCGAGGTGGCCCGGGGCCGCAGGCGCGGTGTTGCGCGTGCGCCCGGTATAGACCGAGGCTTCCCGCGTGAGTCGGGAAGTCGCGGCACGAGGTTCCGAGGGGTACCCCTGCCTTCGGGAGGCAGAGCTCTCGGCTCGCCGGGCCGCAGCGCCTTCCAGGAGATGCTTGAGCTCTCCCTGGATTCGCCGTCCCTCGGTGGTAGATGACTCCGGCATCGCGCGGAGGAGCATCGCTGCGGCTGCCAGGTCCTGGCCGGTTCCGCCGGATGCGGGTGGCAGTCTGGCCCTGGCATCGTCGGTGATGCGGTGCTGGAGACCCTGGGGCAGGTGACGTATTTCTCCGGCCGGGGGCTGGCCCGCCCATACCTGCCCGACGTCCCGGCGGATTGCCTCGAGCGCTCCTGCTCCCTCATCGAGCCCGGCCTGCGCCCCGCGGACTTGCTCAAGCCGTGGGTCGTGACCCCCCGCCGGAACGGGGACCACAGCTAGCTCCCGCGGGATGTCGGCGCGAGGCGCTGGCCTAGGGGGATCACCACCCTCCGGCATGCCGAGACAGCTGCCTCCGGAGGGATCCCCTAGCTCGATGTGGAAACATTCGCGGCTCGGGCCGCAGTCCTTGTCGTTAAGGCTGCGGCTGTCGTCGGAACAGTCGGAGAGGCAGTAGTTGCATGCGGTCATGAAGTCCCGCATGGCACTAGGGTTGCCAGATCCAGAGAAATCCCAGCAGATGCTGGGGTCGTCGTCTTCCTCGGACCCAGAGGGTCCGTAAGTTGAGACGCCCGTCAATCGGTCCCAGGGCGACCGCGCACGAAACCCCAGAGGGGTTGCACTCGCCTCAACGTGAGTATCCGCCAAAGCGAGATCGCTAGGCAGGTTGAGGTCGAGTCGAAATGACGAAAGATGGGGAGCAGTCGGTACCTTTTTGTCGACGAGGAGCGACGGAGTCATGTCGGGGGCTGACCGTGCCGTCGTCTTGGGTACGAGGGCGACGTCCTGCAGGCCCTTCGTGAGCGTGCTGGCGTCGTCCACCTGCTCGGGGTCGACGTGCTGCGGGGGGATGGCGCTCGCCTTCGCCTCGAACGCGAGGGTGACGCTTGGTGTGTCCTCCGTTGGGGCGCTGGGGATGTCGATTTGCTCGACAGCCATCGGAGCGCAGCCTCCCGCTCGGCCCTGGTTGCCCCGCCTCCTCCTCCTCCGACGGCGAGGGAGAGGATGGGGCGAGCTCGAAAGTTGTCCTTCCCCCACGCGGGAAAGACGTCGTCAGTTCCGCTGCCGGCGGGCGGGCTGTCGACCGCCATTGTCGCCGCCGTACGGCGGTGGAAGGAGTACCATGTCGTAGCCGCTGTCGAGAGACATGAACTCGAGGCTCCCGAAACGGAGCACCGTCCCGGGTTGGAGAGGTCATTGGAGACTGCCCATCTGGAGCTTGACGGGAAACTGCTCGTCAACACGCAGCGTGCCCCTACCTGGCGCGCCAACTGTCGGCGTTTCGAGACCGGGGGGTCCCCGAGCCGACGAGTGAGAGTGCCGCGTGCCCCAGCCCAGATGGGTCGAGCGCGTGGGCGAGCGCGAAGGGGGGAAGAGAGCGAGAGGTCGGTGGCCGGAGCCGGGTCGTGACGAGGGAGACGGAGATTCCCGTGGCCTTCGTGTTCGTCCCGCGCCCAGGTCGGGTGCGCTTGCAGTAGGGGGTTACAAGCGTCCGCGCGGGTGAGGGGAGCGAGCGGCCCCAAGAGAGCGCCTGCCCCTGCCCTCGTTCCCGCGAGGCCAACCTTCTCTAAGAAGGCCCTGGTCCTTCCTTTTATAAGCGTAAGGAGAGGATCCAGGTGTACAAAATGGGGGTGTAGCAAGGTGCTACGTGTCTAGCGGGGGAGAGCTAGTGCCCTAAGTACATGCCAAGGTGGCAGCCGGAGAGATCTTGGCACCCTGTTAGTGTGGCGTCGTGGCTGTCGGAGAAGCAGCGGAGCTTGATGGAGGGACAGCTGTTGGAACAACTGTGCTCTTGCTGACGTCTCCCTGCTTTCGTAAGGGAGCCGAGAGTCGCCGTCGTCATGGTCTAGTGGGGCGCCATCATTGCCTATCTGGCGGAGCTGGCCAGATGGGACGCCGGTCTTGTTCTCTGCGACCCAAGTCGGCTCAGGGCAGGGTGATGATGACGCTTCCTGTTGACGTGACGGTCTTGTGTCCTAGGTCGGGCGACGTGGAGGCTCCTCCGAAGTCGAGGTCGAGTCTGTCCTGCATGGCCGAGGCCGAACCTGAGCTCCTGGGTCGGGCGAGGCGGAGGCCGTTCGGCAGAGGCCAGGGCGGAGTCCGAGCCCTGGGTCGGGCGGAGCGGAGTTCGCCGTCTTCCGGGGCCTTAGCCCGAGTCCGAGCCCTGGGTCGGGCGGAGCGGAGTTCACCGTCTTCCGGGGCCTTAGCCCGAGTCCGAGTCGCCGTCTTCTGGGGCCTTAGCCCGAGTCCGAGCCCTGGGTCGGGCGGAGCGGAGTTCGCCGTCTTCCGGGGCCTTAGCCCGAGTCCGAGCCCTGGGTCGGGCGGAGCGGAGGTCGCCGTCTTCCGGGGCCTTAGCCCGAGTCCGAGCCCTGGGTCGGGCAGAGCGGAGTTCGCCGTCTTCCGGGGCCTTAGCCCGAGTCCGAGCCCTGGGTCGGGCGGAGCCTCCTATGGCACCTCTGGCAAAGCCTGGTCGCCCGTCGGTCTTACCTTTTGCGTTAAATGCCCCGATGACTTGGTCGGTTGGCGCGGTGATTTAGTCAGGGTTGCTTCTCAACGAAGGCAAGGCCTCGGGCGAGCCGGAGGTGCGTCTGCCGTAAAAAGGGGGCCTCGGGCGAGACGGAAACACCTCAGGGTCGGCTGCCCTTGCCCGAGGCTAGGCTCGGGCGAGGCGCGATCAGGTCGCTCGTATGGACTGATCCCTGACTTAATCAAACCCATCAGGCCTCTGCAGCTTTATGCTGATGGGGGTTACCAGCTGAGAATTAGGCGTCTTGAGGGTACCCCTAATTATGGTCCCCGACAACTACATTGCAACCATCAGTATCATACAGACTTCAATATATGCCACGATTTCCATGGTCTCATCATTGGAGAGCACGCCCATGCGTGCCGAAAAAAGTTCCCGCGTACATCGTCAGTCATCAGGCACACACCACCATACGCGCTTGCTCAAACAAAAAAACAATTATTTATGTTTGCGAAGAGAATTCAAGGCAGACCAGCACAAAAAGCTACCCCGACGGTGGGAAGGATGACGAACTGATCATTGTTGTCGGTCCTCCTCTGCGTCACCTCCGACGCCGAGATGATGCCACAGTCCATGATATAGTAGACGCCAAACGCCCGTGACATGGCGAGTACCGATGACTCTTGGTTGGGCTGCCAGACGAAGTGCACCTCGGGCTCATTAGCAATGTAGTACACCTGGCTGTTGCACCACCGGATGTGTTACTCCTCTACATACATCATGTTCGAGGACACTCACACAACGTTAGCAACGACCGTTGTTCGAGCGCACAAGAATTCATGGCCATTCAGTAGCGACTTACATGGCAGGTTGGACTTTAGATGGACGATGAGCTGGACGGCGTTATAACGTCGTCGTTGGATGTGGTGCCCAGAACAACCCGAGAGTCGCTGACATTGGCAACGACCATGAGGACCCCCTGCTTGACGATGGACAACATGGTGCAGCCGCGCTGGACCGCGTCCAAGCAGCGGCTGCGTCGGAGCTTGTCATACACAAGGGCTCATGCGGCTACGTAGGACTGCTTCCAGAGGTCGAACTGGCAGTCGTCAAGCTTCTTCTCGTCATCGATGAGCGACGCCAAAGTGAGCGCCTCCTGCTAGTGGTGTTTGTTCGGGGTTTCCAAGCAAGAAACATAGATTCATCCTTGGCGTTGGTTTATGAAAATGACTCACAAGTCAGATCCATGGAAAAAATATTATGGCGAATAAATGACACGCATGCAAAAAGGAATTTAAGTTGAAAACATTACTCAAACAAAAGAAATTGCATGCAAGACTCTTCTTTAAATACTACTCCTTCCATCCAAAAATATAATTCAAGAATCTCAGTGATACTTATCTACTACTACGCATTATGCAAGGGTAGTAGGGTAGGCTTGGGGAGAGATGTAGTAGATGTTTTACCTGTCATAGATGTAGACATAAACAAACATGTGGTGTAGCAGTAGCAACATTTCGCATTTGCCTGAGAGGTCACAGGTTCGAATCTCCTTGGGGTCATTTGTGTTTTTTAATTTTAGCTAGACGTGGGCTGTACGTGGGAATGCGCTTTGTTGTGTCGTGCGGGGAGGAGGGAATGAGAAAGACAGAACATAGAATGGGAATGGCAGAACCGGAAATGATGGCAGAACACGGAATGACAAACTACTCTTGCAGCCTTAATAAGTAGTAGAGATACACAACATATGAGAGGATTAAGTCACACAATTCAAAAAATATTACACACCAACATTCAAACTATATAGCCAGTGAACAAATCTCAAATCTGGGTTGCTACTAATTTCTATTACATCCATACGTATTGCAACACATATAAGAGGGCAAACTTACTAATTTTCCCATAAATTATACAATCAACCATAAATATCAAGAAATCTAAAGAAAAAGAACTATTCAACTCTATTATATAAGAGGATGAACTTGCTAGCCTTTTTTGTACTTAAATGAGTAAAATCTTCAACATTTTTTCGAAAAAATGAAGTGCACCTCTTGTCTTTTTAGCTTATGGCAAAACGAACAGAGAGCTCATTTGTGTTCTTGGCACCAGCTCGAGGAAGGAGGGGGTTTATACAGTAGGAGTATTAGTACCAGTTAGTAATTCTAATCGATACTAATGTAAGGCTTACCGATGAGTGGTTTCATCTGGTACTAATAGTATTAGTACCGATTTGCGTCTTCAGTGAAGCCTTGACATTAGTACCGATTGCAATATTGAAGCTCTAAGCAGTTAAAACCGGTACCGAAAACAGTTGACCGGGCTTTCTTTCCTTAAGTTTAGTACTGGTTCTTAGGAAACTGATCATGAAATTAGGGGACGGAAGCCTTGCTCCCTAGTAGTCGATGAAAATCAGTCATATTACATACTGAACCACTTCACTGTAACCGGAGGACCAAACATTTCTCTGCAACTGGAGAAGCACCAAACATGACAGCCACCATTAATGTAAACATAGCCGTGGTTCATTCATCCAGTCAACTCCCGATCACCAGGCTGCATGTAGGACAAAAAATTTATGTGTACCGATTCTAAGACAACAACACCTTCTATTATGTGTACCACACATAGTTAGTTGTTGGTAGGTCCTGATTGCATATATAATGATGGATAGCCTAATGTTAAATCCTGATTGCGTATCTATTGGGTTTGGTTCCATGACAAGATATTGGGTTGGGTTTGCTTTCTCTTGGAGATTCAGAGTGAGCATGTCTTTGGCCATATTCTTCACTTCAAGTGCTTGTATCCTTTCTTCCATACTCTTATTATGAGCATTTTTATTCTTGCTATCCTACTTGGCTCTCCCAACCTAACAGAACCATTAGATAGTTATGTTTTAGTAAACTTCAAAATTTGCATTATATTTGCACATACATATATCGGCATAATGCTATAATATACCATGAGCTTGTATCTTGACAATTCTCCAACATCGACTTGTTTTTTAGCCTGTCCAAGCTCTATGCTCCGTACTCTGCTAACATCAAAGTTTTGGAATCTCCACCTGTATTGTTTAAACATTAAATTATAAAAGTAATGTATAAGATTATAGCATTCTATAAACAAAAGACTACATACTTAGTGAGTCTTTTAGCAATTGTGTTAGCTTTGAATTCCTATAATTTAAAATAGCAACGACCTACAAGTGGTCAAAATTGAGTTACAAGACTAATAAAACTTAAATAAAGGACCCAAATTTAAATACCTAAAGAGTGCATATGACATCACCAAGTGTAGAAAGCGAACTGTTTACGTTCTGTGCTTGTTTCAACCTTTCTCCCTGTGCATATGTCTTTGCTGCCTATTCACTTCCAGTTCCAGCAAGGTCATTTAGCCATACTTTGATCTTTGTACATTCTCCATTCATCAAGTTTTCTCCTTTGACCATTACACAGTGTATACTGAAATTAAAATTCAATTAGTACATAACAGGTGCCTAGAGAATCATATATGCCATCCATCCTCCATCGGTGGTGGATGAGGAGGGCTCGTGTGTTTTATATTAAGCAAGTTCGTCACTGTAGGCAGGTCTTGTTTCTGTAGGTAGAGTTGGTTAGTACAAAATTGTAGTCGATAAAAATCTGGATAGAACAGTGCAGTGAAAACGGTCTCTTGTGTAATAGCCCAAAACAAAAATTATGGATGTAACATGTTTCTTTAGAAGTAATATTCAGTATGCAAACAACATGGATGAATCTTAAAACAACATGGATGAATCTAGTTTGTTAAAACAAATAAAGAATCTTCTTGGGGAAAAAATTCTCAGTTTTGAGTGCACTCCACTGATCTGCACCTCAAAAGATGCAAAATGGTAAGTACATATGATTGCATAAAACAAGATCACGACTACACAATAAACAAGAAAAAATAGCTATTTACACCATAGATCAAACCTCTGCCCATCAGCTAGTGAGAACTGAACTAATATCAGTAAAATAGTTGAATGATTGCTTGCTACAACATGCCTTATTTTGGACTTCAGAGTTATCGACTTACAGTGACTGTTTGGTGAATACCTATATGGTGTTTAGTTATCTTAGTGGTAATTAATCTACTTGAGGATAAATAACAACTTGTGTTTCATCTAGTTTCTAAGTAAATTGAACTTTCAAGTTTTCAAGGAAAAAGAGAGAAGTGACCAACATGCAGTTGCATCTCCTAATTCTTTGGCAAAGGTAATATTTTGTTGACCAATGGCCACTACTTTATAGAAAAAGACAAGTACTCTAAATAATGTCCTCACCTATTATAAGGATAAGCGCAAAAACAAACATGATCAAATAGTCAATGTGAACGACTCCAGATACTCCACCAGCAAGTTGGTGGCTTCTACATGGCATCTGTAGTTTATGTATTGTCTGAATAAGGCAGCAGGATATGCCTCTTTCCAAGACATGTGCCATGAAATCTTATTCTCTGCCTTGTTAGCCTGAATGCAAAGTGTAGCAGCCAAACCAGAGGTCGATCAACACTATTATATAAAAAAGTTAGGTGCCCATGCGTCGCTACCAATTCTATTATATAGGCTCTCCTCTCTCGCTCTCCTCCCCTAGCCACAGTAAACTTGTATCCTCCTCTCCCCCACTGTTGTCAGCGAGAGCTTCGAGCACCTCGACCACTCCCTCCCATCACTGCGCAGAGCTTAGCCCTCCCCTCTGACCCACTACCGCAGGGATCTCCCACGCATCTGGGATGGAGAACGACATCGTCGCCATCGTCGTGGTCGGCTAAAGATGAAGTTGTGCTTCTTTATTTGCAGACTTTCAGGTGGCTGCAGACTTTCAACCAATGTTCAGGTGACTGTAGACTTTCAGAATTATAGAAGTTCACACTAAACACGAATTTCACAATTTCACAATTTTAGACTTAATAGAAATTTTAGAATAATCTGTAGGTTTCAGAAGTTCAGGAGTTCATAAGTTCAGACTTTGTGCTTTCTTTTTTATTTTTCTTTTTCTTTGTTGTTCCATGCTCTTTCAGAACAACATTTCATATCTGTTAAACACATACCTTCTATAGCGAGGAGGGTGGGCTTCTTCAGCGAGCGATCTGCTTAGAGTTGGCAAACAACAATAGAAAATAGGGCTTCTTCATAGGCTCCGTTGCTGCACTAAAATAAACAAACAATAGTAGAAAGCAATGGCAAGGAGTTGGCAAACTGAAGAAAATCATCCGTCTAGCGCTAGGAGGCAGAAAATTCACATAACTTCCAACACAGAGCAGGACGACTAATCCGTTCTAGGCCCTGCCATCGCCTCCACCACATCGTCGCGCCAGAAAAGTAGCAAAAATATGAACTCCAGACCACATACTATATTTGGCTGATTACCTGGAAACCAAACAAAAGTCACAGATTGTTTACATCACAAGTGTAATGCCCCAACATTCTCATATGAATTAGGCACGCATAAACAGAACCTGAAAGGGCGTCCATAAAAACACAGACATTTTTTCTCTGGTCCGAGCGATTGGATGACATCGACGCGGATTGGTCGATGGGAGACGGAGGCGGGGGCATGGAACCAAGGACGACGCGGTTGGGTGACATCGACGAGCTGCGCCCCCGTGGAGGTGTGGAGGTGGGGTCGGGCAGAAATGCGGTGGATGGAGCGGTGGGCGCAGCGGCGGGATGGAGCGAGCGTGGTTTAGGGGTTGGGGTTCGTGGGGGCGGAGGCAGGTGGGGGCACGATGAAGCATTTTTGACACCCACAATAGGTCCTTATAGAGTAGTAGAGATTACTTACCACGTAGAACTTATCATTTTGGATCTACATCTGGCAAGGGGTCTCCCCTCATGGAGCGGGTTTTTGGATCATAGTATGTAGAGTTGACATCGGGATTCAAAAGATATTTTGTGTGTCTTCTCTGATACACAAATTCATGCGAAAACATAAAAATTTACCATCAAAGTTTAAATTGGTCACTAATACATCCTTGACATTCTAGAAGGAATGCAATCTATTTTCTGAGCAGTAGTGCAGTAGTTACCTAACAGTACCAGGCTTCCACCACCGGTAGTGCGCACATGCTTCTCTACCTTACCAGAGTCTATATGGGCATTGTGGTCTTTATTTAATTCAGTAGGAACTAATAGAATGATGCAGAATATTATTAAAACCATGTGTAACCGATGACACCTTATGAGGAGGAACCCAGCTGGCCGTCTCAGATCAGCAACAAAAGATCACTGGAGAGATCAGTTCAGCAGGATACATGGGGACTGAATAGTATATAATTCATGATCGTTTCTTCAGGTGATTTTTTCTGGTGTTAGCTGGTAGCCTCCTCGTATACTCTAGGCAGGGTAAGGTGGTTACTTTGTACGAGATTATTTTTTTAAAATAAGGTTGGGTTCCCCAAAAAGATGACTAAAAATTATAAAGGCATCCATCTCCTAAGAGCTTCAATGCTTTACCATTTTAAAGTGTTGTGACAAAAAACTCAGAATTATTAACAATGTTACAGTCTTCTTATCATTAATTTTAGGGAACATGTAATATATTTGTCTTACGTTTAGAGCAAGGCAGTGCCCATGATGACTGAACTTTTCATAGGTAGATTTGTAAATACATTTAACACTAAGGACACCCAAAACTTACCTTTCTTATTATGTAGTTGAAGATAATTTGGAACAGATCGCAGAAACTTGCATGTACCATTGATTGGACACTCATGGCCTCTCTGTTTTCATGCTTGCAACACATTTAAATATGCGACTGGTGACTCAATGTCATGCAAACGCCTCAGCCATTAAGTGTGCTAAGTGAACTAACATCAGAGAAACAGACAGCACCCTGCGCCCAGCGATCATCTGAAACTTCAGTTATGTGTTTCTAAAAAGACAGAGAGAGAAACTGTTATTCATCAGGTAGCCAAAAATGCAAAGGAGCAGGGCCTCACGCATAAGTGGTTGCAAGGAGAAAATTTGGATTTACAAAGGAAACACATACCAATTTGGATTGACCGGAGTCTATGGCCCTCGGAAGATGAATCCACAATTACTTGTATGGTGCATAGAACAAAACAAGTTTGTGTAACCTCCAACCATGATCGGCAGAACCATCTCTTTATCACTCTGCATTACCAAAGCAGAGCCAAAATAATTATCAAGACAAAAATAATTATCAAGACAAGAATTCAAGTGTTTAGCACACACATGATGTAAACTTCTTCATGGCAGTACCTTAGCTGAAATGACCTGCATCGCAATCAAATCAAATCAAAGGGCGGTGGAGCAGAGCAGGCAACTGGTGGAAGCACGAGGAGACAGAGAGCGTGGGCACATCGAAGAACTCTGCGTCGACGACGACGGCGAGGTCGAGCGCGCCGGCTGATGGCAGGACCAGGCCACATCGGGGACGCCTGCGCCGGTGGCCACCAGCATGCTTTTGGCCTGGGCCAAACACCCAACGTGTCGACAATAGGTGAGAGGCGAGAGGTGGCCTTACATGGAGCAGAGAAGGCCGCACAAGGTCGTCGGGCTCCACCGTCGCGTCGGACGTAGGTGCGAGGGAGAGGAGAGTAGGGTTTGCATGAGGAGGAGCGAGGAGGGAGGAAGCAGTTGCGTGGCGGTTCAAATCGCGTGGGGCAACGATGGGGCAGGCGGTGGTTGTCTCGACGGCGTTGGGGGAGGCCAAATCAGTGGCAGTTTCACGTGAGCGGGGCGGGGAAGACGACGGATGTTTCTTCGACAATGGATCTCGGGGTCGGGGTTGGTGGGGGCGCGTCCGCCATCACAGAGGCCAGCGCCGTCGAGGGCGAGGGGCGCGCGTGGGAGGTGGAGCAGTTCGCGGTGCGCGGGCCAGAGCAGTTCGCCGGGCGGGGCTGGCGTGCAGCGGGGGAATCGGCTGGGTCGCGCGCGGGATGCGGGAGGCAGCGGGCGGGCGGGCGGCGGGATACTCGGCGGCGGTGGTTTGCCGCGCGCGGGGGATGCAGGAGGCAGGGGAGAGCGGGGACAGTCTACAGATGACGCTTAATAGTTGTAGAGATTGGTTCGATTGTCGTCAGACTCCCGAGATCGTACCATACACGAGTGATCAACACAAAACACTACAGGAATTCTAAAGATTCCCGTCGGCCAGAGCAAAAGCCGACGGGCATAAAGTAATTCCCGTCGGCCCACTAGCAGCCGACGGGAGTTATGTTAACTCCCGTCGGCCACATCCCAGGCCGACGGAGATTACTTTAACGCCGTCGGCCACGTCCCAGGCCGACGGGGATTACGTTAACTCCCGTCGGCCACGTCACAGGCCGACGGGGATTAATCAGTTATGAGATCGGCCGAGACCACGCGCGGGCTCATTCACCTTGGTTTACCTTCAAACCGCCGACGGCCTCTACCTCGTTGCCGCCTCCGCCCCTAGCCGCGCCCGCCGAGCACTGCCGCCTGTAGCCGCGCCCGCCCCGAGCGCCGCCGCCCCTAGCCGTGCCCGCCCGAGCCCCGGCCCGCGCACCTAGCCGCGCCGCCGCCCCGGACCGCGCTGCCCCACGCCGAGTGCCCCACGCGGCCCCGCCCCTGGCCGAGCGCGCGACGCCGCGCCGACCCGCGCCCCCGCCTCGAGCGCCCCCACACCGCCCCAGCCCGCCCGAGCTGCGCCGCCCCCTAGCCCCCGTCGTCCGCCGTCCGCCCTCAACAAGTCGCCGCCGTCCACAACCAAGCGATGTATCAAGTGAGTATACATAATCCGAACTCTAAATTATTATATTTCAATACAACATCTTTAATATTAACACATATGTTTAACAGTTAATGCAGCAACAGGGCATGACAACAAATTTTCCACCGCCACCACAATGGAGCCAGTTTGCAAACACACCAGCTCCGCCACCACAGTTCAACACCCCTCCGACACATATACCTGCACCTGGAGATAGGGTACGTTTGATAACTATCGATTAATTTATACACTTGTATACTTTTTGATATTTGCATTTAACGTGTTGATATTTGCTAACTTGCATAGGTTACGCCCGAAGCGGGTGGTAGTGGTTCTGATCCCGTAGCAGGGACTGGATTTGTTGACTCACTCTTCGCGTTCCCTCCTCCTAGTGGTGGTGGCGGCAGCGGTCAAAGCTCTAACCACCCAAGTGGTGGTTATCTCTAAACACTTGAACTCGTGCTCATTATGTATTTTAACTCGTGGACGTTATGTTTGTGTAAACACTCTCGTATCTGAAATGTTTGTGATGTGTGAATTATATCAATGTGTTTGTGATGTGTGATGTCAATGCGTTTGTGATTTATATGTTCATGTGATATGTTTTGTCATATGTTTGTGCTATATATGTTTTGTGTATGTTATGTGTGCAATTGTGGAGAAATATCTAATTTGGTGTTGCTGTTGCAGAATTATAGGTTAACTCCCGTCGGTCCAGTTAATTCCCGTCGGTTTGACCATAGTCGACGGGAATTAACTATTAACTCCTGTCGGCCCAGTTAATTCCCGTCGGCTGATCTGGCCGACGGGGATTAATTAGTAACTCCCGTCGGCCAGGTCAACCGACAGGGATTAATTAGTAACTCCTGTCGGCCAGGTCAGCCGACGGGGATTAATTAGTTACTCCCGTCGGTTGTGGTGGCCGACGGGAATTAGCCGTAATTCCCCGTCGGCGGCCGACGGGGATAACCTTATCCCCGATAAGGGACGCCTGGCGGCTGACAACCGACTCCTGTCGGTTTAGTGCTTATTCCCACCGGTTCCTGGCCGACGGGAATTAACTGTTTTCCTATTGTGAAAGGTTTTTGGGGGCGGACAGGGTTGATTTCAAATGACTAGTATACATGGCAAGCTCAGAGGTCCTCAAGCCCTTGTAACATGGTCTGACACATGCATCAGATGGTGTGATGCCCCTAATTTTTCTACACTAAAGAGCCCAACAACTCCTTGCTTCATGTGACTTATAAATAGAGCATGCCTGGCTTTGGCATCGCATCTATGGACTTCCTAACCTAATATACACCCTTGTGATGCTAAGAAAATATTTCCCACTCAGCCTCTGGTGACTTTGATTCATCTAAAGTGAGATTGGGAGTTTCTTTGATTCATCTAAAGTGAGTTTGGGAGTTTCTCTAGTGATCTGTATTGAGTTGTTGAATCTAGTGGCACTAATGATCATCTTGAGTTGCGGGAGTATTATTACTCTTGGTGGTTTTCGCCACCTAGACGACTTGGAGATAGAGAAAGATCGTTGAGCGGTTTTAGTGGTTGTTGCCAGCATTGATCATTGAATGTAAGGATCTCTTGTGTCGATTCCTCGTGAGAGCTTCATAGAACTCTAGTAGAATTGTGGCTAGTTGGAGTATATCATTATTGCGATCCTTATGGTGTCCATGTGTTGGACTTGACGGTTAACGCTAACCACATATTTTGGATTCGCCACAAGGAGAACGTGGGTTGCCGACAAGCAATCGAACAATGGGGATGAATCATTTTGTTTGTTCACTTGTCTGTTTTGGTTTGACTGCTATCACACCTGCTTTTACATTCATATTCTTGTTTCGTGTGGTAGTTGACTGAGTAACTGTAGATAAGCTCATACTCCCTCCGGTGCAGTAAAAGAAGTCATCCTGCGCGTGACCGAGCGTGCACAAAAAGAAGTCATAGCGCGCGTGGGTCTGGGATTTGGACGTTGTTGCCCCTAGTAATTGCACAAAAAAAGATGCATTTAAGAGGAATCGAACTTGAGACCTCCAGTCTAGAATGCCTTGGAGCTGCTGCAGCAACCAATCAAGCCTGATTGTTTTAGTGACATTAATGCACCCATATCCCTATTTAATAGGGGCAAACAGGGAAAACTCTATGATAATTAATTACTCCTTGGTATGCACAATTATATCCTAAACGACTACCTTTACTGCACTGGAGGGAGTATTTGTAAATAGTTGTATTTATATCTTTTTTAACTTACTAGTGTAATTAATTAGTTGTTATACTGTATGCTTGAGTGAAATCAACCTATAGACTTAGTAACTAGGACTGTTTAAGGGGCTTACTCGTGAAATAGAGCTTAGAGCAAGTATTTGCTTCAGTGACACCTACTATATATACTAATTAAGTTTTCCTCTAGTATCTGGTGGTATATATTGAATGGTACCTTTACAGGCTATTCACCCTATATAGCCATCTAGATCCTATTAGCGTGTCATATGGCGAGATAGTGTATCATTGTATCCATCATCTTTTGTCTCGTCATCAGTTGATGGGAATGTGTGATGCAAAAAGGTGTTTTTTCTAGACCCTGTGATAGCTGGGTGGATCCATGATGCTTAAGAGCTCATTTGGGAGCGCAAAGATCCATCGTCTTTCCCGTGTTTAGCTAGGTAAACCATCCCACGAGTACCCTAGTCCTGTGTTTTTCTCGAAGACACTTGGAAACCCAATATCTGGTTATGCGTGGCCCGGTTAACGGCATGTATCGATGGGTCTGGAAACCTAACCTCCCGAAGTCGGAATTCTGCTCCACTCGCTTCTCTCGCTCGCATCCTCTATAGCACGTGGTCGCCGCCGCTGCCTACCCGATGCTTCTTCCGCCTTCACCGTCCGACACGGTCACCGCATCTGCCGCCTCATCCCTCACTTGTTGCTCCCATCACCTTCTCCTTTGGATCCAGCCACCGAGCGCCCGAGCCTCCACTCTCCATCTCGCCTCCTCCTCTAGATCCAGTTGTCGGCGGGCCCTCACTCATGGGGTTGCTGCCGTCACCACCTATCTCGTCGCACCGCCTCTGAGAAAGAAGACAACGGTAGTTGCTCCGACGGCCAACAAAGACCCAGGACAAGAGCGTGCATGTACTGCCCCGTCGTTTTGGTCTTGATCAGACGTCCAGCACCGTAACTTTCAAACGAGGCCTAATGCATTTGCAATAAGATATAAAACTCTAGAATATATATTGGATTCTCCATTACACAATGGACCTAGATCATGCTTTCGCAACTCCATCATCTTTCGCTAATAATTTTTATGAAACTATTTTAAAAAGGCGCTCTTTTAAAAACTGGTCGACACTGAACTGTTGCGACTAGTTTTTTATAAAATCACGCCGTTGGATCCGTCCCTGTGGCCCTGTGCCGTTGCCGATCCGCAGCGCGGCGAGGAGGTCTATCGATCGGCATTCGGCAGCGAGGCAGGCCAGCAACAGTGGCGGCTTTACGCGCGCCCAGGGCCGACGGAGGCCGAGGGCAGTCGTCGCAGCGGCGCGGGACCAGCTGCGTCTGCGCGCACGGAGAGCTGTGCGCTAGGCTAGAGGCTGCAACAGTTGGAATTCAACGCCCTGGCCTGGCCTGGCCTCTGTGTCTCACACTTTAGAATTGCAGCACGAACGACTGAACTGATCCAGTTGCTGTTTACGTTTACGTGGCCGCCGCCGAGCGCCTGTGCCACGAATAAACGCACGCACACGTACCGTCAGGCCACGCACAGGCACAGGCTGCTCTGCGCTCCCATTCATTTTACAGTCAACGCATGTCTCCAATCTGTTCTTTTCCCGGCGGACGGGGACGGGAGCTCTCTCTCCATGCGTATTCTGAGTGTAAGACGATTTTCTTTTTTTTTAAAAAAAAATAGTGACTTCATCAGTTTTTTTTTAAAAAAAATTAGTGACTGCTTTTACCACCGTGCACGTGCCAGAACAGAAGTTCTGAGGCGCGCATATAATACATTACGGAGTTACGTACACGTACCATACCCGGCCAATCATTGACCGTACCTACTACAGGGTAGCAACGCTGATTAGAACAGCTAAGCGAGGCTCGCCCCAGCGAATGACACCACGGCTGGCTGTGGCTGGTAGCTGCAACAACCATCACGGCCAAAGTGCTGCCACTGCCAGCCTTGCGGTCGTAGCAGCAGCAGCAGTGCCTCTAGTCTAGCCCCCCTCGACCGTAGGACTCGGTCCAAATGCCCAGAAGCACGCAGCTATAGTTAGTACGTGCTTGCTCGCGTAGCATTATTATTGTTCCTTAATTTATGTATATGTATATGCATGTCCAGCTGATGAGTGATGCCTTTTAGGTCGTCGTGTCAAATAACAACACTCCAATTCGGCGCCTAAACTCATCTGCTTCGGTGCCCCGACGCAGACTAAGGGGGTGTTTGGTTGCCCCTGCTAAAGTTTAGCCCGGGTCACATCAAGCGTTTGACTTTCAAATAGGAGTATGAAATATAGACCCAACCAACTGGACTAGATTCGTCTCGTCTTTTAATCTTCGGCTGACAAATTTGTTTTATAATCCGACTACATTTAATACCCGAAACGGAGGTTCAAACATTCGATTGGACAGGGGCTAAACTTTAGTTTGGGGTAACCAAACGGGGCCTAAAAGTCTAGTCTGCTGTATCCTATTCCAACGATTCGGTGTCACACACCGCCGAACTGCATCGGATAGGGTGACAGCCAGAGAAAGATTGCGGCTGAATCATCGCCCTGTCATGCCCCACTGGCCACTGCCAGGACCGGTGGTTGGTGCTGCGTGAGCGACGGGCGCGGCTCATATGAATGAATATATAAATAAATAAATAAATAAATAAATAAATGGTTCGTCGTCGTCTTTATATTGACAGCGAAGTTGTCAATAGTAATCGATTTTTTTTAGGGGGGGGGGGGCATCTTTTGGTTTGGTTTCATTGGTCGTCTTTAGGTCTGTTAGCCTTTTGTTTAAGAAGAAGATTTAGATGAGTACTGACCAACCAGACTTATGTCAACCTCCAGCGGTGGTCATCTTGCATCCCTAGCTAGCTGAAAACTCTGCTTCAGACTCCCAAGTGAGAGACATCAGACATCCACGAACCCCCCCAGAGCTCTACTGGACCACTTCAGATTGTGAAGGGAGGTCGTTTTATAGTAAAACATGGTACGGTTTTGAAACAGATCTAAGCCTCTCTAATTTGAATGCCAACACCTTCCCTCCACCTGGGTCGTCGTGTCAGATCATGGTCCGGCCGGCAACAGACACAAGACAAAGCGCGTTAACGTTGGCACGGGGGGAAAAGCCCGATTGAGACGCATGCATCAGTGTGCATGGCTGGAATGGATCCACGCAAACGGGTACCAACAGGGGTACATACTAACATACGTACAGTACATCCCATACTACAGCAGTACTGTAGCAGTCATAAAGGCAACTGCCACATCTCAGGATCTTTCTTTCTTTCTTTTTTTTAAAAAAAAGATGGTACGCAGGCATGCATGGACTGACTGACGACATGACGGAGCAGTTTTGGTAATTAATTAACCCTTGTCGTCGACAGAATAATCCGTTCCCCGATCCATCTAGACGTTTGGATCCCAAGTGGCGGGGGAAAAAAATAAAATATAAAGCATAATCATGGGTTCAGAGGACCGAACGCAAGCACGGTCGTGATCCGATGGAACACACACACACGCTCTGTGCTGGTGGGGTGCTGGGGGCCTGGGGCGACACGGGCAGTGCGAAAGCTGCTGGTCGTCGCAGGAGACGGCGATATGCATCTGCATACAGTAAGTACGGCGGGGAAACCAGTGCAGCTAGCTACAGCTCAGTCGTGTCCAGTCCAAGTCCAGCCACACATGTCGTGTCCGACCATCTGCGTCCCAGCATCTGTGTATGTCGTTTCAAAAGCTTGCTGCCACTGCGCGACATCAATACATCGTCACGTCACACGCACACAGTTTTAGCTTTTGATTTTTTTTCCCCATCCGTGACGCTAGCTAGTTGGCTAGTTCACTCGTAGCATCTCTGCTATGTGCTGCGCTAACCTCCAATAGCTCCTAATTTATTAGCTCCCAGTACTTGTAGATTGTTAGCTCTCTAACAACATTTTAGATTAAAAAAAAAAGAACTCTTCTCCAATAGCTTCCTAAATATCTCTTGCCCGCACCGTATTTCCTCTCTTTCCTTCCGTGCTTCTTGCTGAACTTTGGCTGCAGGATCTGGAGCAAGTTCTTGGGCTCGAGGAGGGGAGCGCAGGATCTGGAGCAGTGCAGCACGAAGGATGCGATGCGAGCTGCCGCCTGATCGTGATCGGGGGGAGGCGTGGGATTGCGACGGGCCTGACTTTTGGCGCGATGGAGGCAGCCGGAGCGGGAGGCTGGATGGCGCGAACCTGACTTTTGGCGCGCGGGAACGGAAGAAAAAGTGAAGATTGGGAGGAAACGTGCTCGGCGAAAATGTTCACGGGGAGGCCTGTGTTTTACGCCCGCGGGAGAACGGGGAGATGTTGGATAGCATTTTTTTTGTTTGTTTTTTGTTTTCCCGCAAAAATATGATTTAGGATTAGGTGTTTTTGGACTTGTTGGAGATGCCGGTAAAAGAGACCTTCCCAAGTTTATCCGGATCCTACGACGTTTCACACCTAGATGTTGCATCATCCTGTAATTAAGGGGTTGTTTGATTTATATGGACTATTTTTTAGAAGTGTTTGAATGCAATATTTTTAATTTGTAGATTAAAAATTAATATTAACCAAACACCAAACAAGTTAATTTAACCGCCGGCCTTAACTATATCGCATGTGCTTACGGCGCCGTGTCGCGTACATGAATCTACAGGTGTCCCCAAGATAGTAGAATAAAGAGAGAGAGAGAGAGAGAGAAATGGGCGTTTGCCAATCACGATGGACAACATCGCTTAATTAAAAAGGATAGGGTAGCTGGGTAGGTAATATACTCTAACAGTGATTGTTTCAGCTTCATCATGTTTCAGCGCAAAGCAGGGCAAGCTTTATGCCGATCGAGTTCCCAGGAAAGTTCCCCGGATGTTTGTTTAGCTTCCAGGCCCATGATAAGCTGCTGCTCCTACTGCTGCTGGAAAAGCGGGGGAGGTGTCGCCTGCAAAAAAAAAAAAAAAAGTGGGGTTTTCTCATGCGATTTATCTCCAAGTACAGGGAGGAGTATGTGTACGTTACCAAAGGTTTGACCAAACCAAACCAAACCTTTAGGAACATTCAAGCTGGCATGCTATTTTGAATTTCGATCGGTAGATGAGGCCAATAATACGGCAGTCTACCTGGCCAGCTCCAACAGCAGTGAGATGGATCCAATCATTCACCCAACACAAACCCCGGGATTCCTGCGGCATCACTGCTGCTTCTGGTGGTATCCTCTATCTCTGATCCAGCCTTGGCCCCTAGTATCGCGTACTACCAACAAGACAGCACGAGGAATCTTCTCTGTGCTGCAACCGCAACTCATTGCCAATGATAAGAGGAGAGAATCCGTACAAGAGTCGTTGCTTTTTTTCCTCTCATAGTAAAGGAGTTAAACATTCCAAACTGTATGCTGTTATCGATGTCTGTTCATGTACATGAGGGAGAGAGAGAGAGAGAGAGAGAGAGAGAGAGAGAGAGAGAGAGAGAGAGAGAGAGGAGATGTGCCACTGAACACTGGCCAAGGTTTCAGCAATCCTGTCCGTAAACAGTGTAGCATTCCACCAGTCGTGTCATAGAGCAGTGTAGGTCGGACTTGGACCCCGTATGCCTGAGAAAGAGCAAGAAGAACAGGATACATGCTGTTGGTTGATACCCCCCTCTGTCTTCCAAAACTGTTGTGAGCCTTTTTCGTTTTTGTGTATATTGGATTACGGCTTATTTATTCCAGCTGACCAAGGGCAGGACACAGGAGCAGATGATTTTTCCGTGGCAGGAAGTATTTGTGTATACAGGAAGTTGACAAAAAAAAAAATTCAAGGTATCTGTGTCCTCGTCGTAGCAGCAGCAAAGCAAGGCAAGCAGCCTCTCTGTTGAACGACAGCGGCCATGGGCTGAATTTAAACGGAGGCGGGCTCTGGTTTCAGGCTTCCAGCACGTATATCACTCACTATATGGATGTGGACCTGAGCCCGATCCTTTGAAATAGTCGCCCAAACTACGTTTTCAGGTCCTCGAGTCATCAGGGCTGGGCTTTGGCAAATGCCAAATGACAATCATCGGACTGGGACGTTCGACGCCAGCAGGCAGCTACCAGCTTTCTTCCCAGACTATTACAGCGACAGTAGTTGTCTGCTTGCGTCTGGAAAATACCGACAGAAAAAAAAGAAGGGTAAAAAATAGTACGCTCTCGACTTCTAGCACTGGTTAGGAATGACTTGTAACACTTGGAGGTGTTGACGCTTTTTTGGAGCGCCAAATACTCAAGAAGAACCGGCTGCGGTGCTCTCTGGTCAGGCGCGGACGGTCCGCGGCCTGGGGCCGGACGGTCCGCGCGTGTGCAGGGGCGGCGGAAGATCGCCGGCGGCGCCTGGATCTCGCTCCCGGGAGGGACCCCGTCGGGGAGGAGAGATCCTAGGGGTTGTCTAGGCTCGGGCCGGCCGACCTAGACTCCTCTAATCGGCGTAGAGTCGAAGAGAGGCGAAGAATTTGGGGATCGAGAGGCTAAACTAGAACTAGACTAGAACTACTCCTAATTGTACTGGAAATAAATGCGAATAGAAGTTGTATTGATTCGATTGTTGATGATTAATCGGCCGTATACCTCTCTATTTATAGAGGAGGGGGGCTGGACCCTTTACAAACTAATTTCCGAGCTTATCCCATGATTTTAGCTAACAACCGTAGCACAAAACTCGGAACCCTAATCTGTTCTGCGCACGCGCGGACCGTCCGGCCCACAGGCGCGGACCGTCCGGACCGCGGACCGTCCGGCCTCAGGGCCGGACCGTCCGCGCGCTCAATTTGGTGCTCAACATATGCCCCCCTGCCTTTTGGTGGAGCTGAGCGAACCAAAAGCAACTAACTCGATGTTATCACATCGGTTTTCTTAGGCATCTTGCCACTTACTAGGATGGTACGCAGTGGCCTTGGTCTCGATGGTTGACTCAACGGACGTGATCCCTTTAGATTTGATCGAACTGTCAGTCCCAACATCGCCGAGCGTCATACTGGTCCTGACCAATTCGTCACATTGCCTTCCTAATTCTCTAAGTGTTCTGGCGTAGCTCCGTAGTCGACCAGGTCTTCTCCTTGCAGGTCGTCTTCCTCCATGGGCGTCGGTATGTCGTCGGAGGCGTCATGGTTTATTGCAGATGAGTCGGCCTCAGAGGTCGGACGGTCCGTGCCCTGTACGGTTGGTCCGGTCTTTATAGTCGGACTGTCTGCTATACCTGCAAAGAGTTGCACAGTTGCTGTTTTATTTTCTGTCTTTATGGCCGTTTGATTTTCCTCAACGGCCTTTGGTCTCCATCTCTTTTGTGGTGGCGGATATTGCGGATGTGTGTCATTGAATATTTTTTCCGCCTCCTTCTCCTGATTCTCCTTTGCCCTAAGGCGCTGTAATATTCGCTTTTGCGATCGTGTCAATCCCGATGGGCACCATCGGGGCATGGAGTATTTTGGATCGGCTATTTTATTGACAATCGTACTTTCTTTTTTGTTTGTGTTGGCCGATTCACCAAAAATCATCGGCCCTTCGCTATTTTGTTGTACGACGACATCTGTCGTTCCTATTTTAATGACATCTTCCTTTTTTGTACTGTTGGAGGTTGTAGCTGTATGCCCCCTTGCCGGATTAGTCAGCCTTTGGGGCCGAGTTGTTCGGCAATCTTGCTGGGCATGTGCTCGTGGACCGGATTGAGGGGCTCTTAATCGGTCTTGTACTGGAGGTGTCAACCTATTGAATACAGATGTTTGGGGTGCCCCCCAAGCGGGGTACTGTGGCATCCCAAATGAGTATGGTGGCATGCCCCACATTTGATTTGGGACATATGGTGGAGGTATGTATGTGTATGGATATGGCATAGGTGGATATGGTGGTGGAGATGTCCATGCAGGTACGTTAGGTCTTAATTGAACATTATGACCTCCCGTCCTTTCCGATTGGTGTGGTGGTCCAATCGGCCTAACCTGCCGTCGCACCTGGGTGGGTAAGCGAGGTCCCTTTGGTGGCCGGTCGCTGGGGCCAGCCTTCTTTTTCACATATTTAGACAATAATTGATCAAAGGTCGGGCTAGATTTTACCAACCGACCAGTTGCCTTGAACGTGTTAGTTTTCCACGTACCTATTTCTGGTCGTCGTGGTTTGAAGGTACGTGGTCGCCGCGGCTCTTCGACGTTGCCGGACCGTCCGTCGGAACGCTTCGGACCGTCCGGTGATGTTACAGACCGTCCGCGCCTAGACACCGGACCGTCCGCGATGCGTAGTATGGGTTCTCGCGCATATCCCTTTGTCTGTGCTTGCCCCCCAGCGCTGGAGTTTGTGATGGTTACCTTCAGTGTCTCCCCTCCATCAGGAGTCTTCTCGGCCATCACTTTCCTGCAAGAAATTTTGTTTTTTCCATCGGCCTCCCGTGCGTTGCCGATGATGACTTCTTTGTCTTTGCCCTTATCGGCTGTGTTGGGCCGAATTAGGACCTTTTTGCCATTAAAGTCGATCACATTCATTGGGAAGGGCTCCGTGTCCTCCTGAAATTTCAATCGTCCCTCATTAATGGCCGATTGAATTTGTCGTCGGAACACATTACAATCATTAGTGGCATGGGAAAATGAGTTGTGCCACTTGCAGTATGCGCGACGCTTTAGTTCGTCGGCAGGTGGAACGATATAATCAATTTTAATGTTACCATTTTTTAGTAATTCATCGAATATCTTATCACATTTGCCGACATTAAATGTAAACTTAACCTCCTCCTGTCGTTCCTTTTGAATTGACTGCAAGGAGTAGCAAGCCGAAGATTTGGCCTGCTCGGGCCAGACTATTTCGGCAGTGTAAACTTTCTTTGGTTCATCGTCCGAACTACTTTGATTGTGTTCTACTATAGGGACATTATGATGAACCGCTCTGACTAGTTCTTTGCTTCGGCTTTCACAAGCCGAAGCTCTCTGATGTAATTGTGCTAGAGTAAAGAACTGGATGCCTTCTAATCTCTCTTTTAAATAATAGCGCAATCCATCAAAGGCTATTCCCGCCAGTTGTTTATCTGTTAAATGAATTTGAAAGCATCGGTTTCTCGTATCCTGGAATCTCCGGATATAATCACTAACCGATTCATCCCTTTCTTGTCGTAGGGTCACTAAGTCTACTAAATCTAGCTCATAATCACCAGAGAAGAAATGTTCATGAAATTTTTGCTCTAAGTCTCCCCATGACAAAATGGAATTAGGAGGGAGCGTGGCATACCATGTGAATGCAGTCCCTGTTAAGGATAACGAAAATAAACGCACACGGAATGCTTCGGTGTCGGCCAATTCTCCTAATTGTGCTAGGAACTGGCCTATGTGCTCACGCGTGCTCTTTCCTTGGTCACCCGAGAACTTTGCAAACTCGGGTATCCTGGTTCCCTGTGGGTATGGGTAGCGATCAAATCGGCTGTCATAAGGCTTCCGATATGATTGCCCCCCAGGGATCATGCTTACTCCGAGCTTATCTCGGAACGCCCCGACTATTTCTTCCCTCACTATACCAATTGCAGCCGGTGCAAGACCACCGGCTCTCTGGTCAAACATATGTGGGGTTGGTTGCATGTTAGTATGTTGTCGTCCCCCCCATTGGTTTGAGCTACGCGGTGCATTTCCATTTGCCCTATATGGCTCATATGTTTGATCGTTTCTTTCCGGCCTTCTAGGTGGGGCCGGAAAGCTTTTCTGGGCTCTGGATCCTGAATTAATGGGCTGGTGCATTGCATAGCGCGATGGGACGTGTCGCTGGGACGGGTGAGGATTCAGGTAACAATCCTCCTCAAAAAGGTCATGCGCGGACTGTCCAGACATTGGCCCGGACCGTCCGTGATTATATGCGGACCGTCCGTCGTTGTATGCGGACGGTCCGACTTGGTAGTTTAGATTTTGTGCCGTATGTGGTGGCTCGGGCGCATATCTAGGTAACTCATTAAAAATAGGCCCGACTGTTGCTGGCCCAGACGGTCCGCGCTCACGTGCGGACGGTCCGGGCATGTGCAGATCGGCTGATTTGCTGCCGATTTGCGTCTGCTCAGGGTACGTGTCCATCGGCATCCCATAAGGGGGTTGTGACTGGTCGTGACAACCTTTAACCGATGTATTACGTGTATTATCTCCTAATTCAACCTCGGGTGAAGGAAAATTTGCTATACTAGATTTATTAAATGCACGTACTAGTCTCCTACAATCGTTTTGCATAACCCCTATGATATTTTGCATCTGTTCGCGCTGTTCATCTACATAATTCTTAAGAGATTGCAGCTCGTTCGTATTACTTACATTGGGGATGTCTGGCGTGGGTTGGAGCGAAGCCGGATCCGTCGCCCGATGTCGAACGACTTTGTTGTTCCTGTCCACTTTGAAGTCGGCCAGGAACCTCGCCTTTGCTTCTTGGATCAGCCGCTCCTGGCGCTCCTCGAACAGGAGCTGTTCTTCAGCCGGCAAATTTTCCCATATCGGTGTGATGATATTGCTGGTGGAAACTTCGGAGCTATCCTTTGAACCGGCCATTGAGGGCCGATTTGATGAGCTTAGATGTGTTATCCACAGCGGAGTCGCCAAAAAGTATGTTGACGCTTTTTTGGAGCGCCAAATACTCAAGAAGAACCGGCGGCGGTGCTCTCTGGTCAGGCGCGGACGGTCCGCGGCCTAGGGCCGGACGGTCCGCGACCTGGCGCAGGGGCTAGGTTTTCCTGCCTGACGGCCGGACGGTCCGCGCCCTGGGGCCGGACGGTCCGCGCGTGTGCAGGGGCGGCGGAAGATCGCCAGCGGCGCCTGGATCTCGCTCCCGGGAGGGACCCCGTCGGGGAGGAGAGATCCTAGGGGTTGTCTAGGCTCGGGCCGGCCGACCTAGACTCCTCTAATCGGCGTAGAGTCGAAGAGAGGCGAAGAATTTGGAGATCGAGAGGCTAAACTAGAACTAGACTAGAACTACTCCTAATTGTACTGGAAATAAATGCGAATAGAAGTTGTATTGATTCGATTGTTGATGATTAATCAGCCGTATACCTCTCTATTTATAGAGGAGGGGGGCTGGACCCTTTACAAACTAATTTCCGAGCTTATCCCATGATTTTAGCTAACAACCGTAGCACAAAACTCGGAACCCTAATCTGTTCTGCGCACGCGCGGACCGTCCGTCCCACAGGCGCGGACCGTCCGGACCGCGGACCGTCCGGCCTCAGGGCCGGACCGTCCGCGCGCTCAATTTGGTGCTCAACAGGAGGTTTGCAACACCTGTTGTCTAGCTACCCCGTGTTCTCCTGTAGACGAAGAGAGGCGACTTGAGGCGCCTGGGACGGACGAGACGATGCGAGAGCGGCCAACAAGACGAAGACGCCAAAGCTCACGAGTTACCGGCGCGTATCGTAGATTCCAGTTCCACGGCGGAGCGGATGGACTGATGGAGGCAGCCTTTCGATCACGAGTCACGCGTCTGGGCCGTCAGTTCCCTCAGCCGCTCGCACATGGCGCGGCAGGGCATGGGCGCCGTGGAAGAACTGGCCGGAACCACGGGTAGGCGTGTACCGCTGGCCGCTGCGCGGTCTGACTCTGTGAGCCATCGTCGTGACCGCTCCGCCGTGCCAGTGCCAGGGCTCAGCCGTGCAGTACGGGTGCGGCGGCGCTGCTCTACTTGTGCTTGGCCCCGCCTCACGATGCGCGGCAGACTAGAGCTATTGCATAGCGGATGTTACGGTAGGATCGAGTGGGGCGCTAGAGCACCAGCGAATACGCACGAAATAACGAGGCCTTCTTTGATATGCGGGGATTTTTTTTCTATTTTGTGTGTGTGTGTGTTTTTTTGTAAAAGTGAACTGGTCTCTATGAAATTCCTATAAACCGAAAACGTCGAGGGGGGCGTACGGTGGGTTGGTGATTGCAGCACTGCAGGACTGGCACAGGACAGGATGAGTTCGGACTGAGGTGGGGTCGTGGGGACCAGCACAACTCAACCGGGTAGCGACGGACAGGACTAACGAGTAACAAACCTTTTGAGAATTACGTTACCACGGATCACCAGATCCGCTCCCTTCCTTTCCGTCAGCAGTAGAGACGCATGAAGCTGTAGATGACCCGTCTCCATTCCCATTAGCACGACAGATGAAACACAATAGACATGATGTAGGGTTGGGCCTCTGACCTCTTTCTCTTCTCTATTCCTTATGAGGGGTACATGTTCTATATATAGAGACGCGATAGCCCTCAGGGCTATATTCGGTATTTGTCCACATAACCCGTAATTAGGGTTTCTCAACACTCCCCCTTGGGCGAATACCGCGACCAACTCATGCCTCGTTAAAACTCCGAAAAACCCAGTGGGGAAAATATGGAGAAAGAGTGCATGGTGATACAAATTGCATTTGCACTTTGTTGCCTCGTTAAAAACCTCATGTGAGAAACTTCAAGAAAACTCACCAAGGAAAAAGAGTACAACAGATGTCATCGGGACAGATTTCGATCTTCTGGGATCTAGATTCTACCAAATCTTCTACAAGGGCTAACTTTAGAAATGTGCTCCCCCTAATTCTTGCAAAACTATATTAATATGGCAAAACATTTTCTTCTGGAAGTATATGCACATATAGATTTAGCAAACAGATTGCATATCCTTGCAAGGATTATTTCAGGAACTTCACCTCAACTCACTTCTAGGATACACGAGGTAAGTGCACGTATCAACATAAATAAGCCACTTCGACTAGTGGTGTTCGATCGACTAGATCTACATATTTGATAGAAACTTCCATAAAGGTTCACATATTGATCATCAAGCTGACGCCTTCAGGGCATAAAATATGACATTTATTGTCTCACGATTGTGATCAATATAAGCATTCGCTCCCCCTGACGATGACATATGTCAAAGTCGTTATCCCTCATAACTCAAGTATATTCTTCAAGATATATATCTCATTGTTCATCTGGAATAACGAGAATGGATGAGGTTGGGGTGCTATCATTTTCTATCTTACACCACAAATTATACATAGTTGTGCAAAGCAAGTAACATGTCCTTCTATAGGACTTAGGGGATAATATAGTTGCAATAGTACATATTCTAAATATGGCACATCGCTCTAGGCGTTCATCCATTGCAACGTCTATGATGGTGTAACAAAAGTCTATCAAAGATCGTAATCCATCAGGGATTTTTCATCGATCAGATACATCGTTATAGTCTGTCATTCTGGCACAATGGAGATATTTTTGCCAGTAACACCTAAACCTTATAGGTTTCTACCATCGGGGCTATAGAGGATACCGCAATTCCACATCTAGTGGAAAATACCATGAGTAACGATCGTGGAATGCACATGTGCTTATTCGGTGAACTTCAAGTCATTTGGTACCTCATCTTATTTCTTTTCGGGTCTGTATGGGTCTTTATACCTTTATAAGGATTATCAAACTTTGGTGTTTAACACAGACTTTATTTCTTCTAGAAAAGTTCCATCAAGAAACTATAATCTCATCTAGGAGATATTCTCTCTACATAGGAGAGTGTTCATTCATCAGGAATGTATTATTCGGTACGAGATTTATATGTTGCATATTTATGATTCAAAGATATGAGTCCTCCTAGGATCTCATGACGGATTTTCAGAATCCTATTAACTACATATTTTAATTCATGTCATCTGCGAGATATATTACATAGCGGAACTGTGTTTATTCAACACATATGTGGGATGGATCTCTCACAAGACCACTTGAACCATCACATTCACCACCCATTATTTCAATAGTGCCCATAAATGTCCGAACTTCAAGCTCGCGACTTTCATTTTGCGATTATTGGTTCAGCCTCGATTGCATTTATCAATGACCCGATAAGAGAGCTTCAAGCACTCATGCCTAGAACTTTGTTTTTGGATCCTTTTGCAATCTAGAGAGGCAAGATAGGTGTCTACATAATTGTCTCCCACATTTAATAATGACCTCCGTCATTTTCCAAAACGAAAGATTCATTGTTCCGTATTCCTAGCACAATGATATTGTGCGCTTTGCTAGGAATTTCATCATCAAGATGAACCTCTTCGTGAGGCAAATCACCAGCAGGGTGAATTAATCGGAGGAGAGTTATCACAGACCACGTGAATCTGCAATCAGAACATATGCTTTGACTAATACTGATGGATCATATTCGCAGGCGTCCCCGAGAATAGATCAAATGCCAATAAGTCAAATGTGGATATGATATTAATCCCGGGTATATCCACATCTACATCAGGTAGAAACATTCAGACCAATATGGTTACTCCTCAACAATTTCTGGCAAACTCCATATACATAGGAGTACACACCGAACGACAGGTTCAGTTTAGATTTTGTGCGTTCAATAGAATATTGAGGCATTACATTATATGGGCATTCCTCCCCCTAATGCCGAGATATTCTAAAAGGATACAGATAAAATCCTGAACCACAATCATCCAGTTGTGGCCAATGTATGCTATTGTGGTGATTAATTTAAAAATCTTACGCACATTACAAATAGGGGTTTTATGTAGTGAGCTTTGGACTTAGATTAATGTAGTGGCATGAATACTACATATTTGTCCTTCAACATGAAGGGTTAGTCTCAACATCCAACGAGACACGCAACAACAAGTTGCTTCATGGTTACAATTATGCAAACTTATTGTTATTATTACCAAATACATAGTCAATTGTTAATATTTAGACTGGTATGCACAGCACTATGTTAGCCATAAGGGTCCTTACGATTCGTCGTTTGGAGCAACTAATTGACTTGAGATCAACATGTAAAATGACCATCAGGGTCTAGTGCTCATAAGAACATTCATTGGTTGCATTGTGCTTTGAAGTACATTTGAAAAATGGGTGCACATATAATGGTAGTAAAGTGCATGACATCAGGCCAATGCTGCCAAGCAGAGATTTTTATATGCAGAGTTGTATAGCCCAGCTCGTTTTATTAGTGCCCATGATTTACCCAATTACTCATACCATTTAGAAATTGGGTAACAATTTATGCAACATTTTTAGGTATTATAATTTTGAGAGAGAACTTATAACAATAGCCAATTATTTGTGATATAAGCTACCAGCGGGACAAACTTTTCTCCTCATATTATATACCAATTTGTTCTATAAAGCATTATTTCGATCTCTTCATTGTTCGTCAAAAAGAGAAGCTTTGGAATAGAACAGACAAGGCCAAGAATTCATTTTATCTGGGAAAATCACCATATAACTAGCTTTTGATGAAGCAAATGATGATAACTGCTTGGCAAGAATGAAATAGGACTGGTATCTGCCTAGGATCCATCTTCAACAACAGATAGTACTGCTCTCATACGAAGAAATCATCAGGAGTAGAGAGGATACAACAGGTCTCCACAAGATCTTCATATTTCTATCACAAATTATCATCACTAGTAGTCTAGTGGTCAAGACATATGACTCTTCTGGCTCCGAGGACCAAGAATATGTTAATGTCTAATTTAGCTTCAAGCTCTGTGGTGATGTGAGATTTCATAGTTATTTGTCTACTCTTCTCACTTCTGGTAGATCGGAGGTAGATAATGGTAAGCATGCCAAAGGGTGGAATTCAGTGTAGTTCGACTACATAAATCCTAGGTATGTGTCCATTCAGGACCGACCTTTACCATTTAGCTTACAATGTATACCAAATTGTCAAAGGACTATCCCGAGTCAATTCAGTGACTATAAGTATTTACAATTCCGAAAGATGTATGCGACACAAGCATAGAGGTCCTAGATAGAACGAGTAAAGTGGTTCGACGGGAACACACTATGGTTTTCACACCAACATAGTGAAAAAATTCTCAGAATAACCTTTCGATGTACTCGCAACTTCGTGTTGCTAGGGTACTAGCCATTTATCTCAAAGTTCGCTTCATGTCGTTCAGCGACAAATAGCAATGTGCCAACATCTGGTTGAGCAATGTATGACTGAGATTCTAGCATTTATTCATCTGACAAGGTCTTATTGCTTACTAATAAAATCCCAATTTGTGATGTTTTCTACGCCAAAAAGGCTTTCATGCATTAATATTGAATTTCTTCGGGTTACTTCGGGTAAAACTTTATGCACGAGGAAAGAGAGCAGAGAATTAACTTATCTGTGTTCTATATTATTCCATTTACTTTCCCAGATTATTCAAGCACTATAGAGCTTGATATAGTTGTTATGGTCACTTGGCAATATAAATAAATATATGATGCCACACAACACAATCAAATAAAATATAAAGCTACATAAAATTATTTACGAAGGTTGCGTTATGATGTGACTTCAGGGGCTTGAACAACCCACCACATTCCACGCGAGTACAAGCTCTAGCGTATCTGGCGTCAACGTGTGTGTGGTCATCAAGGCTACGACAACGAATAAGCCTCTGTAACAAGCGCAACAGGCGCAATTGTGGCCCGGTAATTGGGGTACACGGTAAATCCACGCAACGTGCGCAACATGCGCAATTGTGGCTGGCGGCAGACAGACAGTGCCTATAGGGCATGCAAAAAATACGCGACTTAGTGATGGTGGTTCGACTCAACATGAGCTGTCCGAATAAACCAGAGTGCTACATAGCAATCACATGACGCAGCCAAGTTCGTACGACACAAATACTGCGTCGTGTTGCCAGGGCGCAGCCAATGCTCAGCTAATGTCATAACTCAACCGATTAACAACGCAGCCTGATCGGTATGTTCGGGGTACCCACTATACAATTTAATCGCTCGACATGAATCCAAAAGCTCAACATAATATAAATATTTAGAGCGATTTGAGTATACACAATATATACTCCACATGCATTTTAATAATTTTCTACTATTTACTTCAGAAAATAAAGCAGAAAAATAAATACCAATATTAATGCTTAATCATAAGTGTAAATTTTTTCCAATATTGAAGCATGTAATTTTCTACTAAGTATTTAAGACATCAAATATTTAACCAAAAGGTAGCTCAATCGTGAGTCCGCATGCCTGGTCTGTGTGCGTGGTTATTTGTGTACTAGTGTATTGCGTGCGCCCATGCGCGCGTGGTAAATAGTAAATAGCATAAATTGTAAGTTAGAGTTCAATTTTGTGTCTATTCGCGCATGCAGGAAAAATGAATGCAAAACATTGTTTGTTATCTTTTTCCCCTTTTGTATACTCCTTTCTAGGGCTGCTTGTTGCATAAGGACATAATTTTTGGATGGCGAGGGCAGTCCGTCCTTATCATGTTGACATACCGAGAGTTCATGATCATATGATTAAGTGGAATAAGGGTTCTTTACATGTATCAAGGGATAATAGAATCTAATTTCTTTCATAGCAGCAATAGCACATACACACATAGTTACGTAATCTATAAAATATGAAGCTAAATTTATTGTTGTATCAAAGTTGAGTCTGGAAGGTTAGGATTTCCTCCATGGCTACTCAGTAGCAGAAAATTGTTATTTGCCCATCATTTGTTATGCAAATTTATTTTCTTGTTTTATAAAATACATTGTAATATATATTTGAAAAGTGTTCTATGTGGTACATGCAAATAAACATATTTTTCTACAAATGGATCCCAGTATATGAATGATACTATGTCATACGTTATTAGTAGGATACATTTTTTTATACATGTACCCCTTTCAAATTTTGTGATGAATGACACAGTTGGACTTGAACAGAACAAACTTTATCATCAGTGACAGAAAAAATATCCCTTTTTATTTCTAGGCTTGTCATGGTTACACATGGATGTGGGTCCTAGATAAAGTGAGGTTGTCTAGTAAGAGTCTGCATATAAGGAGTGCAGAAATTCAATACTGTTCGTATCGCCGTGCAAATTATACGCAATTTGTTTCATTGTAAACCCTTGGCCCTTCCAATTCACGCCCGGAGGAGTATTACAATAGACGTTGAAACAACACTGGAGCTTATCTGTAATTTGCTCCTTGAGCGTTTCTAACGTCAATAAAGTCCTCCAACTTATGATGCCAGTTTTCCGAAGCCACGGCTTTTACCCGCTTTATAAGCGATGAGTAGGGCGATGCATAAAAAGTCATATTTCTTGGTGTAGGGATCTCATAGGAAAAGAGATACCGAGGCCCACCAACCGTATACTTGATTTATGGTTTGGTGGGGAAAGATATGCATAGATTCAACCATTAAACTTGTAGCCCAACCCCGAAGGCTAGCACAGGTTGAACGAATCAAAACGTGGGCTATAGGACTAATGTCAAGTCATAAGTACATACTGGTACTGCAACACCAACGCCAATATATACGTACAAAAAATGCCTTACAAAAAATACGGTACAGAAACATTACCGGTGTTTATTGTCTCCTAGGTGTTTTGTAGTATGATTTTTTGGATGACCCTTTGTAATTTTTCACAATTTCCCGACATATCATGGGGCAGAACATTGCAATCTCCTCCTCCACCTGCCGCATGGAACCATCAAAGCACCGAAGCCAAAATATAAGTCTTCAACGCCTGTTATAGTTCACCACCAATGAAGTCACTAATAAACTCAACATAGGATGAATTGACAGAGGGGAAAGGTTGCGACTAAGAGAGATGCGGAAAATTGTACTTGTAACATATGATGTGGATGCTAACCTTAGAAGTCCAGGTATAAAACAGAAAACACAGTAGCACATTCAGACTGATTGAGCCAATTTCCAGTAGGTCTTATGCATGACTCACAAATGTATGGGATTATGGGAATGCCATTGTTGGTGAATTAATTAATTGCACTATAAGCTTCAAGACAGATCTTCCTTTTTGCGGGATGACTCAACTGCGGTATGCTAGCGCACAACAGTAGCTTGAGACAACTTACCTGAAAAACACCCATCTTTAATAAATGCTCACTTCAGTCTGACGGAACGGATGAAGACGTAATATTAACCTTCAGCCGATGTCTGACAAAAAGGAATTTGCAATAGTCCCAAGCGCTCGGGCATCTTGCAATATTAGGAACAGACAGATTAGCAAGTGCCTATTAATATACGTAAACATTTTTTTATATTATACGTCAACACATGTGTATTAATGAAATTATGTATGATGCCATATTTGATATAGCCAATTATACATTAATAGATTTATATATCACATCAGAGTAAATATAATATCTAATCATGTATGATGCTACATTTGGTATAGCTAGTTAAACATTAATAGATTTAAATAGATTTATATATTACATCAAAGTAAATATAACATCTAACCATTCAGTTTAATTAGTTGGTATGTGTGCATATGTTTAATTATTATATATATATAGCAACATATTGTATATTGTGTTCCAAATACGTGCATGCACTAGCACACTCTCAGCTCCATATCCACCGGCTCAATAAAAAAAGGAAAGGTGCCATGAATTCCGCCTAGAGAAAGGAATACATCAAGGAGATGTGGTCGCAAGCATAGCAGAGAAAAGACAGGGAAGTTGGACTGCAACTGGATAGTGGGGTAGGCGGGTTGGGTTTGGGGAGAGGAGCAGAAAATTAAAGGGTGAATCCCCTTTTGCATTGCTGCATCTGAAAGCGGGAGGGGAGCGGCCTTTCGTCGTCTTCTATGGAGGAACTTGGGGGTGTCCATCACCAGCAGGGGCCGCAACCTAAGTACGAAGAAGCGTGAGGGTCTGAGGGAGGGGGCACAGGAGAGGGACGAGAAACAACCCCCATGGCAGATGTCCTCATCACACGATGCAACTCCAATCCATAACTGAGCCCCCCACGGTCCTCAGCACATGCTCCAACTTCAACCTATAACCGACAGGGACCACAATTGAGGACGAAAAAGTGAGAGGGAGGCAGGAGGGTGCATGGAGGAGAGAGGAGAAACATCTGGACATCCCCCATGGCCGTCCCGTGCGGACCGCCCCACAGATTGCGATAAGGTAACAACAGTTTCCCCATGGCGGGACCTGTGCCCTGCAAATTTCTCAAGAAAAAGGTTGCGACGGTTACTCATCGCCCCGCTATAATCGCATCGGCGCACACGAACTGGCAGGAAAGGAGCAAACCTAACAGCAAGGAATTTGAGATTCGAGAAAAATGCGGTGGAAGAGGATGGTCGTACCTATGGGGAAACAGGGAGATGAAGTTTGTGGACCGCGCACGTGAAAAGGGGACACGGAGGGCCAACTTTCCCCACTATCGTTGTCTCCGACCTTGACCGCGTCGTCTCTCCCGACGTCAGGAACACGCGTGTAAAGAGGAAGAGAAGGCTGCTGCAGCAGCTACCACTTCTGATTTCGCGCCCGCCCGCCATTCTCCTCCACGAGACGCTTGATGCGGACGCACTGGCCCTCGGCGGTGGTAGTCCATCCACCGGCAGCCTGATGGCGGACCATCCTCTAGCGCGCCAGGTGGGCCGTCTTACTCCATGTGAGCAGCCGCCGACTTTTGTTGCTGGGGTGTACAGGGCGTGCAGCCGAGCCGCCACCACTGCGGTTAACTACCTATGCGGGGCGGCGGAGAGGACGACGAAACGACGGAGAGAGCGAGGACGAAGAGGATTTGCAGCGCAGGGGGAAAAGGAGGCAAGGAAGGAGAAAGTACCGGCAAGAAGGTTCGAGGGGCGTCGAGAACTAAAGAGGTTCGCGATGCCCTTAAAGAAGATCGTGCCGTAGTGTTGTGGTCGTTGATAGGAAATCCAACGCCTGAGAAATTTTGAGCCGACGTGGACACGCGAGAGCAGCCGTTTCGGACCGGCTTTCATATATATATATATATATATATATACTAGTAACTGGTGCGCGCCTCGCGCGCATGGTAAAAAATGTAATGCACGTGATAATAATGTCATATCATTTGCAAAATATAGATATACATTCTGTAATATAAGTGACAATTAAGCAAGTTGGTCATGTATATCATAGAAGGTAGAACAATAGTAATTAAACAAAGCTCGGTAATTTATGAGAGCGGTTATTTTTGCCCGTTTCAACATATAAAACTAATTAGTTGTTATGTTTATACAAATTATCTTCAAAAGGTTGAAGATGCATACATACATACATAACTCTGTAGAGCATATAAAATAAACACTTTAGAACTTCAAAGGTTGATGGTAGAAGGTATGATTTTATCAAAAAATGCGTGTATGAACGAAAAGAATACTGTACATATGTAAGCCTTTTTTGACAGGAAAAAACATGGATATCTATACATGTATATACTATTGCTAAAAAAGACTCGGTAATTTATGACAGTGGTGCGAAAGGGCCTCTAGCTGAGTTGGTTAGGTGTATGAGTAGCATTCCTCAGGTCTTAAGTTCAACTCCCCGTGTGAGCAAATTTCAGGTTGTGGTTAAAAAATCCCCTCGCCTATCCCACGCCAAAGCACAGGCCTAAGGCTCAGCCCCGGTCTTGGTAGTTCTCACGTGGGCTTCGATGCCGCTGTGTATGGGTGGAGTAGGGGTTCGGGGGTATTCTCGGTCTGTTTGAAAATGTATTCTTCTTAATATAATGCCCGGAGGCTGTCTTACCCTGCATGTCGAGTTTTTTTATGACAGTGGTTATTTTAGAGCATTTGAATTTTTATTTGAATTTTTCATGACTAATTCTAATTGTAGAGGCAATATGTAAGCAAAAGATTATAAGTCGAAACCATTAAAACACACATGTGCTTTGGAACATGTAAAAGATTCTAGAGGTATGTACCATGTAAACACGAAGTAACTATCATATAAGGAAAATAATCATGAAATATAGAACTACGATTGAGATACATATTTGTCTTGGTGCCGTTTTTCCAATTGCAGTAGCGTAATGTCCATGTGGCAGAGCATGTGGAAGAGAGATGAGAGGAATTATTAGCTAGTTTGCAGTCGTTTGGAGATAAATAAATAGGACATACATTGGAGTAAAAAGGATGTTTGTGCGATGAAAGGAAAGGGTTAAACGTAATGGTAAACTATAATTCTAAAACTGATATTTGGATACATACGGTTTTGAACCTTTTTTTCCCGAAGTTACCAGCACAAACAATAGAATACCAAAAAATCACGCGACATAGAGGTGAGGGAAAACTTTAGTTTGCATTCAATTGCAATGAGAAAAAATACTAATATAAGTGGCAAAACTGATGTGATAATGAAAAATACCTTTTTCTGTTATATTTCAGTATTTCTTCAAAGAGTCGTTGAGGGTGTGTAGATGTCCTTGACCTACAACACAAATAATGTACAAAAGTTAGTCACAATTATCTAACGTGGTTAAACAACGTGGCGTTTAGAAAAAAATGCAGAACGTAAAGTACAACGTACGATATCAAAGAATGCCATATTTGAAACACCGCATAGCCGATGGAGGATGAAGAGGACCAACAACGTATAGTATGGAGCGTGGCTAAGCATGATTGTGATCGTGCATACGCCGGACAACACGGTCATGTGCAATATGGCGACATGACTCCGATAACATACTCTGTTGAGGCGTATTGTCGAACAGCTTGCGTGCGTGGACCAAGTCTTCAGCAAAGTCCAAAGGCAACACCAAAATCTTCAAAGCGTCGCACTGGCTTATGGAGGATTGGGACAAGCAACAACACATAGAGTGAGACGTGGCGGACGACGGACCATGTTGGCGACCATGCATGCATTAGAGAGTATGTTGGTGTGGCCCTGGTGTGGGAGCAAATGGCAGTAAGAACCGGCGACGCCCACCATGAACGGCGTCGGTGGCCATGTTTGGCGCTGGTGGTGGACTGGTGGCGACATGAGGCCCAACGCGGCGGTCGGGCAGAGATGAGGTCTGACATGAGGAGGACGACGAGCGACCTGGTTGCCGACGAAGAGAGGGGAGGCGCGGTATAGAGGAATGCGCCGTCCCTGAAAAAGCAAGAGACACACAGGGAGGGAGGGGGAGCACCTGCACGTCGCCTCCTTCGCCTAGGCTCCTCCAGGCGGGTTCGCCTCGACTCCTTCGTCCAACTATTCCAGTGGAGGAAGCAAGGTGTCAGATTTACTTTTTTTAATGGATGTCCGGATGCTTCCAGCAGGGACCGGACGCCGGACGCAACATCGCTAAGGAAGGAGTCTGTTGATGAAGAGCGCTGATTCATGATCCGATGGCGGGAATTAATTAAAGTGACGTGGCTAAATGGTGTGCATGGTTTGCTCCCGCGTTTAATATATACTCCCTCCGTTTCTTTTTATATGTCGCTGGATAGTGTAATTTTGCACTATCCAGCGACATATAAAAAGAAACGGAGGGAGTAGAAATATAGGAAATAGGAAATGCCGCATAGTGTGCATGCAGAGCACATCCGAGAGTGAGAGAATGTGACTCAGTCTCGGATCCGGTTTCTAGGGAGTAGCCACACCGCGCGCGACGTGCCTCTGCTGCATGGGTGCATGCGGTTTACCCGCTCCTCTGCTCAACTGTGTGCATGCAGTCAAAGATTGCTTTTTTTCTTTCAGCCACAACTGTGTGCATGCAGTTAAAGATCCGATTTCCTCTGTGATCGCCGCATAGACCGCAAGCCAGGCCATTCGCTTCGGCCTGCGGATGCCAGCCTTGCGTTGCGCCCTTGCCCATCCGCCTGACGCCATGCAGAAGCTTGCACGCGCGGCTTGCGGCGGACCTCGGTTGCGCGCAAGCGACGGCCGAGGCAGAGCTCGCTCGCAGGGTTCATTTTATCGATAGGGAAAAATATCGGAGGTTGACGATAAACAGGATTATCGGATTTATCGGAATTTTATCGGCGATAGACAAATTTTTTCGGTACAAATTTGTAGAAAATGGCTTAGTTTGTTTAAATGTCATGTAGATTATATTTAGACATTTAATAAATAAAAACAACACAGACCATCTGATCAAGTAAATTTATGGTTTTTAGTGTTCTGGAAAAAAGTGAGAAGACATATAGACCATCTGACTTCTAATTTGAATATTTTATAGTGTAAATTCAAAAAATTTGAAAATTTCGGCTGATAGAAAAAATATATCGGAGGTCACCGATAAACAGGAAAATCGGGTTTATCGGAGATCATATCGCCGATAAAGTTTTCCCTTCGCTCGTGTGGCACGCGTCGGCTGGGACGAAGCTCGCCCATGGGTAGCCTGCAGCGTGACATTGAGTTGAGCTGCGTGTGTCGTCGTTACACGCAGTCACGGTGCTGCTATGTTCGGCCGTGTGGTTCCCGACGGTCGCGACACGCTCTCGCACACCAATATCAAATTCAACGTCTGCGGCAGGCACATGCGGCGGCGGCCGGCATGCACGTAGTGCACTACGTGGCGACGCGGAGGTGAGGGACGGCGC
This sequence comes from Zea luxurians, assembly GCA_029449295.1. NCBI lineage: Eukaryota > Viridiplantae > Streptophyta > Magnoliopsida > Poales > Poaceae > Zea > Zea luxurians. Next base: position 32,228,913 of record JAOPSE010000023.1, on the reverse strand, counting down.
TGCTGGCGAGGTCTCTAGTGGTGGCGCTAGCCACACCGAGCGGGGGCGGGTAGATCCATTCTACTAACAAACAAAATCATACCACTCAATTTGGTTGCGTAGAGGAATCGGAGCCTCTTCGCTCATCCTACGTGCTAAAAGATCCTCAAGGCATAACGATTCTGACTAGGGATGGATTCAGATGTCTGGAGATTCGAAATATCCGTATTCGTATTCGGATAAAGTGCTAATATGGATATCCGTATTCGTATTCGATTTTAATATGGATGTCAAATAGATATATCCGAATTCGTTTCTTCTCTATCCGGTTTAAGATTCGTATTCGACAACATTCGACAAAACCGTAGAATATCCGATACTATTCGTATTCGAAAGAAAAAAGTATTCAATAAAATCAATTTAAACTTACTTTTATTACTAATTACTAATTACAAGTGCTTTTAAACATTAAATAATATACTAAAAACTAAAGTACACTATTTAAAATGTTAAAAATGTTTATATCATAAACAAATGACTGTGTTAATCTTACAGTAGTACTAGTGATATACAATGATAAATTTTAATAATATTAAAAAGTCTAATTTTCAATACATTAGATTATTGGAGTTTGAGTCCAAAATACAAATATACTTAATATACAAAAAGATTATAATTAGAGTCCAAAATATAAATATACCAGGTATAAATATTTTATTTAAAAATATGATATTCAACTAAGTTTCAACTAAATAATGTATATGTACTATTGTTCATAATTTGCTTGTAATGTGATTTTTATCAACTATAAATCCATCAATAAAACAAATTAATACTTGTTATGATGCTATGTTCTAAATCAAGTAAGTATCCGAATGTAAATCCGAATTCGAACTATCCGTTTTGTATTCGTATCCGAAAGTATTCGTATTTGTATCTGTATTCGGATTAAAATATGGTAAATAGTGACATTCGAATCCGTTTTCATGCGTATCCTATCCGAATCCATCCCTAGTTCTGACTTCCGAGATCAGCAGGCGGGGCCACCAGTGCAGCCTGACGTCTGTGGCGCTGGGAGGGACTGGCGCCGTCAAAATTGTGCTGCTTTTCCTCGTATTGCGGCGGTGGCTGGGGAGCGTCACCGGAGACATAGAAAGGTTGAGACTGAGGGTGTCATGTGGTGGCTCCTCGACAGCAAGAAAACGTCGGAGAGGATGAAGAAGCCCTCTATGGCAGCGGCGGGCGGGAGGACAGAGCATGTGATGTTGTAGACAGTTAAAAAAAACGAGTGCACACAGCAGGTTTTAGCAGCTCTCCGTTTGCCTTTGCTAAACCATGCCACTCCAGCGCTCTGGCGCATGAGTGTGTGTGGTGCCTTGCCTGGTCCAGACAATTGCAGGCTTCAAGTGTCCGCGAATCCCACTTTTGCTGTCGAATAAATCTCTAACAAAAAATCACACGAGATATCATCCTCGGCTAGATGCCGCGGAAAGAGACCGCCGCTCTGGGCCGCCACCACCTACGCTGCCTTTTTTCTGCTGGATCGGCGTCGCAGTGGTCCGACCCGGCCACCGTAGCGCGCAGGCGCGAGGTCTGCGCGCGATTCCATTTGCCTCCACGTCGCGGCGCACACGAGCGCGGGGCCGCCACGGCCACTGCCATGAGGTCCCGCGCCCACTCGTCAGCGGCGCCGCGTGGCCGGGGAAGCGGCTGCCGGTTGCTGACTGTGCCCGCCCGGAGCCGCGGAGCCCGTGCCCCGGGGCGCCATGCACGCAACGGCGTCGCCGAAGCACGCTCCCCGCTGCGCCGCGCCGCGTGCCGCCACACTGCCGGCGCCCGGCGGCGCGCTATAAAGCCCGAACCACACGCGGCCACTCCCTCTCCGTGGAAATCGGAACAAACACCACAGATAGCTAGCACTAGCACTAGCACTAGCACTAGCACTAGCATACCGCATCCACTGCTCCCATCAGCCACAGTAGCAGCTTCTTCCTAGCAAGAGCTTAGCAGCTTGCTTCCCACTGTTACAACTTCGCTAGCTTGCATTTCGTTCGATCGCACACGCTTAAACTGCGATGGCACCAGTGTCGGAGGCGGCTAGCTACATGGTGCTCATCCAAGGCGGCAGCATTGCCGCCTCTTCGCGTGCCGTTTACCCTTGGGATGGCTGCAGCGCGCGGGGAAGGATGACAGAGACCGACAGCGACGACGACGACGACGACGACTACGACTGCGCTCCTGCTGCCTGATCGAGAAGCCGCCGCGTTCTGGTGAAATTGATCTGCGTGTGTTCTGAGATGATGAGATATGCTGCCCCGTACGTAGGCGGTAGGCAAACCGGCGAAGAGCATGTAGTATGTAGTAGTACTACGTATTGTTAAATCCCAGAAGAGTACGTACCTGCCGCTGCTTAAAACTAATAATTTGGTCGTTTAATTTCCACTCCTAGGTAATGGGTATACATGTATTTCGGGTATTTCGGGTAGCTGATTTATGAGCCAGTGTGGTTTTCGTCCCGGGATTAAGCTAGAGATCATGCAGGCTAGCTAGAGTATGTAAGCAATAAACACTGGGTTAGATCTACCTGTACTTCGTATCTGATAACGCAATAAACTGAATCTAGTTTTTTTAACCCTTAGTCTGCTTAATTTGTATTTTCCCTTACATGCATGCATCACAGGTGTTGCTCACTTTGTTCATGTGGTATTCCAAGATAGCTGTAAACTGATCATTGCATGCATGGATGCATACATGGAGTGCCGAACTGCTGATGTACGTACAACCACCAGCCGGCCGAGGATCCTATTTGTCGGAGCTTCCAGTAAATTAATAACTTCTTTATTTCTTTTTCTGAATACGAAACTTTATCTCGAATTACAATATTTGATTCACAATGCATCATATATTAGGACTATATACAATGATATAGGTCCAATAAAATAAGTTAGTAGAGGCTTACCTCGTTTTTTAATTCATATCCCCTTACTTTCAGGTTTAAATAGCTCTAGATTTATATGAGGGTTTCAGGATATAGGTGCTCCATTAATTCTAGGGTTGATTTGGTGAACATGGATCACTGGGGATTGAGAGGAAAATTAGTTCATTTCCCCCTTAATCCCCTACAATCCTTTCGTAATCTCTTTTCACCAAATCAACCCGCAGCGGGGGAGGGGGGCACCTGCTGGATGTACCCCTAGTTATGGATTTTGCCAGCATTTTTATCAGTTTGTTGCAACACCAACCGTTTTTTTTTAAAAAACATGCTTTGCTATACTACCAGTACAACTTAGGATTGCAGCGATTGCTCAGGCCATGCATTGAAATTTCCAGTGGTTTATCAAAGTCACATCGTGCGCGTTTATCGTTTTCATCTTTGATTTGTACAGGGATCACGGCTTAAACTATATGCTGCTCCAAGTAAACAACACATGGATAACTCCTCTAAAACGGGAAGATTTGGAGAGAAACTACATGCACATACAATTAAAAATCAAGAAGGCAGCCCAGTCGTGATGTAATCTAACCACTGAAACATTGTAAAAACCTTTGCTCTAATCGATCCCTGGGCCGGTGTGGATCAACCAAATCAGGGCTAGTCTGGAAGACACAAGACCGGAGAGGATTGGAGGGACTAAAATCCTCTTCTTATTCAATTTTGAATAAAGAGAGGATTTTAGTGCCTCCAATCCTTTCCGCTATTTGGACTCCCAAACTAGCCTTCAATGAACTCGAGTTCCTCTCCCCTTATGTGCAAAAATAACTTCAGCGTATGGTTGAGATATATACAAGCCTAAAAAACAATGCTAAAAGGTGTTGTACAATATATAACAATAATGCTATTCTTACCTTGTTCAACATAACTAGCATTTACTCGCGAAGTACTCCATTATATAGTTACTGGTTAGTGTGATGAATAATATGAACCAACAGTATGGTTGATCGATCAAGCCATCGCCTGCACATACTATTCACACGCCACATTGGAATGGATAGACCAAACAGAACCCACTCATGTTTGATTTAGTTACCTAGCTACTGTTAGAAAAATAGGCATTTTCCATATCATTTTAATTCCATAAATTAACATTATGATGATGACATATAAAATATGTTTAATTATAGAATTCACTATCTCAAATATATCCATAACTATATGGATCAGGAGAACATAAAGCATATGAATCATATAAATATAATAAGCATATAAACATGGAACATGTATTATTATGGAACAACTGAAAATAAACAGATAGCAACATAAACAGCATAACTGTAAAATTAAGACAAACAGATTTATCATATTACTAGTATAATCAGGCATCAAACATGTCATGATATAATACGACAAAACAGATTGGATAAATTTATGGCTATAAATAAAACAGCAGGTATGAACATATATAATTTGCAGAATGTAAAATAGTGAGGAGATGAATTGATCATACCCTCCCATGCGCTCCGAGGATCTAGATCCTTGTCCAACTTCACTTGTCATGTCTCCAGGAAGATTGGGCAGTCGCGTAGACGCTCCCCAAAAACCTAATTGCCGATCCCTCGTGCAAGGTCTCGATCGACAAGGGCTCCGGAGGCACCTGCCCTCTCGCTTCTCTGTGCGCGCAGAGTCACGAGATGGAAATACCCTCACTCGGCGGCTGGACTGTGGTTCTGAAAGTGGTTTTTCACCTGTACCGAGTGACAAGGGTGCTCCTCTATTTAACCTCTCGCAGAGGGAAGTTGAAGGAGAAAGGTCGCCGAGTCACGCCAAGAGTTGGCCAGCTTTCGCCGAGTTATGCCATGAGTCGGCCAGCACTCGCCGAGTCAAGGGTCACTCGGCTGGCTGACGAAGAGACAGAGTCACTCGGCTGGCTGACGAAGAGACAGAGTCACTCGGCTGACGAAGAGACAGGGTCACTCGGCTGACGTACGCGGTTAGTGAGTGCTAAAAATTAACACAACCACACCACACCACGCCCGCCCGCTCGCTCGCCTGCCTGCCTGCCTGCCTCGCCTCGCCTCGCCTCGCCTCGCCACGCCACGCCACGCCTCGCCCGGCCCGGCCGGCGGCGGCGGCGGCGGCGCGCGCGCGCGCGTGTGGCACGCCCTTGTCCTTTTCTTGACTTCTCAAGTTAAGTGGAATAAATCCCACCATATAAGTCAAGGCAAAAGACCCTTGGACTTCCAATGTGGTACTATTGGTATTCTCCACCATTACAAACCATAGAGTTTATTCAATAAATGGGCCAAGCCCATAAAAGATCCAACAATCCCCACCAAACTCTAGGGTTTGTAATGATGAAGTATCAGAATCACAATCCTTTGATATACCAGTTTTCGATGGAGACTGTTAAGTTGAACATCCATCTAGAATAAGAGTTTCACTCATTCACAACTGAACAATGGACTATGCCTTGAATTGACAGTTTTGTGCGAAATAAGATTCACTCAAATCCTTTGCTGATACTAGGCTGCAAAAGGGTATTCCCGCTGTTTAGAAGCATATAAGTCACACTTCAGTGCCTTTCATGAGTATTTAGGGATTACCCAAGTCCCATAGACTGTGACTAGCAGTCTGACTCATATAGGTGTATTCCTCAAAAGATGTTCTGTAGGACAACATCTCACCTTTATAAGACTCTTGGAATACATTAAGGTAAATACCATCCTGCCTTACAGATAGGAAAGATGTGCATCAGAAATGAGTTAAGAAAGGGATCTTTCCTCACAACCTACTCCTAGCTTGTTTCTCCACTCTACTTCACGGGATCTCCGATCACATAGAGTAGGTTACCACTAGAGTAGATCTCACATGGGTCTCATACCCATTTCCCTCGATGCACTTTCTATCATATTGCGTGATAGACCCTTAGTGAATTGATCTGCCAGATTATTCGATGTGTGAACATAATCCACAGTTATAACTCCGGAGTTTTTCAACTTTCTGACAGATTTCAATCTCCTCTTAACATGCCTTGTAGACTTCATGTTATTCCTAGAACTGTTAACCTTTGTAATCACCGTTTGGTTGTCACAGTTCATGGAAATAGCCGGTATCGGTTTTTCAACTACCGGTAAGTCCAATAGGAAATCACGAAGCCACTCGGCCTCAGCCCCAGCAGTGTCTAATGCTGCGAGTTCTGCTTCCATTGTAGACTTCGTTAAGATAGTCTGCTTGCAAGACTTCCAGGAAACAGCACCACCTCCAAACAGAAACACATATCCGCTTGTGGCATAAAGCTCATCAGCATCAGAAATCCAGTTGGCATCACAATAGCCTTCCAGCACTTTTGGGTTTCCGGTATAATGAATACCGTATGTCATAGTACCTTTCAAATACCGCAACACTCTCTCAAGAGCACGCCAGTGATCATCTCCTGGTTTCGACACAAACCGACTTAGCTTACTCATAGCATAAGAGATGTCTGGCCTTGTTGCACTTGCAAGGTACATGAGCGAGCCAATGATCTGGGAGTATGTCAATTGATCCCTTGCTATTCTCCGATTCTTTCTTAATAGCACACTGGGGTCATAAGGTGTTGGAGCAGGATCACAGTCACTAAAACCAAAGCGACTCAATACCTTTTCCACATAATGGGATTGTAACAAAGTTACCCCACCATCAGCTTCTCTAACAAGCTTGATGTTTAGAATGACATCAGCCTCTCCCAAATCTTTCATCTCGAAATTGCTCGATAGAAGACTTTTAACTTCCTCAATCACATTGAGATTTGATCCAAAGATCAAGATGTCATCAACATAAAGGCACAGCATAACAGACTCACCCCCACCATATCTATAGTATACACACATGTCAGATTCATTTACAACAAAGCCAGCTGCTGTAAGAGTATTATCAAACTTTTCATGCCATTGCTTAGGTGCTTGTTTTAGGCCATACAATGATTTTATCAACCTGCACACCTTGTTCTCTTGACCATCCGCAATGAACCCTTCTGGCTGATCCATATAGATCTCCTCATCCAACTCTCCATTTAGGAAAGCTGTCTTAACATCCATCTGATGAATGATAAGACCATAAGAGGCTGCCACGGCTATTAATGTGCGAATTGTAGTCAATCGAGCCACTGGTGAATAGGTATCAAAGAAATCTTCACCCTCCTTTTGGGTATATCCTTTGGCCACAAGCCTTGCCTTGTACCTCTCGATTGTACCATCAGGCCTAAGCTTTTTCTTGAAGATCCATTTGCAACCTATAGGTTGACAACCATAAGGACGGTCAACGACCTCCCAAGTTCCATTAGACATAATAGATTCCATCTCACTCCTTACTGCTTCCTTCCATAAGTCAGCATCAGGAGAGGAATATGCCTCACTAATGGTAGTTGGTGTGTCTTCCACAAGGTACACTATAAAGTCATTACCAAAGGATTTTGCAACCCTCTGTCTCTTGCTCTTTCGAGTGACTATAGTGTCATCCTCCTCAGGGATGTGCATGTGAGAATCCTCAGCATGATCTATAGGAATCGACAGTTCGTGCTCATGGGGAATTATAGTCTCATGACTTGTATCACTAGGTGTATTCTTCATGGGAAACTCATTCTCAAAAAATGTTGCGTCTCTTGATTCCATGATAGTATCAACATACATATCAGGCACATCAGATTTTATAATTAAGAACCTATACCCAGTGCTGTGAAAAGAGTACCCAAGGAATATACAGTCAACAGTTTTAGGCCCAAGTTTACGCTTTTTGTTGATTGGCACATTTACTTTAGCCAAGCAACCCCAAGTGCGCAAATACGAGAGATTTACTCTTTTCTTTTCCCATTCCTCAAATGGAGTGATCTCTTTGTTCTTTGTTGGAACTCTATTCAGGACATGACATGCTGTCAAAATCGCCTCACCCCACCATGCCTTGGATAATCCCGCTGTACTCAACATGGCATTCACCAAATCTGTTAGAGTGCGGTTTTTCCTTTCAGCAATCCCATTGGATTGTGGTGAGAATGGCGGTGTCCTCTCATGAATAATACCATGTTCCACGCAGAACTCATCGAACACATTAGAGAAATATTCTCCACCTCGGTCGGACCTTAAACGTTTTATTTTCCTCTCAAGTTGGTTCTCAACTTCAGCTTTATAGGCCTTAAAATAATTGAACGCTTCATCTTTTGTTTTTAAGAGATACACATAACAAAATCTAGTGGAGTCATCTATAAAAGTGAGAAAGTATCTTTTACCACCTTTGGTCAAAATTCCATTCATCTCGCACAGATCAGAATGAACAAGTTCTAGAGGTGCCAAACTCCTCGCCTCAGCAACCTTGTGAGGCTTGCGAGGTTGTTTTGATTCAACACACACATGGCACTTAAACTTTTTGACCAAGTTAAATTTAGGAATTAAATTTATATTTGCTAACCGTATAAGACAGCCAAAGCTTGCATGACAAAAGCGTGAATGCCATAAATCCGACTCATCAGAAAAATGAACAGAATTCACGAGTTTATTACACACATCATGCAGTGATAAGCGGAACAACCCTCCGCAATCATATCCTTTACCAACAAAAGTACCATGTTTCGACACAACACATTTATCAGATTCAAGAACAACTTTGTATCCATCTCGACATAGCATAGATGCGCTAACGAGATTCTTCTTGATAGAGGGCACATGCTGCACGCTCTTCAATGGCACCGTCTTTCCCGAAGTAAACTTCAGAATGACCGTACCAACACCAAGAACATGAGCACGCGACCCATTTCCCATTAACAAGGCGCCAGACCTCCCGACCTGGTAGGAGGAGAACATAGAGGCATCAGCACAGACATGAATATTTGCACCACTGTCCATCCACCACTCAGGTGAATTACAAACTGAGAGAACAAATGGTAAAGAGTTACCATACCCAGATGTTCCATCTCCAGTTTCAGTGGTTACAACATTAGCTGATTTCTTGTCCTGAGTGAACTTGCGATCAGGGCACTCTCTAGCCCAATGTTGATCACTGCCACAGACAAAGCAACCTCCCTTTCCCTTGTTGTTGTTGTTCTTCTTTTTAAACTGTGCTGTATGAACAGGTTTATTTGCGTTCTCTGGTTTGTTCTGGTTTTTCTTCTTGTTAAACTTGCGGAAGTTTCTCTTCTGCACCACATTAGCAGTAGAGGTCTCCACACCTTTTCCATTGTCCTTTGATCTAGCCCTTTCCTCAACATCAAGAGTACCAATGAGCTCCTCCACATTGAACTCTTGTCTCTTATGTTTGAGAGAGGTAGCAAAGTCCTTCCAAGAAGGTGGCAACTTGGCGATTATACCGCCAGCCACAAACTTGTCAGGCAAAGGACAAGGAAAAAGTTCGAGTTCCTTAGCTAGTGCCTGAAACTCATGAGCCTGTTCCACTACAGATCGGTTCTCAACCATCTTGTAGTCATACAGCTGCTCCATGAGATACAGCTCGCTACCAGCGTCAGTAACTCCAAACTTTCCAACAAGAGCATCCCACAGCTCTTTCCCCGTGGGAAGGATGATATAGCTTTTCTGGAATTTTGTATCCAGTGCGCTAATTACTGCTCCTCGAAAGAGGTTGTCTTCAGCCTTAAACTTAGCCTCATCGTCAGGAGGTAAGTTGGCAGGCTTGCCCTCAGCGGCATGAAAACAAGACATTGCAGTTAGCCACAATTCCATCTTAGCTTTCCATATCAAGAAGTTTTTACCATCAAACGGATCAGGCTTTAGCACAGCAGCAAAACCTCTGACAGAAAAATGCCTAACATTAGGTTTTTGGATTGTTAGAAAAATAGGCATTTTCCATATCATTTTAATTCCATAAATTAACATTATGATGATGACATATAAAATATGTTTAATTATAGAATTCACTATCTCAAATATATCCATAACTATATGGATCAGGAGAACATAAAGCATATGAATCATATAAATATAATAAGCATATAAACATGGAACATGTATTATTATGGAACAACTGAAAATAAACAGATAGCAACATAAACAACATAACTGTAAAATTAAGACAAACAGATTTATCATATTACTAGTATAATCAGGCATCAAACATGTCATGATATAATACGACAAAACAGATTGGATAAATTTATGGCTATAAATAAAACAGCAGGTATGAACATATATAATTTGCAGAATGTAAAATAGTGAGGAGATGAATTGATCATACCCTCCCATGCGCTCCGAGGATCTAGATCCTTGTCCAACTTCACTTGTCATGTCTCCAGGAAGATTGGGCAGTCGCGTAGACGCTCCCCAAAAACCTAATTGCCGATCCCTCGTGCAAGGTCTCGATCGACAAGGGCTCCGGAGGCACCTGCCCTCTCGCTTCTCTGTGCGCGCAGAGTCACGAGATGGAAATACCCTCACTCGGCGGCTGGACTGTGGTTCTGAAAGTGGTTTTTCACCTGTACCGAGTGACAGGGGTGCTCCTCTATTTAACCTCTCGCAGAGGGAAGTTGAAGGAGAAAGGTCGCCGAGTCACTCCAAGAGTTGGCCAGCTTTCGCCGAGTTATGCCATGAGTCGGCCAGCACTCGCCGAGTCAAGGGTTGGCTGACGAAGAGACAGAGTCACTCGGCGAGTCAAGGGTTGGCTGACGAAGAGACAGAGTCACTCGGCGTACGCGGTTAGTGAGTGCTAAAAATTAACACAACCACACCACGCACGCCCGCTCGCCTGCCTGCCTGCCACGCCACGCCCGGCGGCGGCGGCGCGCGCGCGCGCGCGTGTGGCACGCCCTTGTCCTTTTCTTGACTTCTCAAGTTAAGTGGAATAAATCCCACCATATAAGTCAAGGCAAAAGACCCTTGGACTTCCAATGTGGTACTATTGGTATTCTCCACCATTACAAACCATAGAGTTTATTCAATAAATGGGCCAAGCCCATAAAAGATCCAACAACTACTAGATAGATATAAAACCAATCAGAGAGTTTTCGCTCGTAAAAGACACCTCGTTTAGGCTTAGTCGTCATGTGTAGATCAAGTGAACATTGATTAAAACACTCACCACTGTAGCCACCGTTCATTAACTAGTTCTATTACTCAAGTCCAAGAGATAAAGAGCGTCAATGATAAAAGATGAAGAAATTGGATTAATGCCAAGAGAAGGCAAAAGTTACTATAAAACTCTGCGTCTTGGTCTTTATTTCACAAAGAGATTCAATTGATTAGCTAGGACTCAAGGTTTGAACTATGTTTAAGCAAGGACTATGAAGCCAGACTCTATGTATATCATCTCCACCACATAAACAATGGGAAAGATGAAGTGATGCACACAAGGAAACCGTGAGAACATTAAAGACCGAACTTCCAAATTGAAGTCTATAAAGTATGAAGATAACTCACGGTAAGGTAATACTAAAACATCTTTAGGAACATTCTTTAGTGTTCCATAATCGTAAGCTCATGTTTACTCTCTTGTCTCCTCATTAATATTCAATACAATACGAATACTAAAATCTCATTCGTTTTCTTCGTTGGAAAAAGTGTGTGCTATATATGTACTAACACATTCGGCTAGAATTATTTGGACCTACTACCGGACACAGCTCCTTTGCCGAGAGTCTCAGACACTCGGCAAAGGCTAGTTTACACTCGGCAAAAAACGCTCGGTGAACTGTTCATCGGCAGCGGTCTTTTTGCCGAGTGCCGAGTGCCATTTGACACTCGGCAAAGAAAAGTCACCGTCACGGCGCCAAGTGACGGTGACGGATCCTTTACCGAGTGTCTTCTTTAGCACTCGGCAAAGAGGCCAATTTTGCCGAGTGCCTGCTATCACGACACTCGGCAAAGAAAGGTCCAGTGGGCCCCACCGCCAGTTTCTGTGCCGAGAGCTCTCTGAAAGGGAAATGTGCCCTTGGGCCATTTCTAAGTATTTTGGTGATTGAGTGCCAACGCAAGTGCTTTTGTGTTGATCTATGCAATAAGGTGGACAAAGTGAAAATCATGTCAAAAAGGTATGTTTCTAGACTTAGTACATTGTTTTATGGACTAATGTATTGTGTCTAAGTGTTGGAAACAGGAAAGATTGAATTGGAGCAGAGGTGGCTAAGTTCTGCCAAAGTCAGCGCAGTTTGGGTGCACCGGACAGTGTCCGGTGGTGCACCGGACAGTGTCCGGTGCGCCAGGCTGGCTCGAGCGAACTGGCCTCTCTCGGGAATTCATCGGCGACGTACGGCTATAATTCACCGGACTGTCCGGTGTGCACCGGACTGTCCGGTGAGCCAACGGTCGGCCGGGCCAACGGTCGGCCGGGCCAACGGTCGGCCGCGCGATCCGCGCGGGACACGTGGCCGAGCCAACGGGTAGGAAGGGGCACCGGACTGTCCGGTGCGCCAACGGCTCCAAGTCTGCCAACGGTCGGCTTCGCCAAATCGGGAAAGAAATCTGCACCGGACATGTCCGGTGCGCCAGTCGACAGAAGGCAAGAATTGCCTTCCCTGATTGCTCTCAACGGCTCCTAGCTGCCTTGGGGCTATAAAAGGGACCCCTTGGCACATGGAGGAGAAAACCAAGCAACCTAAGAGCATTCTTGATCATCCACACTCAGTTTTCGTGCATTCGTTTGTTGTTCTAAGTGATTCGAGCTCTGTTCTAGTGAGAACTCTGAGATAGTCATTTGAGCTCGATTCCTGGCTGTGTGTGTGCGTATTGTGCTGTGGATTTGTGTGTGTTGCTTCCCTCCCTTACTCCGTGCTTCTTTGTGAACTCCAAGTGTAAGAGCGAGAGACTCCAATTTGTGGAGATTCCTCGCAAGTGGGATAAAGATAAGTAAAGCAAAACACCGTGGTATTCAAGTGGGTCTTTGGACCGCTTGAGGGGTTGATTGCAACCCTCGTCCGTTGGGACGCCACAACATGGAGTAGGCAAGCGTTGGTCTTGGCCGAACCACGGGATAACCACTGTGCCATCTCTGTGATTGATATCTTTGTGGTTGTTGTGTTTTTGAGACTCCTCTCTAGCCACTTGGCGATTATTGTACTAACACTTAACCAAGTTTTTGTGGCATTAAGTTTTCAAGTTTTACAGGATCACCTATTCACCCCCCCCTCTAGGTGCTCTCAATTGGTATCGGAGCCGTTCTCTTCAAGAAGGGACTAATCGCCCGAAGAGATGGATCCTAAGGGAAAGGGGATGGTGGTCAACAACAATGAGAAGGAGTCTATCTTCAATGAGCCAAAGGATGACAAGCCTACCGACTCGGGCTCGGGCCACAAGCGCAAAGACGGGAAGAAGAAGAAGACAAGGCACATCAAGGAGATCGTCTACTACGACAGCGACGAGTCCTCCTCTTCCCAAAAGGATGACTACGACTACGAGAAACAAAAGACGGTCAATTCGAATTTTTCTTTTGATTATTCTCGTATTCCTCAAAGTTCAAATTCACATTTGCTCTCCATTCCTCTCGGCAAGCCTCCACACTTTGATGGAGAGGACTACGGATTTTGGAGCCACAAAATGCGTAGTCACCTGTTCTCTCTCCATCCAAGCATATGGGAGATTGTTGAAAATGGAATGAAATTTGATAGCTCGGATAGTCCTACTTTTATTAATGAACAGATTCATAGAAATGCACAAGCTACTACTGTGTTGTTAGCCTCCTTGTGCAGGGACGAGTATCATAAGGTGAGCGGCTTGGACAATGCCAAGCAAATCTGGGACACCCTCAAGATCTCTCATGAGGGGAATGACGTCACCTTGCTCACTAAGATGGAGCTGGTAGAGGGCGAGCTTGGACGATTCACAATGATAAGGGGAGAGGAGCCAACCCAAACTTACAACCGGCTCAAGACCCTTATCAACAAAATAAGGAGCTACGGAAGCACGCGATGGACGGACCACGACGTCGTCCGCCTAATGCTAAGGTCCTTTACCGTTCTTGATCCTCATCTAGTGAACAATATTCGTGAGAATCCCAGGTACACGAAGATGACGCCCGAGGAGGTACTTGGAAAATTCGTAAGCGGGCGGATGATGATCAAGGAGGCAAGGTACGTGGACGACGCACTAAATGGTCCAATCAATGAGCCTCAACCCGTTGCTCTCAAGGCAACGAGAAGCATGGAGGCGTTACCTAGCAAGGTGGCGCAAGTTGAGGCGGCAGGGCTCAATGATGAAGAGATGGCCCTCATCATCAAGCGCTTCAAGACGGCGCTTAAGGGTCGCAAAGGGCAGCCAAGCAAGACCAAGACAAAGGGGAAGCGCTCATGCTTCAAATGTGGTAAGCTTGGTCATTTTATTGCTAACTGTCCCGACAATGATAGTGATCAGGATCAAGGGAACAAGAGGGAGAAGAAAAAGAACTATAAGAAGACAAAGGGCGAGGCACATCTTGGCAAGGAGTGGGATTCGGATTGCTCCTCGTCCGACTCCGACAATGAAGGACTCGCCGCCACCGCCTTCAACAAGTCATCCCTCTTCCCCAACGAGCGTCACACATGCCTTATGGCAAGGGAGAAGAAGGTATGTACTCGTAACTCTACTTATGCTTCTTCAAGTGAGAACGAATCTAGTGATGAGGATGAAATAGATTATTCATGTTTATTTAAGGGCTTAGATAGAACCAAGGTAGATAAAATTAATGAACTAATTGATGCCTTGAATGATAAGAATAGGCTTTTAGAAAAACAAGAGGACTTGCTGTATGAAGAACATGACAAATTTGTAGAAGCACAAAAATCTCATGCCTTAGAAGTTAAGAGAAATGAAATGCTTTCTTGTGAATTATCTTCTTGCCATGAGACAATTTCTAGCTTAAGGAGCATTAATGATGATTTGAATGCTAAGTTAGAAATAGCAAGTAAATCAACAACTTGTGTAGAAAATGTTGTTATTTGCAATAGATGTAAAGATTTTGATATTGATGCATGTAGTGAACACATAGCTTCTATTGCAAAGTTAAATGATGAAATGGCTAGTCTTAATACCCAACTTAAGGCTAGCAAAAGTGAGTTTGATAAACTAAAATTTGCTAGGGATGCCTACACGGTTGGTAGACACCCCTCAATTAAGGATGGGCTTGGCTTCAAGAGAGAAGCCAAGAACTTAACAAGCCATAAGGCTCCCATCTCCGCCAAGGAGAAAGGGAAAGCCCCTATGGCAAGTAGTACTAAAAGGAACCATGCTTTTATGTACAATGATAGAAGACAGTCTCATAGGAGTTGTAATACTTTTGATTCACATGCCTATGATTCTTATGCTATGTTTGCTCCCAGTTCTTCCTATATGCATGGTAGAGATATTCTTAGGAAAAATATTCATCATGTGCCTAGAAAGAATATTGTTCCTAGGAAAGTTATGAATGGACCCTCTACAATTTATCATGCTTTAAATGCTTCTTTTGCTATTTGTAGAAAGGATAGGAAGATAGTTGCTAAGAAATTAGGGGCAAAATGCAAGGATGATAAAACTTGCATTTGGGTCCCTAAGACAATTGTGACTAACCTTGTAGGACCCAACAAAAGTTGAGTACCTAAGACCCAAGCCTAAATTTGTCTTGCAGGTTTATGCATCCGGGGGTTCAAGCTGGATTATCGACAGCGGATGCACAAACCATATGATGGGGGAGAAGAAGATGTTCACCTCCTACGTCAAAAACAAGGATTCCCAAGATTCAATCATATTTGGTGATGGGAACCAAGGCAAGGTGAAAGGCTTAGGCAAGATTGCAATTTCAAATGAGCACTCTATCTCTAATTTGTTTTTAGTTGAGTCCCTTGGATATAATTTGCTATCTGTCAGTCAATTATGTAATATGGGATATAATTGTCTTTTCACAAATGTAGATGTGTCTGTCTTTAGAAGATGTGATGGTTCACTAGCTTTTAAGGGTGTACTAGACAACAAACTTTATTTAGTTGATTTTGCAAAAGAGGAGGCCGGTCTAGATGCATGCTTAATGGCTAAGACTTGCATGGGCTGGCTATGGCATCGCCGTTTAGCGCATGTGGGGATGAAGAACCTTCACAAACTTCTAAAGGGAGAACACATAACAGGTCTAACCAATGTTCATTTCGAAAAAGATAGACCTTGTGCAGCTTGTCAAGCAGGGAAACAGGTAGGGAGCTCACATCATTCCAAAAATGTGATGACCACGTCAAGACCACTGGAGATGCTTCATATGGACCTCTTCGGACCCGTCGCCTATCTAAGCATAGGAGGAAGTAAGTATGGTTTGGTCATAGTTGATGATTTTTCCCGCTTCACTTGGGTATTCTTTTTGCAGGATAAATCTGAAACCCAAGGGACCCTCAAGCGCTTCCTCAGGAGAGCTCAAAATGAGTTTGAGCTCAAGGTGAAGAAGATAAGGAGCGACAACGGGTCCGAGTTCAAGAACCTTCAAGTGGAGGAGTACCTTGAGGAGGAAGGGATCAAGCACGAGTTCTCCGCTCCCTACACACCTCAGCAAAATGGTGTGGTAGAGAGGAAGAACAGGACGCTCATCGATATGGCGAGGACTATGCTTGGAGAGTTCAAGACCCCTGAGCGTTTTTGGTCGGAAGCCGTGAACACGGCTTGCCACGCTATCAACAGGGTCTATCTTCACCGCCTTCTCAAGAAGACTTCATACGAGCTGCTAACTGGTAACAAACCCAATGTGTCTTATTTTTGTGTATTTGGGAGCAAGTGTTATATTCTTGTGAAGAAAGGTAGAACCTCTAAATTTGCTCCCAAAGCTGTAGAAGGGTTTTTATTAGGTTATGACTCAAATACAAAGGCGTATAGAGTCTTCAACAAATCATCGGGTTTGGTTGAAGTCTCTAGTGACGTTGTATTTGATGAGACTAATGGCTCTCCAAGAGAGCAAGTTGTTGATCTTGATGATGTAGATGAAGAAGATATTCCGACGGCCGCAATTCGAACCATGGCGATTGGTGATGTGCGACCACAGGAACAAAATGAGCAAGATCAACCTTCCTCCTCAACAATGGCGCAACCCCCAACTCAAGACGATGAACAGGTTCATCAAAAGGAGGCATGTGATCAAGGGGGAGCACAGGATGTCCAAATTGAAGAGGAAGAAGCACCTCAGGCCCCTCCACCCAAGTTCGAGCGACTATTCAAAGGGATCATCCCGTCGACCAGATTTTGGGTGACATTAGCAAGGGAGTAACTACTCGGTCTCGATTAGTTAATTTTTGTGAGCATTACTCTTTTGTCTCTTCTATTGAGTCTTTCAGGGTAGAAGAGGCCTTGCTAGATCCGAACTGGGTGTTGGCCATGCAGGAAGAGCTCAACAACTTCAAAAGAAATGAAGTTTGGACACTGGTGCCTCGTCCTAAGCAAAATGTTGTGGGAACCAAGTGGGTGTTCTGCAACAAACAAGACGAGCACGGGGTGGTGACGAGGAACAAGGCTCGACTTGTGGCAAAAGGTTATGCCCAAGTCGCAGGTTTGGACTTTGAAGAGACTTTTGCTCCTGTGGCTAGACTAGAGTCTATTCGTATATCGCTAGCATATGCCGCTCACCATTCTTTCAGGTTGTTCCAAATGGATGTGAAGAGCGCTTTCCTCAATGGGCCAATCAAGGAGGAGGTGTACGTAGAGCAACCCCCTGGCTTCGAGGATGAACGGTACCCCGACCACGTGTGTAAGCTCTCTAAGGCGCTCTATGGACTTAAGCAAGCCCCAAGAGCATGGTATGAATGCCTTAGAGACTTTTTAATTGCTAATGCTTTCAAGGTTGGGAAAGCCGATCCAACTCTTTTTACTAAGACTTGTGATGGTGATTTATTTGTGTGCCAAATTTATGTCGATGACATAATATTTGGTTCTACTAATCAAAAGTCTTGTGAAGAGTTTAGCAGGGTGATGACGCAGAAATTTGAGATGTCGATGATGGGCGAGTTGAACTACTTCCTTGGGTTCCAAGTGAAGCAACTCAAGGACGGCACCTTCATCTCCCAAACGAAGTATACGCAAGATCTGCTAAAGAGGTTTGGGATGAAGGACGCCAAGCCCGGAAAGACGCCGATGGGAACCGACGGACACACCGACCTCAACAAAGGAGGTAAGTCCGTTGATCAAAAAGCATACCGGTCCATGATAGGGTCTTTACTTTATTTATGTGCTAGTAGACCGGATATTATGCTTAGCGTATGCATGTGTGCTAGATTTCAATCCGATCCTAAGGAGTGTCACTTAGTGGTGGTGAAGCGAATCTTTAGATATTTGGTCGCTACGCCTTGCTTCGGGATCTGGTATCCAAAGGGGTCTACCTTTGACTTGATTGGATATTCAGATTCCGACTATGCCGGATGTAAGGTCGATAGGAAGAGTACATCAGGGATGTGCCAATTCTTAGGAAGGTCCCTGGTGTCATGGAATTCTAAGAAACAAACTTCCGTTGCCCTATCCACCGCTGAGGCCGAGTACGTTGCCGCAGGACAGTGTTGCGCGCAACTACTTTGGATGAGGCAAACCCTCCGGGACTTTGGCTACAATCTGAGCAAAGTCCCACTCCTATGTGATAATGAGAGTGCTATCCGCATGGCGGAAAATCCTGTTGAGCACAGCCGCACAAAGCACATAGACATCCGGCATCACTTTTTGAGAGACCACCAGCAAAAGGGAGATATCGAAGTGTTTCATGTTAGCACCGAGAACCAGCTAGCCGATATCTTTACCAAGCCTCTAGATGAGAAGACCTTTTGCAGGCTGCGTAGTGAGCTCAATGTCTTAGATTCGCGGAACCTGGATTGAATTATAGCATACTTGTGTCTATGCCTTTGATTATGTTCCTTCTGCATTTTGTTGCTTATGGTGATCAAGTTGTACAAGCACTCCCCGGACCTCACAAGTCTTTGTGCAAGAGTCGCACACATGTAGGGGGAGAATTGTTACAACTTGACCCTTTGAGACTAACCGTGTGCTTGAGTTTGCTTGATTTAGTCTCAAAGGTGGATTGAAAGGGAAAGGTGGACTTGGACCATGAAAGACTTCCACTGCACTCCGATGAGAGGGTAACTAATTCCAAGTTCATCCTGTGAACTCTTATTGCCTTTGGACTCTTATTTGAAGATTTGGTGAGGCAATGGGGTTAGAGGGCCAAGATTGATCCCGTTTTGGTGCTTGATGCCAAAGGGGGAGAAAATAAAGGCCAAAGCAAGTAATGGATCAGCTACCACTTGAGAAGTTTTGAAAATAGTAGAATAGAGCTTTTTGGTTTGGCAAAACTTCCTTATGGTTCTCTTGTCAAAAGTTGGCTTTTTATGGGGAGAATGTTGATTGTGGGAAAAAGGGGGAGTTTTTGAAATCTTTGATCAATTTCTATTGACACAACGTTCTTTATGTCTCTACAATTGTGTTTGAGCTAGAGATAGAAGTTTGGAGTTGATTTGCAAAAACAAACCAAGTGGTGGCAAAGAGTGATCCATATATGTTAAATTTGATCAAAACAATTTTGAGTTCTTATTTGAATTGATATTACACTTGTACTAGTTGCTTTATGTTGTGTTGGCATAAATCACCAAAAAGGGGGAGATTGAAAGGGAAATGTGCCCTTGGGCCATTTCTAAGTATTTTAGTGATTGAGTGCCAACGCAAGTGCTTTTGTGTTGATCTATGCAATAAGGTGGACAAAGTGAAAATCATGTCAAAAAGGTATGTTTCTAGACTTAGTACATTGTTTTATGGACTAATGTATTGTGTCTAAGTGCTGGAAACAGGAAAGATTGAATTGGAGCAGAGGTGGCTAAGTTCTGCCAAAGTCAGCGCAGTCTGGGTGCACCGGACTGTCCGGTGCGCCAGGCTGGCTCGAGCGAACTGGCCTCTCTCGGGAATTCATCGGCGACGTACGGCTATAATTCACCGGACTGTCCGGTGTGCACCAGACTGTCCGGTGAGCCAACGGTCGGCCAGGCCAACGGTCGGCCGCGCGATCCGCGCGGGACACGTGGCCGAGCAAACGGCTAGGAAGGGGCACCGGACTGTCTGGTGTGCACCGGACAGTGTCCGGTGCGCCAACGGCTCCAAGTCTGCCAACGGTCGGCTTCGCCAAATCGGGAAAGAAATCTGCACCGGACAGTGTCCGGTGGTGCACCGGACATGTCCGGTGCGCCAGTCGACAGAAGGCAAGAATTGCCTTCCCTGATTGCTCTCAACGGCTCCTAGCTGCCTTGGGGCTATAAAAGGGACCCCTTGGCGCATGGAGGAGAAAACCAAGCAACCTAAGAGCATTCTTGATCATCCACACTCAGTTTTCGTGCATTCGTTTGTTGTTCTAAGTGATTCGAGCTCCGTTCTAGTGAGAACTCTGAGATAGTCATTTGAGCTCGATTCCTGGCTGTGTGTGTGCGTATTGTGCTGTGGATTTGTGTGTGTTGCTTCCCTCCCTTACTCCGTGCTTCTTTATGAACTCCAAGTGTAAGGGCAAGAGACTCCAATTTGTGGAGATTCCTCGCAAGTGGGATAAAGATAAGTAAAGCAAAACACCGTGGTATTCAAGTGGGTCTTTGGACCGCTTGAGAGGGGTTGATTGCAACCCTCGTCCGTTGGGACGCCACAACGTGGAGTAGGCAAGTGTTGGTCTTGGCCGAACCACGGGATAACCACCGTGCCATCTCTGTGATTGATATCTTTGTGGTTGTTGTGTTTTTGAGACTCCTCTCTAGCCACTTGGCGATTGTTGTACTAACACTTAACCAAGTTTTTTGTGGCATTAAGTTTTCAAGTTTTACAGGATCACCTATTCACCCCCCTCTAGGTGCTCTCACTCTCGTAGGCACTCGGCAAAGGAGGACTCTTTGCCGAGTGTCTAGTGGATCGGCACTCGGCAAAGAGTCCTCCAGTGGGCCCCTTTGCCAGTCCCTTTGCCGAGTGCGTTGGCAACAGCACTCGGCAAAGATGGCTTTGCCGGTTCCCAGGTTTCCTTCTTTGCCGAGTGCCTTGGTCAGCACTCGGCAAAGATGGCTTTACCGGTTCCCAGGTTTCCTTCTTTGCCGAGTGCGTTGGCAACAGCACTCGGCAAAGATGGCTTTGCCGGTTCCCAGGTTTCCTTCTTTGCCGAGTGCCTTGGTCAGCACTCGGCAAAGATGGCTTTACCGGTTCCCAGGTTTCCTTCTTTGCCGAGTGCCATGGTCATAGCACTCGGCAAAGCGACCCTTTGCCGAGTGTTACACTCGGTAAAGTGACCAGGATGTCCCTTTTTAATTTGTTTTTGCTGTTCCATCCAAACAAACAAAAGATATATATCATTCACATCACATTATATATCAATTGCATCACAGAATGAACACATTTATCATCAACACCATATATATCACAAAGTCTCACTAATATAAGTCTCACAAATATAAGTCAGGTTCATCACAAAACAGATATAAGTCTGGATCATCACTAACATCACCAAGTATCTCACAAGACCAAGTCTAGCCAAACATCACCAACACTCACAAGACCAAGTCTGGATCATCAACGAGGTGGGCATCTGGACTGGTTCGGCGAAGGGCTGGACGAAGCATGAGGGTTGTTCGACGCCGCCGATTGACCCTGCACAGAGAAGAGATTGTATGTGTGAGAACATATGAATATATATCATGCAGTACTAAAATTTTGATACTCAGAGGAGTAGTGAACTCAACAGGGTCAGTTGTAGGGAACAACGGAGGTGGTGGAGCATGACCCTATGCGGCGTCAAGGCTCTGCATGTACGCGAACATCTCCGCCATCCTCTTCTCCAGCTCCTCACGTTGCCTCCTCTCATCATCTAGCTGAGTCTGTAATATTTCGCCCTAATGTTACGATAATGCAAAGAGAAGATATATAATAATCAATGAACGATGAATAGATAAGGAATAACCTGGAGTTGCTGGATACGATGCTGTGAGCTGTCCTACCGAGGTCGTATGTCTGGGCTCGCGCTCGTGCTCCTTGCTCGCACCTGAGAGAGAGTGGGAGTGGAGGACGAGTCGATTGCCCCGTCGGCAATCTAGTACCGCCCATGCCTCTTGCCTCCTCCGACCCTCATGAGGACATCTCCGTCGATGTCCTCGGTCCTCGGATCGTAATCTGGCCCATAGACCTCCTTGGCCATGGCGGTGTACTCACTCAGGCGGCTATGGATGGCGGGGTTGGTGTACGCCTCGGGCCCATCATCCGGGTTGTAGGTGACGTCGGACGTCGCCTTCCCCTTGTGGGCCATAGCATATGCCGAGAACGTGGAGCAAGGCGCGCCACCATGTGCCGCCGACTGCGAGAAAACCAACGAGATGGTTAGAAATCATGTCTAATCGAAAGTTATATACCTAAATAAAAAAGAGCGCGTACCCATGCTTCCGTGTATTTGCCCAGGCTGCGGCTGCCTTGATGGTGGGAGGGACCTTGCATCAGCAAACGCCGTTCCCGGCTAGCGTTGTGCGCCTCGTCCCACTCAGCCGAGCACCACCTCTGCACCATCTACTCCCAGCACTCAGGATGCGCGGCGCACCAATGAGGAATCATCTAAAAAAATATAAGTACACCGCATATCAGAAGATAAAAATAAGCATATTTAGTACCAATAATAAAGTTTTGTATTTACCTGCAAGTACTGGTCCAGAGTCAACGACATGGTTCGGGCGTCCTTCTTGCTTACCTTCTCCCCAAGGACGGAGCCGTGGTAAGTGACGATGGCCTGGATGCGCGCCTCGTAGTGCATGTCCACGACGAGCTTCTTACAGCACGTAGTAGACACCACATCCGCCCTGGCCTCGTATCCAGCATCGCATCTGAAGAAATCCTATATACAAAGACGATGTATCCATACATTATTTCAAGAATATGCAACAAATGCGACTTATTAAACAATATAGTGTGAGGAAGACTTACCCACAGCTCTTGCTTCACCCGCTCCGCCTTGTTGTTGAATTGTCTGCCGTCCCGATCTACTGCATCGGGGGCAACGGCGTAGTGGTCGAAGGTGTATGCTGGGCTCGTCACTCCGGCGTACTCGACAAGTCCAGGGAAGTGTTCCCTGCATAGAAGGCCGATGATGCCATTGGGGTTGCGGCCGTGACCCCCTGCAGTCTCCAAAACCATCCAAGACCTGTCCAAGCGATTAAGATGAAGTATTAGTTTCTATTATTAATTTGAACATATAATATGAAAAAGCAGCAACAACATCTAAAGTTACCTACCTCTCTCCATCGGGTCGTATCAGCGGACGTCTGTCACGAAGTATGGGTCGCTTAGGGAGACTCACGGGACCTCGCAGGTAGATACTCCTCGAACCTGAGGAGCCAGAACCTGAAACGTCCTGCTGAGCGGCGGCGTCGTCATCATCCTGCTGCGCCGCATCGTCGTCGTCCTGCTGTGTCGCATCGACAGCGGCTTGCTGCTCCACCTGCTGCTGTACGGCGTCGTCCTGCTGCGCCTCCTCCTCCGTCCTACGGGTGCTCCTCCTCCCCCTCCCCCTCTCCCTCCTCGTCCTCGTCCCACCGCCCACCATCTTTGTCCAACAACCTGCAATTAAGAGTAAACAATTAAGCACAGATAAAAAAATATGTATTTAGAAACATATGCAAAATAAATGAAATATAGCATTACATCGATTAAAAATAATCTTCATATGTGTCCGGGTTAGCCGGATCATAAGTGTCATCATCACTATCAACCATTTCATAGTCAACATCATCTAAAGGCGCAATTTCGTCATTGGCATTACCTTCAAGTATTTCTAAGTCATTCTCATTTTGCACCTCATCATACTCGTCATCAACAACCATTTCAATATCTACTTCCATTCCGATCGCTTCGGTTAAGTCTATCTCAAATTGCCCTTCGAGCCCATCTTCTTGGAAGAACTCTCCGTCATATGTGTCCGGGTCTAAGTTATAATCTTCATCGTTTGGAACAGGTAATTTAGCGTGCGGTGATACCTTATACACAACATCCCAACCCTTAAGATGTTGTTTCGTTTGGCACGCATATGGAAGATAATACACTTGTGTGGCCTGTTGGGCCACAATATAGACATCGTCTCCTGGTAAGGTGGAATCCTGTCGAATTTCGACTAGCCCAAGATTAGAATGTGTCCGTCTCGTAACTTCAGGGTCAAACCAATGACATTTAAATATCACTGGAGTAAGAGGTTTGGAACCATAAAAATTGAGTTCATATATTTCTTCAATTCTTCCATAATACTCGACCTCGTCAAGCCCGGGCGTAAAGACTCCAGAACACGTGGTTTTTCGATTGGGCCGACTTTGGTCGTAGCTTGTTATGCGAAAACGGTATCCATTGACGTCATACCCAGAAAATTTCCTGACCCTATAGGCAAAGCCATTGGCTACTTGTCTCAACTCGGCACTCATAGACGGCTCTCTTTGGCCCTGCAAGTTCAAACACGCTAGATTGTTATATTATTCGCACGTAAGAGCAACTTCAAATGACAAACTAAGCACGTACCTTACGTTTAAACCAGGAAATGAAATCGGGCAATCCATTTCCCGCACCCTTTCGAAGAAGGGTATCATATTCCTGTGGAGTTGGGTCCCTTGATCGACGCCAGAATTCATGAAGAAATTGCTCCATGTATGGCGTCACCTCTTCAAGGTTGGTCAATACATATAGCATGATATGGCGCCACTCTTCATGTCTCAGGGTCTTGGTGGTCGAACCACTTGCGCTTCCGAGTTGCCCTCAAAAAATGCTGAGGTTCGATTCATTGTCGCCATCATTGTAACGAGGGGGTGGATTATGCACGCTCTGCAGTTTGTCTCCATAGTAAGTTGTTGTGAAGTTTGACACCTCCTCCAGTATGTATGCCTCTGCAATGGAAACCTCGATTTTGCATTTATTTCTACATTTCTTTCGGATAGTCTTTAGACATCTCTCGATTGGATAGCACCAACGTCCCTGCACGACCCCCCCCCATTCGTGCCTCATACGGGAGATGAATAATCAAATGCTGCATCGGATTGAAGAAGCCGGGTGGAAAGATCTTGTCCAGCTTACACAGTAACACGGGTGCCATCCTTTCCAAGTCTGCAATCATGGTCCGAGCTAATTCTTTTGCACAAAGCTGGCGGAAGAAATAGCTCAACTCTGCAAGCGCTAGCCAGACATGCTCAGGGACATAGCCTCGAACCATCGCCGGAAGAATTCGTTCAATCCATATGTGAAAGTCATGACTCTTCATCCCTAAGACTCACAGAGTAGATAAGTTCACCCCCTACTAAGGTTAGCTGCATACCCATCAGGGAACATTAATATCTTGATCCACTGTAGTACTTCCTTCCTCTGGGCCCTGCTCAGGACGAAATCGGCCTTAGGCCTTCTCCATGTCTTACCACCACTAGGCGGCTTCATCTCTTGGTTTGGTCTATCACATAACTCTGCCAGATCCACTCTTGCCTTTACGTTATCCTTTGACTTATCAGGAATCTCCATAATTGTTGCCCAAAGTGCCTCGGCGACATTCTTTTCAGTGTGCATCATGTCAATGTTGTGTGGAAGGAGCAGGTCATCATAATAGGGGAGCCGAGTCAAGCCCGACTTATGTGTCCACATATGTTGCTCACCATATCCCACAAAACCACCTTCTGGGTTGGCCACGAGACCATCTATCTGTCCGCGAACTTCGGCACCAGTCATCATTGCAGGTGGGCGGTCTGTCACCACGACACCTTTCGTAAAGTTCTTGATGTCTAGTCGGAATGCATGGTCAGGAGGGAGAAATTGTCGATGTTTATCGAATGACGAATATTTGCCACCCTTCTTCAACCAAATGAACCTAAGAGCTTCCTTGCAAAGTGGGCATGGGAACTTACCGTGAACACACCAGGCGCAAAATAGCCCATACGCCGGAAAGTCATGCATGGAGTACTGGTACCAAACATGCATTTTGAAGTTTGTCTTCATAGCTCGGTCGTACGTCCATACCCCTTCCTCCCAAGCACGGACCAATTCATCAATCAAAGGCTCCATGTACACGCCCATTTTATTCCCTGGGTGTCCAGGAATTATCAACGACACGAATATGTTCTGTCTTTGAAAGCATACGCCGGGGGGAGATTGATGGGGATAACGAACACGGGCCAACATGTGTATGGGGCAGCGGTCATTCCATAGGGATTGAACCCATCTGTGGCCAGCGCAACACGAACATTACGAGCCTCTTTGGCTTTCTCATGGTGAATGGCATCAAAGTGGGTCCATGCTTCACCATCGGATGCGTGAACCATCTTGTCAGGATTGTATCGTTTGCCTTTTTTGTGCCATGTCATCTGTTTCGCGGATTCCTTTGTCATGTATAGACGCTGGATCCTCGGTATGAATGGAAGGTGGCGTAGGATTGTCACGGGGATGTCGAGCTGCCTCTTCTGTCCATCACCAGAGTCTACCTCCATGAACCTAGACGATTTACACTTCGGACAGTACTTTGCCTCAGTGTGTTCTTTCCTAAATAGGACACAGCCCTTCGGACAAGCATGTATCTGCTCATACGTCATCTTGAGTGCACGAAGGAGTTTCTGTGCCTCGTACATGCTCTTTGGCAAAACGTGATCCTCCGGAAGCAGGCTGCCAATAACTGTCAACAAACCATCGAAGGCATCTCGACTCATGCTATACTGCGACTTGAACGCCATTATACGCCCAATGGCATCCAGTTGAGAAACCTTTGTCTTGCCGTGAAGGGGTTTCTGTGCCGCGTCAAACATGTCGTAGAATGCCTTTGCGGTCGCCTCTGGCTCGTCCTCCGTACGTCCTTCGGCGAACTGTGCCTCGTGATAGTCGTTCAACATGTCCGCTACCCCGGCATCAGCATCGTAATCCTCGACGCGTTGTCTCACCACCTCCTCTCTCGTGCGATGCGCTTCACCATGGAAGATCCACCGAGTATAGTCCGGCGTAAATCCATTCTTCCAAATATGTTCTACCATGGCCTTCTTTGGTTTTCTTTTCCGGTTGTCACATTTGCTGCACGGACAAGGGACTAGGCTAGCTCCTTTAGCAGCTTCGCCATATGCCCGTTCCATGAAAGCATCGGTCTTCCTAATCCATTCTGGGGTGACATCATTACGTCGAACGCGGCCCGTGTACATCCACTCACGGTCCTCCATCCTCTAACATATATAACCGAGTATAGTTTAATATAGACATGTAATGCATGTACACTACGTTCCTACCTTCTAATAGGTGATGATAGGTCCTAATCCCACCCGCGGTTGCGTAGATGGAGTTAGTTTCCATGCTCTACTCTGATCCGAGATAGAATTTCGGCAGCACCTCCCCGCTGTTCTCCGGATACACGTCCTGGCAGGGAGAGTGTACTATCCGGAGAACAATAGGGAGGTGACGCCGAAACTCTATCTCGGACCGGAGTAGAGCATGAAACTAACACCATCTACGCAACCGCAGGCTGTCCAAAAAACATGGACAATTCGAAACTGATACATTTGTAGATATGCAAAAATCTGCATATCTACACCGTATCTCTTTCGAACGGGAGACGACTAACTGGGTTACGTGATCTACGACCATGATGCGGAAATAGAGGTTATACCTAGGGTGGCGGTGGAGTCAGGCTAGTGGGGCTGTGGCGGGTCGGTGCAGTGGTGACACGACGCGGTGCAGGCAGACCCGCAGTGGCTAGGAAGACAAGTATCTTCTCTGTAAAAAAGAAACACAAGTCTGTTAATACAAAAAAAATCGACAGCACCTCCCCTGTACATTGAGGTTTTTAAAACCTGCAAATAAAACTAACAGCACGATGGCTGACATGCACACAGTAAAAAGAGTATGCAAAGTTGCACTTTGATGTATTCAAGATAATGAACTTGATCGGCCTACATGATATTGGTATCCCCCCATGCTAAGACAACTTGTAGCTATAACAATGAAAGTTGCCTAGAGGGGGGTGAATAGGCAAGTTAAAACTTTTTCAACAAAAACTAGAAGCAAACTGGGTAAAACTGAATTGATATCGAAATTTACCCAGTTAACTTTGGAAATGAGATGTTCTAAATGATCCACAGGGTTCAAAGTAGTAGATCTGAGAAGGGCACTTCTCAAAATCCACACACCAAAAGGATATAAACAAATCTTCCACGAAATGGTGAGAGAACGAAGAACACAAACACACAATGAGCAAGAACACAAGAGACACAGGATTTATCCCGAGGTTCGGTCACACCACTAAGGTGCCCTACTTCCTCGTTGAGGCGCCCACAAAGAGCCGGGTCTCTTTCAACCCTAATCCTCCCTTTGCCGACCACAAAGGTCAAGCCCACACAATAATCTTTGCTCAAACGAGCGGGTAATACAAACTTTCTTGTGGTCTTCCACAAGATTTGGAGACTCACAAGAGACACCTAGTCGTCTAAGAGCTAGAAGCTCCAAGAGTAATGAATCCACAAAGAACTTGATGTAGTACCAAAGCTCGAATCAAGAAGAGCAAGAGAGATTTGGAGATGAAGCACAAAAACTGCAGCTCTCAAACTCACTCAAAGATTTCTCTCCAAAGATTTGAAATGGGAGAGGCAAGAGGTGTGTGAGAGAGAGTGGAAGGTGTTTCTCAGGTTAGGAATGGAGTCCAAGTCGTGCTGTTCTATGGAGGAGAGAGGTGGGAGTGAGTATATATAGGTGGGGCTCCAAAACTAACCGTTTTTGACTTTTCTGCCCAAAAACCGGTTGAACCGGTCCCAAAATCGGTTGAACCGGTTTTTCAAAAAGCTGCGCACAGCTTTTTGGCTGACACAGCAGACTGGCAGAAAAAAGTGAACAGTGCAAAAACCGGTTGAACCTGTTTTAAAACCGGTTGAACCTGTTTCCACTAGACAAAAACCGGTTGAGTGTCCGGCTGAACCAGTATTTTCCAAAAAGGTGAACAGTGCAAAAACCGGTTGAACCTGTTTTAAAACCGGTTGAACCTGTTTTAAAACCGGTTGAACCTGTTTTTCCAAAAAGCAATTTTGGCCAAGATAGACTTAAAAAGGTTGTACTACATACTTTCACTAAGGATTAACAAGGGTAAAATGGAAGTTTTAGATCAAGGATTTTGAGCTTTAGTACCAACACCAACCTTCTTTTTGGATCCCCCTTGATAGTACGACGATTCCTATACTCAAGTTAAATAAAATATAATTAAGTAAACTCCTTGAGTCATTGGTGTCTCAAGTGTGATTTCTCCATGATGTTGCTTCATAAGGATCACAAACATCTTTATCTCACCTTTTGAAGCAAACACAAATCGAGCCTGTGACTTGTGCCATTTCACCATATATGAGTTCAAATCATGGCTTCAAGTCACCTTACTGATGCATCAACATGTTGTAACTCTTCATAGCTGATTAGTTCATCGACTTAGTGCAAGTACTCTCTTCTTCACCTTAGCCATGGTACCTCGGTCTACAAGCCGTCGCTTGGCCTTCACCTTCGCTTAGTTCCTCGAAGCCCTTTCCTTGCTATCTTCACCCTATCAAGCCATTCTTGAGTCACATCCTATTGAGCATCCATTGAGAGAATCATTTCTTCAATATTGTGAACCTTGCTTGAATGTCATCTAGATATAACTGCTAAGATCAATCAAGCTCTAGTTTGATTCTCATATATTCATATATGGACTAATAGTAATATGGTCAAGCCAATTCACGATTCCTCATATCTTATTCACTTTGGCTTGACCAATCCTCTTAATCACTTCAACCTCTATTATGATCATATTTATGCATAGTTATTTCTCAGGACTTGTCCATATATTCAAACCAATATAGAGACCATATTATATCCATTTGCATTGTCTCATTGGTTATTTGACCTTGTGTTGAACCTTGTTCACTGATCATTATACACTATTCAAGTATGTTCATCATACTGAATTTCTTGTTCAACACTTAGCGAACTTGTTAGACCTTTAAATGTGTTGTTATCCAAATCACCAAAACTCACAAAAGGGATTAATGCACTTTCAATCTCCCCCTTTTTGGTGATTGATGACAACACATTTAAAGCTTACATAAGATTTGATAAATAAGATTTTGAATCCTATGATATAGTTTCCTCCCCCTAAATATGTGCATTTCAGAAAATACCAATTTTGTACTCAAATGCCAAAACCACATATTTGGGTCAAAGAGTGAAGACAACTTATATCATACTATTCATAGGGTGCTTTGTGTCATAAATAAACGTTATGCTCATGACATATTATGCACTCATCAATTTCCTTCATCTTATGTTTTACTTATGATTCAACCCCCTTTTGTCAATTATTTCTCCCCCTTTTCAAAAGTCTTCTTACACTTAGTTACATAAGACTAAAGGTAAGCTTTAATGCACAATTTCTCCCCCTTTGTTATAAATCTCCAAAAAAAGATATAAAGAATATAAAGGGTAGAAATTATGATTAATCAAGATTTGAACACACTATCATGAAAAGGGTCCTTATATGGCACAAAGGTAATGGAGAAGTGTCATAAGTGATGTACCTTTGCGTTTTACCTTTTCAAAGGGGTGTTCCACACTTGTGTTGTATTTAGAGTTCATTTTGCAATCTCTTGTTGGCATAATTATGACATAGGTCCAAGATATCAAATGAATATTGTCATACTAATTGAAAGATAAATCTTGATACCTGGAGTCTAGATGTCACCTAGCATTTTCTTATCATAACAAGAGGCAGCATAAAAATTGCACAAGTACAACTAGTGATCATGTACGAAAAATATCAATTGAAAACCACCAATTGATACAATTTGATAGATAATCAGATCACTAATTGCATATTACACTAAGTTCTCCTCAAGTTTTAGTGCACACATATATATGAATTCAATTGATACCTGTTGAGAGTACTTATTTGCAACTTAAAGTACCATTGGCATAAAAGGAGTATCAATTGAACATAATCATGCAACATAAGAAACATAATCAATTAAGTTCTAGACAGGAGAATCTATAAGCTATGCTACTTCAGATATTTGTAATCCAAAACGATGTGATACATATTTACCAATTTTAGATGACATTGGAGTAGCATATACAAGAGAAACTCATTCTCTTATGAAATGTATAGAAGATACATTTATTGGAGCAAAGAATCTTTGATACCCATCAAAATTTGCAGTGGAAGCGATTGTCTTTGCCCGAAGATTCCTTTCTAATTTGAGACTACACACATAATAGACTTGAAAATGAAGTTAGTCTCAAAGATTCAAATTATAGACCATTCTCCCCCTAAATGTGTGCATACAAGTGATGAATACTTGTTTTACCTTATGCACTTGGAATTGTGAGGTCAGGGGATTAAGTTCTACAGTTTGAACCTTGGTACAAATAAAGTATGAAAATATGAAATTGCACCAATTGAAGGAATTACTCATAATCAAAAGGTATACTAATAGACATGATATACAATATTTTAAGCCAAGATTCTTGAGAAGTTAGCATGTTTGACTCATACCTCACTAAGATGACTTAAGACAAACTTATGACATCACCACAAGAGGTATTAATCAAATATCTAGAGATTCTATAATCATCACCACTAGTGCAACCTTATGGTGAGACTTAAGATATTGCATATACATGCACACACTAGCATGTAAGAGCCTAGATAAAAAAATGTAATACAATAGTTCATGGAGTGACACACCTTTGTTCTACGCCACATGGTCTCCATTATAATCATGAATTTCCATCTTAGCTTTTGATAGGCTTGACATTATTTTTGCACAAAGCAAGATGATTTTCATTCATGCCCATAAGTCTTCATTACAACATGTATTGAGTAAATTTAGCATGCCAAGGACAAACATATCCTCTTAAAAAAATCAAGAGAAACCCATTCTTTTCAAAGAACTACACAAGTTCACTAAAAGAAAATGTTAGTATTTAAGGACACATGATATAGAATGAGCTCCCCCTAAATGTGTGCATCAAGTACTCGAATTACTTGTAACATGCACTTGATTCAATTAAGATTCTTAGAGGGGTTCATCATATATCTTGGCCAGGGCATAATAAATTTGCAACAATTGAAATCATGCTAGAGAACACATATCGTTCCCCAATAGAACTAATCCATGGGGTGACATGTGGTAAATATTTGATCATTTCCTTGGAACCACTCATCCTCATTTGATGTTCTCCAAGGTGTGAGACTACAAAACATGAACTTGAAGAAATCATTAGCCTCACAAGATATAGGCTAAACTCTTCCTCAATTTGTGCATGCAAGAGTACACAAAGTACACTTATGCACATTAACAATACGAGGTTAAAGGAGATATTTGCACTATATCTTGGTTTAACATAACATGCTTTACATAGATGATGAAAATTAAACCAATTAAAAGTTTAAGAACTAAAAGTATATCAATTGAAATCTTGGAGGGTAAAGCATGCTAATATGAACTATTGTATTACATCTTCATTATTTGGTTGACAAAAAAAATATATAACTCCCTTCTTGATTCACTGTGATCTCTTTTCTCTTTGTGATTTCATCCAATCAAGTGATCTTGAACTTCGTTCATTTTTTATAGATTTTGAATCCATCTTGAAAGCTCTTGGAAGGACCTCGTTGTAACACTTAGAAAAGAGAGCATTAAAAACACAAGAGAGGGTTTCACAAATGATGATCCTTATATGTGGATGTCAAATGAATCATCATTATTGAAACCCAAAAGGATAGACTAAATTCCTTTAAATTAGTGCACACATATAGTTGATGTCAAAGTTATATGCACTATTGAACATTTTAAATTGCAAGGAATTTAACCTATACTATGGTACATCCTACTAAGGATAGAATACTAAAACAACTAAAGGAGAGGAAGTTTTCATACCTTGGCCTCTTATCAACTTCTTCTTACTTTAGTTGAATAGTTTCCTTTAAGCTTGTGATTTATCCAATTTAAAACAAGCACCATCTCTTAACATAGATTTTCTATGGATAAACTCAACACAAGAGATGACATTAGTAGCACAAGCACTAGTTTCTTATTTAGCAACCCTTTATATGTGGAAGACAAGCGTGTTGCTAAAATAAAGAAACCTCATAATATGGACTAAATTTCCCTTGAGCCCTTATGCACAATATATTTTGAATGACATGGATAATATGCATGGTTGTTCAATGAAGTCTAAAGGGCTGACTTAATCCATATTATGGTGAGTGTCTAATATGGAATAATAAAATCCAAATTAACTAGATAGAAAATACGTCACACAATTTTGGATTGTTGACCATATGATAATATTCATTCATCTTCCAATTAGACCTTTATTTCATAATCAACAACTGATGTGTATCCTCAAGTGCTTCTTCTTCCTTAGTGGCTACAAAAGTCACAAAAGATATAAGATTTGAAAATAATATGCACTTGAGATTCAGTTGTTACCACCCTTGCTACTATCTCCAAATATGAATTATACATCCATTATCGAGCACCCAACTTGATCCATTGAAGGAGTGATCCTGCAAAACAAGTTTAAGCTTCATATCTTGGTACCCAATTTGAATTGGGTCCTTTGAGATTAGTAGTAAGAGCCTTGAGTACCCACACAATCCTTATTGTGGTCTTTCTCTTTGTGTAGGCACCCACATATACTTGACAACCATCTTACATGGTTTCAAGTCAATATTTAATCACATAGATAAAAACTAGAGTTAAGAATAGGAGCCTTTTCTCCTTTTATTAATACATCGTTGTGTTGCCTTTTTGATGATGAACCTACCTTGACTTTGGGTGCACCTAGCTTATCAAGGTTAGTTGCACAAGCATTCATATCATAAAGACAAGTTATGCATGGAATTTACAACTTAGTGATCCAATTCAATGTGAAGCATATGGATATCGATTGAAGTATATTTCTAAGATATCAAAATATGGGATTCCAAAATTTAGAGAGTATGGATCACTAATTGTATCTTTTACAGTTTAAAAATCATATCCATGTTAGTGCATATGTATGTGATGAATATCAACAAAAAGATTCTTATGCACTTTTAGAATTAACGATAAGGGAATTTTAAACTGCATCAAGAGTAGCTATTTAGAAAACAAAGATTACAATCCATATGAATGAGATACAAATTTACCATTTTGGATTGTCTTAGTATAGCTTACTCAAGTGAAACTTATTCTCTATGACACAAGATATATAATGTTCTCCCACTAGATATGTGCGTCAAGTATTTGAATGACTTGCCACATGCACTTTCAATTCAGTTAAGAGTCTCATGAGGAGTATATTACATATCATGGTCAAGGCATGACAAATTTGCAATGAATTAACTATGCCTAAGAATACTTACCACCATATAGAATGTACCATTTGTTATACCAATTTAACAGATCTTACTATCTGTGGTGGTGTCACCTTAGTATTCTACTTTTCATCATTTGTGGAGACTTCCTTCTTTGTTATCTCTTTTCCTTTTAAAACTAGTCGATAAAACACTTTGAAAAGAGGTATTAGTAGTACAAGGAAGTATTTAATGAATGATGATATCTATATATGAATGGCAAACAAATCATCATTTATGAGGCGTAAAGGCATAAATAAAATTCCTTTTAAGTTAATGCACATAGAGCAGTGAATTCACAATATGCACTAATTTACAAATTTAAGCCAAAAGGGATTTAACCTTTATATTGACATTTCTTTCCATAGAATAGATTATTACCAATTGAAAGAATGTCACT
Source organism: Zea luxurians (assembly GCA_029449295.1). NCBI lineage: Eukaryota > Viridiplantae > Streptophyta > Magnoliopsida > Poales > Poaceae > Zea > Zea luxurians. Next base: position 32,194,318 of record JAOPSE010000023.1, on the reverse strand, counting down.
TGAAAGGAACTATTATTTATCACATACAAAATGAAACAATTAGTTCCATACCTTTGCCTTGAGCATTCCTAATCTTTCTTTTAGGTGAAGATTAACCTTTAATACTTGTGATTTTACCAATTGAAAGAGCACAATCTCTACTTATGAATTTCCATGAAATATCTTAAAAGAGATTGTATTTGTAACACAAGCAATAGTTTCCTATTTAGCAACCTCTAGTATATGAATGACAAGAAGGTTACTAAAACAAGGTGAAAGTCGCCTAGAGGGGGGGGTGGATAGGCGAAACCTAAAAATTAAAACTTTATCCCCCAACTAGATCCCTTGATTAATGGTTAGAACAAGATATACAATTATCAGAGTATAAAAACTAAGTCCTTGCTTATAAAGAGTATTGCTAAATAATGCGGAATTGATGAATCAATACAACTACTAGATATATGGGTAGTAAAGCAAGAAGTCTTAGACACGAAGAGCAAGAACACAAAGTTCTTTCTTGCAATGTGTTGCCTTACTAAATGAGAATTTAACTTAAAGCAACACCAAATAAGGTTAGCAAAGAATAGTGCAAGGAAAAACTTAGAGTGAGGGAAAACAAACAAATCACAAGCAATAAACACAATGGACACGGGTGATTCGTTTTACCGAGGTTCGGCCCTCGAAGGCCTAGTCCCCGTTGAGGAGTCCACTTAAGGACGGGTCTTTTTCAACCCTTTCCCTCTCTCCACCGATCACCCAAGGATCAGCGAGCTCTTCTTCTTCTCAAGGATCACTCTCGATCCCACAAGGACCACCACACTCTTTGGTGTCTCTTGCTAGCTTTTACAAGCCTCCAAAACTTTGGAGGAAGTTCAATGGGAGTCAAAACTCCACGCACAAATGAACACAAAGATGTAGCACACACTATCTCTCATTGAATCTCACAAGGCGCTAGGGCTAAACTCAATTGAGTAGCTCTCAATTGTTTGCTCTCTCTTTTGTGGCACTTGTGTTGGTTGTAGTGGTCTAGATCTTGTGTATAGGATGTATCAATGAATATATGTGGTTGGGAGGGTTGAGTATGTCACCTAGATGACTTGGAATGTTGCTTGGACTCCCACACCTTGAAGTGGCCGATTGGGGTGGTATTTATAGCCCTCAACCACCCATATAGCCGTTGGGGCGCATCTGCCAGAAATTGCACTGGCGGACGGTCCGCGGCTAGGGCCCGGACGGTCCGCGACCCTCCAACGGTCGATTCTGACATCTTCAACGGATACTTCTGACAGATCAACGGTTAGATCAACGGCTATCTGCCTCGGTGACATCACGCGGACGGTCCGCCCTTGGTTTCGGACGGTCCGCGCCAGCTCTATAATTCCTTTTGCTCAACTTGTCACCTTCGGGCTTTTCGGTTCTGCACCGACCGGACGGTCCGCGCCTGAGGCCGGACGGTCCGCGCTTGGTCTCGGACGGTGCTTGCTTTTCCATCGGACGGTCCGCAGTAGAGACATGTGTTTTTGCATTGGTTCTGTCCGAGGGTCATCTTGGTGTCGCGGACGGTCCGCCGCAAGGGCCCGGACGGTCCGCGATTAGTCTGTTTTTCCAAAAAGCTTCTCCTGTCCGGAATAATCTACGGTATTCCGGACAGTCGACTTAGAATAATTGTAGATGAACCTTTGGCACCTGTAGAGCATATAATCTAGAGCAAACTAGTTAGTCCAATTATTTGTGTTGGGCAATTCAACCACCAAAATCATTTAGGAAAAGGTTTGAGCCTATTTCCCTTTCACAAGGAAACCTCATGATATGAACTAAATTACCCTTATAAGCATCATGCATAACATCAATTGTAAAAAAGATGAAAGTAGCATGATTATTTAATTAGGTTTACATGGCAAGTTTAATTCATAGCATGGTGAGTGATTAATGTAGAAGATTCAAAACCAATTTAAACAAGAATGAATACTTCACATAGTATTGGTTCGATCTTCTTTGAATGTTGAATGGCACATTCCATTTGGGAAACACATTCTCATGTTGTGAAACTACATAAATCACTTAGATAAAAAACATTAGTCTCACAACTCTAGTCATATAGAGAATTTCCCTTTTGGTAAGTGCTTTAAGAATTTGAATTTCTTACTTAGCATTCTATTCATTTAAGAACATGGGATAATCCTCTTTATGTCTAGGTCATGGCAATAACACGATAATTAATTTGAAATATGCCACAAGATACATATAATCAATTTAAAGCATGTAGATTGTCACAATATAAAAATATGAACTTGCAATCTACCATATAATTAGATCATTTCCAAAGCAAGGTAAAATCTCTTAAGTTCATTCTCAAGTGCTTCATTTTTCCTACGTGGCTACAAAAGACACAAAGGAATATACCAATTAAAAGCAATGTGCACTTAAGAATTAATTGTTACCATCCTTTGGATATCACTTGGTTGTAGGCCTTTTGCTTGATTCCCACAAAGGTTAATCCTTATTCCCTACAACACAAGTTCTTGCTAGAGATGAATATGAAGTTAGTGATATAACAACTCAATTCATCTTTGGGTCAATCTTAAAGGATAGACAATGTAAGATTGATAGCTTGAGATAAGAATTGAGTTAAACCGCTCAAGCACCCCCAAAGCTTCATATCATCTCTGGGTACCTGCAAAACTTATTAAGTACATTTTGGTACCCATTTTTGGATGGGTCCACCAAGGTTAGCTAATAAGTACTTAGGCACCCAAATGGCCTTTGTGCTAGTTTTAGGTGAACTAATTACCTTTCTAGCACAAATGTCATTTTTGGGTCTCCTAAGCGAATATGAATGAATTGACATGGTAGGCTTAGGATACTCACTCATGGGACAATCCTTGCATAGGTGTCCCTTTCTTCGGCAAGTGTAGCAAATCTGATTTTTAATTTTGCAAGACTCCTTCTTTCCTTGCTTCTTGTTTGCTACATGGTTAGTGAGCCTCTTTCTTTCTAAAGTTAAGCCACTATCCTTTGTGTAGGGACATGACTTAATCTCATGTCCCTTCTCATGACATTGATAACACTTTCTAGCGCATCTTCTCTTATTTGGAAGAGTGACTTGTTTGTTACCTTGTGTGGAGCATGTGGAGGCGTGGTTGAGACACTTGTCATGAGCTTTGGCTTTCTTCTCTTGATGTTTGCTCATGTCCTTCTTGGAAAGCTTGATATTCTTTTGAAGGGGTTTTGTGCATGCTACTATTGTCCCCTTCTCAAGCTTTTTCACCATATTATCACGGTTATCTTGAGAAGGTTGAGCATGATACTTTCCCTTCAATTGAATCAAGCTCCTTTTTAGCCTCTCATTTTCTTCCTTGAGCTCATTGTTTTCTTTTGCATAGGAAACATTACTTGTTCCTGAAAGTTTTAGCTCAATGGAAGATTAGCTTTCTTGAGAGCAACATTTGTTAGCACATGATAATATAGTTTCTGTTTGAGTACATGTGCATAAGTGAGGTTGGTATGATTTCAAATTAGTTAACACAACCTCATGAGCCATTTCTAACATGATATGTGAATCCATAAATTTATTATGAGAGCACACAAGCATATCATGTTTTTCTTGCAAAGCTAGATTTTCAATATTTAGCCTTTCTATCGTGTTCCTGAACATAACATTTTTATTTTCTAATTGAGCAATATATGATGAATGATTAACAACTTTAATTTGCTCAATTGAAATGTCTTCATACCTTTGGACCAAATCATCATGAGAGCACTTTAGCTTCTCATGCTCTTTGGTCAACTTCTCTAAGTCTTCGATTTTTCTAATGAGGAAGTCTTCTTGCTTATGAAGCATTTCTTTTTGTTCTTCCGCTCTTTTCATGAGTTTGAGCAAGCTCATCCGATGTTTCTTGCTTAGCTGAGCGAAGAATTGTTGAAGATCATCCTCATCTTCACTATCACTTTCTTGCTCCTCCTCATCCTCAGTTTCGCTTTCACTGTCACTCCCATTAGCAATAAAGCACATATGAGAAGTGGATTTGAAAGACAAACCTTGTGAAGAGGTGGATTCGTCGTTTGGTCTCCATCGATCATTTTCTGCTTCAATTTTGTTCTTCGCCTCATCTTCCTTCATTTTGAGGAACATCCTTTCGGCGATTCTCATGGCAAGATCTATTGCCCTAGGATCAACATCTGCACCAAAAGATGAAGTCGAGACAATCTCAACTTTTTCAAGCTTAGAAGCACTTTCGTTTCTTAGTCCCCCCGATATGATCTTTTCCTCACGCGGTTAAGCGTTAGAACGAGGATTAGGCTCTGATACCAATTGAAAGTTGCCTAGAGGGGGGGGGGTGAATAGGCAAGTTAAAACTTTTTCAACAAAAACTAGAAGCAAACTGGGTAAAACTGAATTGATCTCAAAATTCACCCAGTTAACTTTGGAAATGAGATGTTCTAAATGATCCACAGGGTTCAAAGTAGTAGATCTGAGAAGGGCACTTCTCAAAATCCACACACCAAAAGGATATAAACAAATCTTCCACGAAATGGTGAGAGAACGAAGAACACAAACACACAATGAGCAAGAACACAAGAGACACATGATTTATCCCGAGGTTCGGTCACACCACTAAGGTGCCCTACTTCCTCGTTGAGGCGCCCACAAAGAGCCGGGTCTCTTTCAACTCTAATCCTCCCTTTGCCGACCACAAAGGTCAAGCCCACACAATAATCTTTGCTCAAACAAGCGGGTAATACAAATTTTCTTGTGGTCTTCCACAAGATTTGGAGACTCACAAGAGACACCTAGTCGTCTAGGAGCTAGAAGCTCCAAGAGTAATGAATCCACAAAGAACTCGATGTAGTACCAAAGCTCGAATCAAGAAGAGCAAGAGAGATTTGGAGAAGAAGCACAAAAACTGCAGCTCTCAAACTCACTCAAAGATTTCTCTCCAAAGATTTGAAATGGGAGAGGCAAGAGGTGTGTGAGAGAGAGAGTGGAAGGTGTTTCTCAGGTTAGGAATGGAGTCCAAGTCGTGTTGTTCTATGGAGGAGAGAGGTGGGAGTGAGTATATATAGGTGGGGCTCCAAAACTAGCCGTTTTTGACTTTTCTGCCCAAAAACCGGTTGAACCGGTCCCAAAACCGGTTGAACCGGTTTTTCAAAAAGCTGCGCACAGCTTTTTGGCTGACACAGCAGACTGGCAGAAAAAAGTGAACAGTGCAAAAACCGGTTGAACCTGTTTTAAAACCGGTTGAACCTGTTTCCACCAGACAAAAACCGGTTGAGTGTCCGGCCGAACCAGTATTTTCCAAAAAGGTGAACAGTGCAAAAACCGGTTGAACCTGTTTTTCCAAAAAGCAATTTTGGCCAAGATAGACTTAAAAAGGGTTGTACTACATACTTTCACTAAGGATTAACAAGGGTAAAATGGAAGTTTTAGATCAAGGATTTTGAGCTTTAGTACCAACACCAACCTTCTTTTTGGATCCCCCTTGATAGTACGATGATTCCTATACTCAAGTTAAATAAAATATAATTAAGTAAACTCCTTGAGTCATTGGTGTCTCAAGTGTGATTTCTCCATGATGTTGCTTCATAAGGATCACAAACATCTTTGTCTCACCTTTTGAAGCAAACACAAATTGAGCCTGTGACTTGTGCCATTTCACCATATATGAGTTCAAATCATGGCTTCAAGTCACCTTACTGATGCATCAACATGTTGTAACTCTTCATAGCTGATTAGTTCATCGACTTAGTGCAAGTACTCTCTTCTTCACCTTAGCCATGGTACCTCGGTCTACAAGCCGTCGCTTGGCCTTCACCTTCGCTTAGTTCCTCGAAGCCCTTTCCTTGCTATCTTCACCCTATCAAGCCATTCTTGAGTCACATCCTATTGAGCATCCATTGAGAGAATCATTTCTTCAATATTGTGAACCTTGCTTGAATGTCATCTAGATATAACTGCTAAGATCAATCAAGCTCTAGTTTGATTCTCATATATTCATATATGGACTAATAGTAATATGGTCAAGCCAATTCACGATTTCTCATATCTTATTCACTTTGGCTTGACCAATCCTCTTAATCACTTCAACCTCTATTATGATCATATTTATGCATAGTTATTTCTCAGGACTTGTCCATATATTCAAACCAATATAGAGACCATATTATATCCATTTGCATTGTCTCACTGGTTATTTGACCTTGTGTTGAACCTTGTTCACTGATCATTATACACTATTCAAGTATGTTCATCATACTGAATTTCCTGTTCAACACTTAGCAAACTTGTTAGACCTTTAAATGTGTTGTTATCCAAATCACCAAAACTCACAAAAGGGATGAATGCACTTTCAAACAAAAAGAGAGTTGTGATACAAATTAGAAGCATTTCTTTTCCCTCCACGATTTATAGCAATGACAAGCAATTATACTTTCTCTTTGTTTATCTCTTTGTGTATATATATACGGAGTATAGCACTATATATATACGGAGTATAACACTATATTTATGCAAATAATAATTCACTATATTTATGCACTATATTTAACCAAAAATCATAGTCAAAAGCTACCATTTCAAGGATCAAATAATAATTCATCAGTCAAAACAATCATAGTTTGGCTCAATCAAAACAATAATAATTCATTAGTCAAAACTCACGGCGATGGCGGGGCGAGCAGGGGCCGCGGGGCGGCGTCAAGGACCAGGGTCGTCGAGCGCCGTCGAACGGCGGTGGCCTGAGCGGCGTCGACGGCGCGTGGTGGACGGCGAGCAGGGGCCGCGGGGCGCGCGGTGGCCGGCGTGGTCCGGGCGAGCGGGCAGATGGCCGACGCGGTGGACGGCGAGCAGGGGCCGCGGGGCGCGCGGTGGCCGACGTGGTCCGGGCGAGCGGGCGGATGGCCGAGGCGGCGGCGCCTGCTATGACGGCGACGGCGGCGGCGGTTTTGCGAGGGAACCGAGAGAGAAGAGAGCGAGCGAGAACAGAGAAGAGAACCCGCGTCGGTTTGATTAAGGTCGAGCTCTTTGCCGAGTGCCCGCGATCTGGCACTCGGCAAAGATTTTTTTTAATTTAAAAATATACTTTGCCGAGTGCCCCAGATCTGAGGCACTCGGCAAAGTTCTTTTTTTATTTAAAAATTAACTTTGTCGAGTTCCAGAGGTAGGCACTCGACAAAAACCTTACTTTGCCGAGTGTCCAATGTTCGGCACTCGGCATAGACTATCTTTGTCGAGTGTCATTTCTTGACACTCGACAAAGTACATTTTTATTTTTTTTATTTTCCCAACCAAAATTTTCGTGGTATGTTCCTACACTATATAGACCTACATGTATTATTTTGAGACAATTAGAAAATTGTTTTCTATAGCTAGTAGATTTAGTTCATTTATTTGAATTTCTTCGAAAAAATCACATTTGAACTGCAGGTCACTCGAAACTTGTAAAACCGTGCATGCAAAAATAATATCCATGCTACTTAGCACAAGTTACGACAGATTTCAGGATCGGACCAGAAACTTCGAGCACCATGCTCACTCAACATGGCCGTGAACTTGCCATACAACTGTTTAAAAATTTTATAAAACACAAACAAACTTAGAAAACCATGAAACTTGTCCACGTGTCATGATATCATATGTAGAGTCTGTGATAAAAAATTTAGAATGTTTGGAGAAAGTTGTGAGATATTATGTGTAGAAACCTAAAAGAACTACACATGAAATCATAGAGTTTCAATGTGGATCTCTTAGGTTTGTACACATAGTGCGTTACAGCTTTCTCGAAACTTTTTCAAATTTTTATCACAGCCTCTACATATGATATCATGACACGTGGACAGGTTTCATGATTTTCTGACTTTGTTTGTGTTTTATACAATTTTTAAACACCTGGATGGCAAGTTCACGGTCATGTTGAGTGAGCATGGTGCTCGAAGTTTCTGGTCCGCTCCTGAAATCGGTCGTAACTTGTGCTAAGTAGCATGTATATCATTTTTGCATGCACGGTTTTCCAAGTTTCGAGTGACCTGCAGTTCAAATCTGAATTTTCCGAAGAAATTCAAATAAACAAACTAAATGTACTAGCTATAGAAAACACTGTTATAATTGTCCCAAAATGGTACATATAGGTCTACATAGTGTAGGAACATACCACAAAAAGTTTGGTGACCAACATAAAAAAAAATAAAAATATGCTTTGCCGAGTGCCTACATAGGACACTCGGCAAAGACTGACGGCCGTCAGCTGTAGACGGCCGCTAACGGCCCTTTGCCGAGAGCCATCTTTGCCGAGTGCTTGACTCTCGGCAAAGCAATCTTTGCCGAGTGCCTGGCTCTGCCGAGTGTCCCGCACTCGGTAAATAGGACCTTTACCGAGCGCAGATCTTTGCCGAGTGCGGCTCTCGGCAAAGTCTTCTTTGCCGAGTGCCCGATAAAAAGCACTCGGCAAAGCCGCCGGCACTCGGCAAAGGCCCGGATTCCGGTAGTGACCTGACCTATTTAAATTTAGTATAATTCTTATAAAATATCAAAGACCCATTCATGCAAGGTGCATGTCAAATATTTACTCTCACCTTGCTAAATTGAGGTGGAAGGAACATGATTTAAATAGTTGGATGCCCTCCAGGGTCTTGCAAGTGTTAGATGAGAGGAAGAAGGAAAAACACATATGCGCACGTGCTCGCCTCGACAGCCTAGGCAGGACGGTGTGTGGCATGGTGAATGGCACGGGCACATGACATGCACGTGAATGGTCCACCAAAATCAGGGTCCATGCCTTGCGAGCACGTAGGCACATGGCTAACACCTTTTTTGCTGTCAATAAATTGAGCCGATTTACTAGTAATCAGAGAGATAATCAATATTGCACGCTAGAGCATGTAATGCACTACTTGTTGGGTATTATGGAAAACAAAATTTACTATTCTGGTTATCCAATGGTACTAGAAGGATACAATGATGTCAATTAGATATTTTGTGTTGATGATCTATATACCACAACCAGATATGTTTAATCTTGGATGTGTTGCATTGTTGTTGTTTCATGGAGATCATGCAAACATGCCATATTGATGAGATCTACCATGTAATCAGAACTCGCAACACTAGACATAGCTATAGTGGAGATTGATTAGCTTCGTGAGCTCTTAAGGGACTTACCTATTGTTGAGAAGCCATTGCTAGGAATTTTTATAATTGATACAATCAAACGATGATTGCAAAGGTAGATAGTTATAGGGACAATATGAAGTCATCAAGTCGCATAAGAGCCGGTTAAAAACAATCAGAAAAAATGATAAACTCTAGATTAATTACCATGGATTATATCCACAGTAGATGAGAACAATGTTGCTAATTCGTTCACCAAAGGGCTGTCACGTAATGTGATAGATGCAACATCCAAGGAGATGGGTTTGAGACCCATATAAGTTATACTCTAGTGGTAACCCAACCTATGTGATCAGAGATCTCATGAATTAGGATATGGAAAGAACAAGCTACAAGTTAGCATGAGAGTAACCTATTTAACTCATTTGAGAAAGATGTGATACTCTCAATGTCTACATGACAAGTTGGTAATAGCCTTAATGTATTTTGTTGGAATTAAGTACCAAATACATTATCCTGCAGAGTATTGTTGAAAGAATACACCAATGTGAGCCTGACTGTTGAATGGTTGGAGTCTGTGAGATATAGGTAATCTCTATAAAACTCATAAAGAGACCAGGGAGTACGACCTATATGCTCCAAACCATGAAGTACCATACTTGAGATCATGTATCAATTGGTTGTAAGTGAAACACATTTGCACAAAACCTTCAATTCAAGGCTTAGTCTATTGTTCAAGTTGTTAATGAGCGTAGCTTGCTGTTCTAGATGAAAGTTTAACTTAATGGTCTCTATTGAAACATTGCTATATTAAATAGTAGCAGGTTGAGCCAAAAGTTAGGATGGGACTTTGAGATTTGGTAGAGGATTGCTAGAATTATTTTGGTTTAGCCTATTTAAACTTAGAATAATTCTTAGAAAATCTCAAAGACCCATTCATATAAGGTGCGTGACAAATATTTAGTCCCCCTCACTAGTTGAGATGAAGGGAACACAACTTAAATACTTGGATACTCTACATGGTCTTGCAAATGTTGGATGCGAGGAAGAAGGAAAAACACACACGCTCTCTCGCCTCGTTGGGCTAGGGTGTGGCGATGGACATAGCCGCATGGCATGCGCATGAATGCTGAAATCAGGGTCCAAGACTTATGGGCACCTGACTTACCTTCGCATTTTTATTTCATTGCTTAATTTGTTATAGATTTTACGATGCATATTTTTCAGAACTTAACCTGTTATAGATTTTTCAGTGTAGATTTTTGGGAATTAGTGAATCTGCTCGGTTTTGGGATGTCAAAACCCTAGCACAGTTTCTCACTATAAATACGTACGGGTGCACATTAGTGGATCTAGAGTTTTGCCTATTCATGTATGTTGCGCCATCTCGTATGCTACTTCATATCTCCATCGTCGATGTGCCCTAGCAAATGGGAGAGCAAGTCTTATTAAGAACAGTCGTCCTCATCAATCCTACATCAAAGGATGGTGAATAAAGTTTTTGGGAAGTGATCTATGTGACTACTCGATCGCTTTCTTGACTTATCGTGTTCGTAATCTTTGTCGTCACGACTCGTCTCCATCCTCATCATGTAAGTGCTTCACATCGTTGGCAAGAATGGAGTAGTGTTTAATGTTAGCATCGCCTCCTCTATCCAATCATCATCAAGAAAGGAACATACAACCGTCTTCCTTTAGCTGTCTTTCATACTATATATGATAATCTGTTTAGACATGGTTCTACTAGTGTAAGGTTTAATCTTAATTGACATGATGTACATGTTTATATCTTGCCTAATCTCTATTCATTTTTTCTATACATGTATGTTGTCATGGTCATGCTTTGTTTTTGAATTAAATTAACATATTTTCCAACAATCTGAAAACCTTTGAAAGTCGCCTAGAGGGGGATGAATAGGCGAAACCTAAAAATTATAACTTTAAACCCGGACTTCATCCCTTGATTAGTGGTTAGAACAAGATGCACAATTATCGGAGTGTAAAAACTAAGTCCTTTGCTTGCAAAGAGTGTTGCTTTCAAAGAGTGCGGAAATGACAAATCAATAAAACTAATAAGTTTATGGAGAATAAAGCAAGAGGGCTTGGATAAGAAGAGGAATAACATAAGTTCTTTCTTGCAAGGCGTTGCTTCTCTAAAAGAGAATTTAACTTGAAGCGACACAAAATAATATTGGCAAGGAATAGTGCAAGAGAACTTAGAGAGGGAGAAAACAAACAAATCACAAGCAATAAGCACAAGAGACACGGGTGATTTGTTTTACCGAGGTTCGGTTCTCGAGAACCTAATCCCCGTTGAGGAGTCCACTAAGGACGGGTCTTTTTCAACCCTTTCCCTCTCTCCACCGATCACTAAGACCGGTGAGCTCTTCTTCTTCTTTGTCAACAACAGACTGAAGTCTCCGCAAGGCCAACCACAAACATAAGGGGCTATTGCTAGCTTTTACAATGAATGGGAGTCAAAACTCCACGCTCAAATGATCACAAGAGGTAGCACACACTTTCTCTCAATGATTCTCACAAGGCACTATCACTAAACGCACACGAGTAGCTCTTTCTTGCTTGATCTCTCTTTTGTGGCACTTGTGAGGCTTTGATGTGTATAGAAGTGTTACTCTAGTAGATAGGAGTGAATACCCAACTCTTGTGTATGAAATGGATCAAATGAATTCCTTTGAATGGGTTGGTTGGGGTGGATTTTATATCCCTCAACCACCCATATTGTCGTTGGGGCGCATCTGCCAGAAATTGCACTAGCGGACGGTCCGTGGCTAGGGCCCGGATGGTCCGCGACCCTCCAACTGTCGGTTCTGACATCTCCAACGGATACATCTGACAGATCAACAGCTAGATCAACGACCATCTACCTCGGTCACACCACGCGGACGGTCCACCCTTGGTCTCGGGGTGTCTGCGCCAGCTCTATAATTCCTTTTGCTCAACTTGTCACCTTCGGGCTGAACCAGGTCTTCACATGCGGACGGTCCGTGAATTATAGCCGGACGGTCCGCACTATAGAGCCGGACAGTCCGTAGTTTATAGCCGAACTATCCACGATTTATAGTTCCTGGTCGAAGTCAAAGCGGTATCGCGGACGGTCCGCCAGTAGGGGCCGAACGGTCTGCACTTGGCGATTTCAGAACTTGAGTTTATAACTTCTTGTTGATCTTTGAACAATCTTCTCCAAGTTGCTTTGGCTAAACTTGAGAGAGATCCTATGACTTAGAAAAATATCTCAAGTGGTTTTCCATCTAGTCTAAGTCATGGATCATGAACATTTTGATTCTTTCACTCATATTTCTTCTTTTGCTCAAACCAGCTCCAAAATAGCGATATGTTGATTTTGAGCTTCCCAACCTTTCTAGAAGTGTTGAATACGTTCCTCGGGGTATTTTGAACTTATCCAAAGAGTAGAATTATTGGTAGTTCATCTATTCCATGTTTTACCCCTATTTGGTTGAGTGTGAGCTGATTCTGACTAAGAGACTGAACTGTTGAATCTTATGAACCTGTGAATCAAAGACTAGGCAAACTAGTTAGTACGAATGGTTGTGATGGTCATCAAGCACCAAAATATAAGAAATGGTTTAAGGCCATTTCCCTTTCAACCTTATTATAAGAACTTTGGTTTTATGGCTAGATTTGTCGATGCTCTAGGGCCCAAGAAGCTCTCTGGTGAGCACTTCAAGAGATTGCAAATGAGAGTGATTAATTTGTGGCTCTCTACCATGAACCTGCTTTGGGTATTCAAAGGCAAACCTGAGGGTAATCCTACCCGAGCAGGAGAAGGCTTATACAAAAGCCAACACTCTCTTTGTGGGTGCTATGATTAGTACACATGTAGATTGTCTACAAGATGTGTGTCCTCCAAAACATCATTGAAATTATTCTAAAATACGTACAAATATCTGAGGGTAATCTTACCTGAGCAGGAGAAGGATTATATAAAAGTCAACACTCTCTTTGTGGGTGCTATGATTAGTACACGTGTAGGTTGTCTACAAGACGTGTGTCCTCCAAAACATGGTTGAACTTATTCTAAAATTTGTACGAATATTTTCTTGATAGTCTCCCTTCCACCACTTACTCCCATGCTCATACATACGCTCTTGTTGTTGTTAAAAATATACATGAGTTATATGTGTGTTAACATGCTAATTACAGTTACCACCGGTTAATCACGTGCTCAGAGCATTCACGTAGTTATGTAAACTACTCCCTAAATATGAATTTAAGAATTTTTCGAGAAAGTTTTTCTCCAACAGTTATGTAAAGCAAGTCCCTACAATTCCAAATTCCCTACAAAATTCAACTTAATCTCTACATTTAGCAACCTCGATAGGACTCCCGAAATCAACATTGACACCAAATCCATCGCGAGCAGCCTACTCCCGCCACTGTTTCGGGTCATCCCACTGCCACGTGACCACAAATCCATCTACACTGTTCGAAACGCCTTAACGTCGTCACCACCAAATAACCTCTTGAACCGAGGCGACACCAAAGAACTTCTTGTGCTGCCTCGTCGTGGTCGCCACGAGGACCTTTATGGATGGTATGTGCCACGACCGGCCTCACAAGACTTTGCTTGCATTTTTATGGAAGCCGATAAGAAAGTTCACCTCATCAAGATCTATAGCAGATTCTATGTCGTTGGAAAAGTCGAGGAAGATTGTTGATACAGATTTCTGTGGTTAGTTCAATTAAAAATAGAAAGTAGACCCATTTATTTTGTGTTGATGTAGACAACTTCAAAAAATTAGCAACTAATAAATAGAGAACTGTTGGAGCACAAACGATTTTTACTACTTTAAATGTTTTAGCAACTCACTAAATCTATAATTTAGAGAGATAAATTTACATAATTGTTAGAGATGCTCTTAGTCTATGATAAAAACAACCTTGTTTATAAATAGAGGGGCAAGGGGACAACTCAAACTCGACCCCTTGGTTGACCACTCACCCACTCCCACAAAAGCACGTTTCAACCACACTGCAACCACAAAAAGTTGTATACACAATCGTTTGTTCGGTCGTTCGTCGTTAATTCCTCGTTTGTTCGTTAATCATTCGTCTGTTGATCGTTCATTCATTCGATCATCGTTCATTCGTTCTTTCACTGTTCGTTTGTTGTTATCATCGGTTCAGTCGCCGTTCATTCATTCGTTCATCATGATACCATATTATCCTTTTAGCTCACCTAAATTTTTCAGACCAATATATCAGTCATACAAACTCTGATGACTGTGATTTTTCTTCCTAAATTCATCTAAAATCAAGTTCTACGTATCCGTGTTGGCCGTTTGAGCTTTGCCATTACTCAGAACTATACATGGCCATTTGGTTTCTCGGTTTTTAAATTTTTGGTTCCTAGAAAACTAAAACTGAAATATGCATCCGAAAAATTTGGTTTCATTTATTTTGGTTTGGTTTCCGTTCTAATTGAACATATTGAACATATTGTATCATCTTTCTTCCCACACCTTTAACACCCCAAGCCACGACAAACACTAGCACACCCAACTACTCCACTCGTAAAACTAATCGTAGGTCTAGTATTGTCTCACCTTCGATCTACCTAGAAACACGAGTAAGCATCTCTACTCCATCATGAGTAGTAAGCATCTATCTAGAGCTTAACTTCCAGCGGGACACTTAACTTCCGATATTAACGCTAACTTTCGAGAGTTTATGGCTAACTTTCTATGGCTTATACTTTAGGAAATTAAGCGTTTTCCTGTAGTGTGTTTCAATAAATTGTATTCCCTCAATCCCAAAATATAATTCGTTTTAGACTAAATATATATTTATCAATTAGCCTAAGAATATAGTTTGTAGGTATGCCTATATTTATTATCATTCATTCATTCAAAAAAGAAGGCTAGAAAGAAATATATTTTAAAACAAAGGGACTATATTTGTATGATGACATGCGGAATGTATGCCATATTGCCATGTTTGGTGGAGCTTCTTTTTGGCTTTGACTCCAACTCTTTCACGCGCTATACAAGGATCTTTTGTTATTTTTTCTCTATTTTGGGTTTCACTAGCTCTTGCTTCTTTTAGGTATTGTTTTCGTTGGATGTTTACTCTAGAGTCCAAAGGCTCAAAGAACACCACCATTATTTTGGGTTTCATTGGCTCTTGCCTCTCTATATATTATATTAAAAATCGAAGATATCCATAGATTTGCCAAAGGAAACTTTATATATTTTGAAAAATAAATACTCCGTATTAAATTAGACCATCCTAGTTTAGAATCCTGGTTACGCTATAACTAGTTAGGGTCTATTTTGTTGGCCGCATGATTTAGCCTGTCTCGTATCCAGATAAACACACTCACTTGAGACATATTGTACATATATAATTCAATATATTTGGTTGGTTGGATGTGACCAGTCAGGTTGTGAAGAGATGATGTTTAGTTGATTGGATTAAGATTGAGGAGGAATGAGAATTAAAAATAAAAAATATTTTATAAAAAAAATTATATGTTAAATGTTGTCTAATTTTGGATTAGGATTGAGGTGAAATTGATTTACTCATTCAATTCTTTATTTAACTGATGTAACAAAAGTTTCAAAAAATTACTTGGTCTCGATTCCCATAGGATCGGCCTGTATGAGGCATGCGACCAAATTCTACGTCTGGTGAGCCACCCCAGACATGCTCTTTTGCATGCGCGGGCTATCATTTTGTATGAGATTTTGTTTGATTGCATCTACGCGGGTGACGCCTGTATAACTAGTTGCAAAATAAATCAATTTGAGACTATTTACTCGAATCTCCAGATATGTCCGAAATGGCCATACCAGGTTGGTCGGGCTCGTCCGCGCGCAATCGTCCAAACAGGTATAGATGTTCAAATGGGCCACCCGGCACGGATCCGGCCCGAACCCGTTTCGGCCCGGTATAAATAGGGCCGGGCCAGGCCCGATCCGTTGATGCTTCGGGCCGGGTCGTGCTGGTCCACGTGCCTAGGGACATGCCCAAACCCGGCACACGGGAAAAAATCGTGCCGGACCGGCCCGTTGGCCTGGTGGGCCTCAACGTACCGTGCCGCCACCGGCCCGAACCAATAATAAAGCAGTATATAAATACATACATATAACAGAATTAATCATATATAATAACATATTATTTGCATATATTAAGACAACAAAATTCATTTATCAATTCACAAGATAATATCATATTAATACAAATATGAAATGATCACATGAAATAACAGTTGGTTCACAGGATAGTACACAAACACAGATATGAAATTATAATTAGGAGCTGTTAGTGCAATGGCCGCCTCATTAAAAACCTTCTTAGGTAAAAACTCACACCTCGTGAGAAAACCCTAAGAAGGAAAAAAGAGTGCAGCCCAGCTCCAAAGTTTATAAGTTCATTACAGTCCATTACAGTGTACAGATCATTAGTTCAATACAACTCATAAAACATAAGACTAGTAGGTTGCAAGACTAAGCATTTTCATCATCCCTAGATGATTGTGTTGCTGGATCATCAAGCCATAGGTTGTCGTGCTCAGCTTCAAGTTCTTGTGTGTCTTCCTCCACACTGTGTTGCAGGTGACCATCAGCAAGTTCCCAATCCTTGATGCATGATAATATCTCTACCATATCAGGAGCTAGACGACGTCGACGCTCTTCAATCACCCTGCCAGCAAGACTAAAGGTAGACTCAGATGAAATAGTAGATGCTGGCACTGTCAAGACATCTTTAGCTAGTAGTGAAAGAATAGGATAAGTTAACTTATGTTGATGCCACCAAGAAAGGACATTGAAGTCCTCATCAAACTCAGTGATAGTATCACTGTCTAAGTAGGAAGCTAACTCAGAAGTAGATGCAACAGTACTGATAGATTGAGGGGTTGAAGAAGAACCTGATCTCCTTCCCAGAGGAGTAGAGAACTCACCATCAAGGTCATCATCACCATAAATGTCATCCCATGCCATTTTTTTCTTACCAGATAGGTGAGATGATGGTTGGTGGGCGCCGCGCATGCGTGTGTCACCAAATTTGGTCTCATACAACTGAAATACCTTGGTTAGCTTAGTACGAACATCAAATGGAAGCCTAGAGTAATCGGTACCGGTTAAACTAGATAACTTGATAAGGACTTTGTTAAAACCCCTCATTTTAGCTCTAGGATCCAAAATAAATGCAACTGCATACAAAATTGGAATGTCTCTCCAGTACTTCAAGAATTTATCTTTCATAGGAACAACAGCACATCTTAGCAATATATCATTCTCAAATGCATTTAGATGTCTAGCTATCCTAAGAATGTGATGCAACATTAAAGTACTAGTAGGATAGTAGACTCCAGACAATGCAACAGTTGATTCATAAAACAATTCTAAGAAAGATAACACTTTTTCAGCAATTGCCCAATGATTATCAGTGAGTAAAGGACTCCCATCCTCATTCAAAGGATAGTAGACTCCAGACAGTAACCGGTTAGAGGACTGTCGCCTCCGGTTCCTCAACGACTGCAATGCAGTTGACAGAATTAAACATAACACATGATGTTAACTAAATCTAAAAACATAACAGACAACAACTAAAATAAACAGCTAACAAATTCTGTTGACAGAATTAAACAGACTGTTTGGTACATGATGTTGACAGAGTTAGCACAAACAGAATTAGCATGTTGACAGAACTTATTGGCACAAACACATGCTAACAAATTGGCACAAACAGCTAACTATGAACCGCTAGTAAGAAATAAACACATGATGTTAAACAGCTAACAAATTGGCACATGCTGTTGATAGAATTAAAGGCTATTTGGTACATGTTGTTGACAGAGTTAGCACAAACAGAATTAGCATGTTGACAGAACTTATTGGCACAAACACATGCTAACAAAATGGCACAAACAGCTAACAAATTGGCACATGCTAACAAATTGGCCAGTAAGAAATAAACAGTGCTGTTAGACAGCTAACAAATTGGCACAAGCTATTGAGACGGACCTTTCAAAGCCGGAGCACCAGAGACGACTGACGAGTGACGAGCAGGGCGGAGAGGCGAGCAGTCCGAGACTCCGAGCACGACCGAGCACGACTCACGAGCAGGGCGAGCAGCCGAGCACGAGATCGGAGAGGCGGCGAGGCGCAGAGGCGGCGAGCAGTCCGAGCACGAGATCGACCGCAGCAGGGCGCAGACCGCAGAGGCGACTGGCGAGCAGCCGAGCACGAGATCGGAGAGGCGGCGAGGCGCAGAGGCGGCGAGCAGTCCGAGCACGAGATCGACCGCAGCAGGGCGCAGACCGCAGAGGCGACTGGCGAGCAGGGCGAGGCCGGCGAGCACGAGATCGACCGCAGGGCGCAGAGGCGACTAGCGAGCAGGGCGAGGCCGGCGAGCACGACCGACGAGCAGGGAGGGGCGGAGGCCGGAGGGTAGAGAGGGCAGAGAGAAAACGGCGGCGCCGCCGCCAGACCGAGAGCAGAGAGAGAGGGCTTCGGGGTTGGGGAGTGGGGACTCGGGGTCGGCGTGGCGATCGGGATCGGGATAGGGTTCGGCCGGTTAGGGTTACCCTTTAAGCCGAGCGGCAGAGCTCCAGCCCATCTAATTGAATTGGGCCTGCGAAACATTGTTCAAATAAGCGGGCCGCCGTCGGACCGACCCATTTATCGTGCCGGGCCGGGCTAAAGCACGCGGGCCGTCATATCTGCCCATACCCGGCCCGCTAAACGGACCGTGCCGGCCCGGGCCCGTAACCGATCATGTCGGGCCGTGTTTGGACCGGACTAAATTCGTGCCATGCCACGAGCCAAATGGGCGGCCCGCACTGTTTGGACATCTATACAAACAGGCGAACCAATCGGACACTTACTTACTAGCTACGTATCAAAATACAAGTAGTTTATGATAATAACACGGTCTACAAAATATAGCTTTGACCAATGTTTTTTTTGTTACAATACAAATAAACTCTTAATATATTTATACTTTTGCAAAAATATTATATATATATATGACTATTAGATTTAAATTGTTAAAGTTTTATATGTTTGACTTAAACCTTGTCCAAAACAATTTCTTTTTTAGACTTGACGGAGTAGATTATTAGTTGATTGCTTTGCAGCTAAAGAAGCTAATTAATACTGTAGTTGCTAACTTTAAGTTATATAGATCCAAATTCTAAACATGGCCATATAGACGAGAAAAATCGTTTCTAAACCAGTATCAATACAGATGATTGATCTCGCAATGTGGATCAATACAAGGATGGGCAAGCTGTGAGAAGTCCAAAACAAAACGACGAGATAGCATGGGAAGTCGTAAACAGAGGAATTTTCCCTCCTTTTATTACATGGGGACAAGCACACGGACGACGCCGCGGCGGGTCTGCGGGTTGTCGAACCAGACCGCCGCTGCCGGGTGCTGACTCGAAACGGCGTCGGGCGGCGGCCAGGCGCTGTCTCGTTCCGCCCACCAACCCCGTTCCCACATCAACCGCCGAGATCGTTTCCGTCCTGTAAACCAACGACCGATCGTGCGCGAACGTTTATTAATAACGCTCCTCCGCCGCGACGCGACCTACTCCTCCCTCCCCTCCTCTGCTTTCCCCCCATTTCGTGTCTCGGGGTTTGGACCAGCCACCCGGCGGAGGCGGCCGGGCAGACTGGGCCGAGCGACCGGAGCGCCGCCGCCATCGGCAAAGCCACGGGACGGCCCATGGAGTCGCGAGCGCTCCTGCACGCCCGGCCCGCCGCCCTCCCTCACCGCGCCGGCCTGCGCCTCCATCTCCCGCTCCTGCGCCCGCGTGCAGTCTCCCGCTCCCCCGCCGCCAAGCCCGCGCTCCAGTCCCCGCTCCTCGCGTCGAGGGGCCCCTTCCTTCCACGGCACGATGCGGTTCTGGGCAACGGGTTCGTGAAACGGAGAGCGGCCAGCGCTGGCGGTGATGTGTCCTTCCGCGCCCAGGCGGCGGCCTCGGCGGCGGTGCCGGCGCCGCAGCCGGGGGAGTCCACAAAAAAGCTCCTTGGCATCGACGTGAAGACGCTCAAGAAGATCGTGCCGTTGGGGCTCATGTTCTTCTGCATCCTCTTCAACTACACCATCCTGCGGGACACCAAGGACGTGCTGGTGGTCACTGCCAAGGGGAGCAGCGCCGAGATCATCCCTTTCCTCAAGACCTGGGTTAACCTGCCCATGGCCATCGGTTTCATGCTCCTGTACACCAAACTTTCCAACGTTCTCTCACGGGATGCGCTCTTCTACACCGTCATCTTCCCGTTCATCGCCTTCTTCGGCGCCTTCGCCTTTGTGCTCTACCCGCTCAGGGACGTCATCCATCCCACCGCGCTCGCGGACAAGCTTCTCGCCGCGCTCGGTCCGAGCTTCCTTGGTCCGGTGGCGATACTGAGGATTTGGAGCTTCTGCTTGTTCTATGTTATGGCTGAGCTCTGGGGCAGCGTCGTCATCTCTGTGCTCTTCTGGGGGTTTGCTAATCAGGTCAGTCTGAACTTTGGATTCTCGTATCAATATTGTCATGTAATGTTAATACCTTCTTTAATTATTGTCAAACTTGATTTAAACCACTCATTAGCTACTAATGATTTGACTGGATGGTTTGGTTATTCGACACTGATGGAAGGGTAAAACCTGTCTCTATCAGGATAGTTTAGGCAGGAGGTGTTTTGTTCGTGCCTTTGCCGGGTAATGGGTAGGTAATTAAACATTTTAGGTGCTCGTTGATTTCTTTTCTGGATATGTTCGGCTCCATTATTGCCCGCTTTCCACGATCTAAATGATGTTTGAGCTATTGTCGGTCTTAAATTGGTTGTGGATGTCTATTACATTGAACAACTTGGCTGGATATGGTTCACACTTTATAACTCCTTTCTAAAGAAATATTTATTGGTGTGGATCTAGGCTTTTGCAAATCTAACGTGTCTTTGTCTTACGGCTACTTTCATCGCCAGAAAGGAAGGGCCCTGGTTTGGTATATTCGTCTGTTATTTGTTTGACTACCAATCTACCATTTCTTGTTTTAAGGAGCAATATGATAGGGAAAGCCTCACTGTGACATACTGGCATCAAGAGAATAAATGCATAGTGCAAAGTATTAAAACAAGAAAAAAAGGGAAATCAGAACATGGAATAAGCTGCTGTGTAGTAAAGAAAGACAACAACCAACGAGTATCAGCTTGATAATAAGTCAATACAAAATACACTTAAAAAAGGTGACACAACGGCACCTTTTACATCTTGTAGCATGACGGGTTGGTTCGTTATTTACTTTCATGTATCTGAGTGAAATGGGCTCAACTGAAGCCTTGAAGCAACTCTTTGCTTCAGTTTAAACAACGATCAATCGTAAAACATTTTGGTCCATTTTTTCCTTTGTAAAATCACCAAGTACATACATGCAGCATGTGTTTCAATTGTAAGGGAACACCCATGAAACTTGCAAGTAAGAGATCATGGATCGTTACACTAGACGCGCAACGCAGCGGAAGAAGAGTTGAAGTAGCGATCCATAGAGAGGAAGTAGTCGATCACGATCGTCTCCTTCTCCGCGACCGATCAGCGCAGCAGTCGTAGCCGCGCCTCCACGTAGTCCACACATATGGGGAGGAACGTTGTACAGCGAGGGTCTTGCGATCAGGTCCAAGGTAAGCAGCAACTAGGGTTTGCACATGTGGTGGAATGACAACCCTAACCCCTTCCCATATCCCAATATGAGTTGGAGTCTAATCAGAATTGTTTATGATTGCCTCTTGGGCATATCTCCAACATCAACTGTATTTTGCATTGAGCATATGAAGTTGTCAACAATAAGATTATCAATCGTGTGTCCTTAAGGAGCATTAGGCTCATAATTATTGATCACATAATTTGTTTTTTCTAGTTATTGCAAATTTGCAACCTTATAATCATCTCATATGTGTGCTAGTATGTAACCTTTCTACCTCCATGTTAGACTCTTGTGCGGGCTTCTTTCCTGTGAATTTCTTTCGTTAGCTTCTATTATGGACTCTTTCTATGTACGCCAATGCTAGAGAAGGTGCAACCAGACAGGATAGCCAAACCAAGAAGGAAATAGCAATAGAATTGACTAAGATTTGGCAACTAGATAAGTTTAGAAACAGATATCCTCAAATAGTTTGTTTAGCAGTCGGTTTGCTACTTTCTACTGTAAGGTGGTTTGTTGTTTCCAATTAAATCAGGGGTGCATACCTTTATATAAGTGCCATAGAATGTAATAGGGAGAACACCGAAGAAATAAGAATCTTCTAGATGGGGGTGATTCCTTCGGCACTCTGGCAAAGTCTCATGCCAGAGCGACCGACGAAGGGATCCGATCCTCCGTTCATCCACCGTATTCTCTGCGTTCTCTCCCACATTTCGCTCTATTGCTCTATTCTCCCCTGCGCACACCTCCTAGAAGGACCAGAGCACATCAGCTTCATAGGAAGGTTTCTAACTGGGAGTATTATGAATAGTGTTCAACCGTTCACAAGTGAGAGGGAAAGGGAGGGAGGGAGTTTCCAGCTAGATACTACTCCATCCGGTTACAGATACTTGAGGCTTTGACCAAAATACGGTCGAACTGTTAAAATTTTGGTTGCCAGTAGTTTTCAGAATATTTACTTTGGAAACATACAAATCATATGTGCAATCTTTTCTTGAAAGCTATCTCCATAATATCATGATTATTAGATATTATAACTATACTGTTATAAGAAAAAAAATATTGGTCAGAGTTAAAACTCGAAGACCATAGGAAGTCAATGGCGACAAGTACTTACACTGGAGGGATTATTGTTTCTAAAATCAGTGATTCGAAGCGCTTTTTTAGCCCACAGAGTGACATCTTAAATGGAGTAGCAATCATCTGAGTGATTGATTAAGTTGCACGTTTGAAGAGTATGGACATGTCAGCCAGATGTTGCACATGAGGAGCATTCATATTATCCCCTCTTGTTGACTGATGGATCCATTTCCAAGAGTTGGTTAAAAGGTTAGCTGTATAGGGGAAGGGAGGAGTGTCTGCTGCTATTGGTTGCAGAGTTCATGGTGGAGTTATTGATTAGGTTTTTAGGCTGTCATTGGAGAACCGACCAACTGAAACGTGTATGTTGTAGCAGCTCTATGTCTCTATGGCATTCTGGTGTCTCAAATTTGGATATTTTTTATATTCACATTTGTTGAAATTCTCATCAAATGTTGAACTTTCAGGCTCCAGCTTGATCTTATTCATATTTTTTTCCAGATTACCACAGTTGATGAAGCAAAGGAATTCTACCCGTTATTTGGCCTTGGGGCTAATATTGCTCTTATCTTTTCTGGGCGTACTGTGAAGTATTTCTCAAATTTGCGCAAGACATTGGGTCCTGGAATTGATGGCTGGGAAGTATCTTTGAAAGGAATGATGAGCATAGTGGTACTCCTTGGACTTGTCATAACTTCCATCTATTGGGGAGTGAACAAGTTTGTTTTGAATGATCCTTCACTTCCAAAGACTGATCGTAAGAAGAAAAAGGTTGGTAGCTGTGGTTTATCATGCTTCCCTTTTTCGCCTTTTTTTGCTACTCAAAGTAATCTGGTAACAATTTATTTAACAGGAAAAGCCTAAACTTGGCATGAAAGAGAGTCTGAAGGTTCTGCTCTCCTCGAGGTATGTGAGGGATCTAGCTACCCTAGTGGTTGCTTATGGCATTAGTATCAATCTTGTCGAAGTCACATGGAAATCAAAACTCAAGGCACAGGTAACCTTTCTCAACTATCTGTTCTTTTCATATTGTGCTGTTCCTAGAGTGATCTATTTTCAGTATTCAGTAACATTTTCCTTATTCACTGCAGTTCCCTAGTCCAAATGAATATTCATCTTTCATGGGTGATTTCTCGACTGCAACTGGGATTGCAACTTTCACAATGATGCTGTTAGGCCGTATTATACTACGGAAATTTGGCTGGGGTGTGGCTGCAAAGATCACCCCCACCGTTCTGTTGCTGACTGGTGTTGGATTCTTCTCTCTGATTTTGTTTGGACAGCCACTGACTCCTATGCTTGCCACTATGGGTATGACCCCCCTACTGGCAGCCGTTTATGTGGGTGCCATGCAGAACATATTTAGCAAGAGTGCAAAGTACAGTTTATTTGACCCATGCAAGGAAATGGCATATATCCCTTTGGATGAAGATATGAAGGTTTGTTAACTAATGCTTTTCAATTAAAGTCAGGTCTTGTGAACATCGTACCATCTTCCCCAAATATCTCTGAAATGCCTTGTCCTTGAACCTAGAATCATGCGTTGGTGGGCTCAATGATTGTTGATGTCCCGCTGCCTGCACCATTATTATACTGCACATGCCAATTCCAGTTCCCTCTGTTTGCAGGTAAAAGGAAAGGCAGCCATTGATGTTGTTTGCAACCCACTGGGCAAGTCGGGGGGCGCACTTATCCAACAGTTCATGATCCTGACGTTCGGATCCCTGGCAAATTCGACTCCATACCTTGGGGGCATACTCCTGGTCATCGTTCTCGCGTGGCTAGGCGCGGCGAGCTCATTGGACAAGCAGTTCTCGAGCCTGGCTAAGCAAGACCTGGAGAGGGAGAAGGCTGTGCAAGAGAAACTAAGAACGCTCGCTACTCAGTAAGCCTGCAGAAGGCGGCACTGGTGATGTACTGGTGGAGCAGCAGACAAATGGGTCGGCGACGAGCAAAGCAACTGGAACAGAGAGCTCGCCATCGAACTCATCGGCCCCATTCAATAGATCGTAGTTAGGAGAGTGATTACAGCGAGCAGAAATAGTCGGCATTTAAAATAATTCGTGGCTTTCGAGTTTGTAACAGCGTGCGGCTTCAAGCCTGCTCGTAATTTTCCTTTGTAATAATAACATGAGCAAAATCTTGACAGCCGGCAGCGAATGTCGCTCTGGAGATGGCAAATGTGTGTTTTGAACTGAATGGTAAATGTGCGGGTTCTCTTGAATAGTATCTTGGCTACATAAAAGTTCAGTAGGGCAGGCTTTAGTTGTGTGGCCTCCAAAAGGCTGAAACGCAACGCATTCCAACAAGATGAGCCAAAACAAAAAACAAAACAAAAAAAAAAGGCTGTCACGGCTCGGCTCCGTGGGGCATCATGATCCCGAGCCTGATTCTGTTGTTTGGCAACGCGAGCATGGATCACATCAAGCTGATTACCCGATCTCACTTTTCTCCGCTACCACTGTGGCCATGAGAGGTACTACTCGGAAATGCGCTAACGACCGTCCGAGTGCTGAGAGGGCAAAAGTTGCAGCGCCATGTGATGTGTGAGTGAGGCCACCTTGGCTTTGTCAGCGCATGAATATTGCCGGCGACGGTGGAGGGGAGGAAACATTTACCCTAGGCTGCCTGCCTGTGCACGAGCAAACCGACGGAGACGGATCACCAGCATCCGGATGCACAAGCTCCCCCCGGCCGTTCTGTCGTTTTTAAGCGAGCGCTCTTCTCGTGTGGCCAACTGCTGGACCCGTGCTCTGCTCGTCTGCCGCCGGCACACAGGCATGCGTTTTCTGGCTCCAGTCTTCCCCGCCAATCTGTTACCTGTACCGGACGCAAGATCTGACAGAGCAGTTCGCAGAAGCAACGCTCAAGGGGCGGTAGCTATCGAACAGTCCAGAAGCAAAGCAACCCCGCGACCTGAAGTCGACCGCTGGTATGTGTATGATGATGGCTTATGAGTAATTAGCTTGGTTGATTCTTACTTCTTTAGAATAAGACCGCTGGTATGTATGATGATGGCTGCGGTGATGCAGCTTGCAGAGGGTAGAATGCGCTTCCCTCTTGAGTCTTGACCACAGTCCACGGGGCACGCACCATCGAAGTGGAGAGTAGAGACGATAGGGGAGAGGCCTTTCTAGTTCTAGCTCGTAGCCACGTGTTTCCGCGGTTCAAGTTGACGACGCAAGCATAGCACCACATTTGAGCTTAGCAGCTGTAGTGCAATATTATATATATACTGTACGAAATAGAAGCACGCGCACACCTGGCCCTTCCCTTATCTGAAACTGAAACAATTCACTCTCACGGACGGACTAGTCCGCATCGGCCAAGCTAGCATGCGGGATCATGCCGCGCCACGCCCCCACCCCACCCCTCATGGAAGCGCCGCTCACAGTCACATATCGTGGCGTGGGGACTGGGACTGGGGACACGGCCGCGTTGGACTTGGACCCCCTACCACTCGACACACCCACACACCTGTATGTACAGCACGCCCACGCATCACGTGCAGCAGACCCCTGGATCATCATCGGTTCACCGGTGGCTGCTGCTGCTGCTGGGCGCCGGCGGCGGCGCGGCCAGCGGCCAGAGTCGGGAGAAGGTGGACGAGACGGCGATGCCGGCCATGTTGAGCCCCTTGCTGCCGCCCCAGTCCGGCACGGGCACCCACCGCCACTCGCGCCGCGCGCGGTCGTACGACAGCCACACCAGGTCCCACGCGCCGCGGCAGTTGGAGATGAGCACCAGCCGGACCACGCCCTCCCGCTCCGCCAGCAGCCCCGTCATCACGGCGTACGGCTTCCGGAACCCCTCCACCAGCCCGCCCGGCACGCTGGCCACCAGCTCCCAGTCGCCCCCCACGGCCCCGACCCCGTACAGCTCCACGCCCGTCACCACCTTGCCCCGGCTCCGGCTCGTCGCGTCCTCGCCCGCCGCCGCCGCCGCCGACCGCACCACGGCCGCGCTCCCGTCGCCGTACACGTGCAGCCGCTCCCCGTGTCCCGCTCCCGCGGCGGCGTTCGGGAACCGGGGGCGGAAGAAGACCGGGCGGTCGTCCGCGCGCGGCCCGGCGTACACCATCACGCAGTCCGCCCCGGCGTGCGCCGCGCAGAGGTACGTGCCGCCGTCTCCGTCTGGGTCGGCCGCCTCTGCTGCCCCCTCCGCCACCAGGACCGCCTCCGACTCCTGCCACGTGTCCGTCTCCGACCGGTACTCGAAAAGGAACGGCGTGTTGTTCACCAGCTCAGCGAACAGAAACCTTGCAGGGAAAAGCAGCAACCGCCGGAGTCAGATCGATCGAGAGGCGACATTGGTGGGTTCGTATCGAGTTTTACTGTGCGTTGTCAAAATTGTTGCTTCGGCACTGCTAATTACTAGTAGTCTGAACATAAAAATTAGTGCTGGCAGCAGTGATGACGAATACTGTCTGTAACCGAGGAGGAGAAGAGAAGGTCAGTGATGCTTGCAAGTTTTTTTTTCTTCTTTTTTCTTGCGTGAGCAACACAAAGACCCTCTCCGTAAGAAAAGGACGGGTACCTAAACCGGTTCGATCCGGGGGGATCGGCGACGAGCTTGAGGCCGAAGCGACGCCAGGAGGAGGTGCCGCGGGGGCCGAGCGGGGACGGCGGGAGGCGGCGCGCGGCGCGCGCGGTGAGGTCGACGACGACGAGCTCGCGGCGGCCGTTGGCGGCGAACAGGAAGGAGCTGGCGGACGCGGCCAGGAAGTAGAGGTCCTCGCCGGGCGGCACGGCGGGGGCGAGGATCGCCGAGACGGGGATGCGGAACCAGCGGCCCGAGGGCCCGTGGAAGCCCCTGATGGCGGCGTCGCGGGGCGGGAGCTTCTTGAAGAGGAGCAGCCACGCGGCGGCCGGCCCGGGCCCGGAGGACGCCGACGAGAGGTGGTACAGGCGGCGGAAGTCCGGCGAGGAGATGAGGCTGGAGAGCGGCCGCGCCACGGAGCGCACGCGGAGGAGCTCCGGGACGGCCAGGCGGAGCAGGATCTCGTGGAGGAGCTCCGACGGGAGCAGCAGCAGCGCGCCCAGGGCCGTGGCGGCCGAAGGGTGGTGGTGCTCCCCGGCGACCGGGTGGTCGCCCATGGGGTTAGGTGAGGTTTAATTCTGCTTGGGGATCGGAGTATGGCCTGGGGGGCTTCGCTTGTCTGGGAGACAGGTTTTGTGCCGCCGCCCTTTTATACAGACCACACAGAGACGGTTTTTGGTTGGAGTCTGCAGACTCTTTTGGTTGTTTGCCTGTGAAATCTTCATTTTCTGGGGGATTTATGGGGTACCGGATTTTCTTTTCCTTTATTGCTTCCCGTTTTGCGGTTGTGATGTAAAGGATGTGCTTGTAGGGCACACTTTGTTCTAGGTCACCACTGATATGCATGATTCCGTAGGTGATGCATGCCAATGACTAATCTATTTGTCAATTATGTTAAGCCAAATGTTACACAGGAAAAATCCTACTATGATGCAGTGCAGTCCCTACGTGTACTTTTTTATATTTCTAAAAAAGGGGCTTCTTTAAAATGAAGATAATTCTCGGTCAGGAGTACTATAACTTGCCGTTCATGCCTTCTTAACGGAGTATTATAACTTGCTGTTCATGTCCATATTTCCTAAAAGTTAGCATTAGCAATTACTCCCTCCAATTTTTTTATTTATTTGATGCCGTTTAGTGCAATTTTATACTACACCAATAAATAAAAACAAACGGAGGTAGTACAACGCGTGCGCAATCAGCTCGCAGGTTACCACCCTACCTTCCGTCGCAAGATAATTACTTACTCTTGATGCCCAAGTAAGGATCGTTTTTATCAGGTCATTACTTGATTCCCTCTCTCTCGCAACAAGTATAGTACAGTATAGTATATAGTAAAAATAAAACAACCGATAATTTCCGCCGGTTCTCTATCGTGGTCCTGGGGACATTCCATGTGGGATTAATTCCAAAAACCACAGGAACGTCAGGAAGGCATGAACGGCGTTGTTCAGTTTCCGTTATGTACTCTGCTGCTTGGCAATTGGCACAGCCACAATGGCACTAAAAGCAGCTGCTATGGAAGGCCACTATCCACAACAGCTCTCCTATCATGTTCTTCGTCGCAACTTCTCTATAAAAATATTATCTATAAAAATATTGCTATATACAGTATAAAATAGTGTTATGCACGCACACGTATCGTCAACTAAAACAGTACTAAGTACACACAACAAATTACCCCTAGCCAAATTTCACCGGATCTTTCATTTACATCATTTCTCTTAATCAATTGTGTCCAACGGCCAGTGTTTTTTTGATCATCTCCCCATCCCTCACCCGACTCTAGCCTCCCCAACCCCCACCAACGCCCCGGCCCACGCGATCACTCCTCACACGCCTTGTGGAGATCCCATCGCTCGTCGGGTGTCGAGTGGTGTTCACGACGCCACAGACAGGTGACGACGCCTACAACATCCACTTAGGTGTGCTCCTGCGGCAACGCTCTACGGCGCGCATCCGGTCCCATGCTCTAGGCAGCGATACCATAGGAGTATAGGACCTCCTCGACCACCTCCCATCCTACCTTCTGCTTGGCTCCCTACATCCCTATGGTCATCGAGCTGGTGGATGGTCGTCGGAGGTCAGGTCGTCGCTGTTGGGGTGTCACGCAGGCGCGCTGGAAGTTCCAGCGCAACGAGCAGGTCGACCTCATGGACAACGGGGACGTGAAAGGGAAATAGTCTCAACATAGATTTTGGTGTTTGACGACCATCACAAACCTTGTGACCTAACCAGTTTGCTTAGTTGATCATTTCACAGGTGCATAAGTTCATCTACACTTATTCTAAGTCGACTGTCCGGAATACCGTAGATTATTCCGGACAGCAGAAGCTTTTTGGAAAAACAGACTAAGCGCGGACCATCCGGGCCTTCACGGCGGACCGTCCGCGACACCAGGATGACCCTCGGATAGAACCAATGCAAAAATCCAAGTCTACACTACGGACCGTCCGGAGGAAAAGCAAGCACCGTCAGAGACCACACGCGTACCGTCCGGTCGGTGAAAAACCGAAAACCCCGAAGGTGACGGGTTTGGTAAAATGAATTATAGCGTCCTCGCGGACCGTTCGAGGTGCACGACCGGACCGTCCGCGACTGCCTTTATCTGACATCTGACGACACATTAAAAGCAAAATAGTCGTTGATATAGCCATTACTGCTGACCGTTGCGTTTTTCAGTCGTTGATGTGCAGGGGTGGACCGTCCGAACCAGGGGCGCGGACCGTCCGCGTTTGGCAGAATTGGAGAAACGGCTAGGAAGTGGTTGGTGGCTATAAATACAACCCAACCACCTCCATTCATTTGAACCAAGCATTCCAATCCTCTACATTCAATACAAGAGCAAGCAATTCATTCCAAGACACAATCAAAGTCTCCAATCTCTCCATGTTTCACAATTGAGACAAGTGATCATTAGTGATTAGCGACTTGAGAGAGAGAGTGATCCGTGTGATATTTGTCGCTCTTGTTGCTTGGATTTTGCAATCGTGCTTTCTTCTTCCCCATTCTTATTCTCAAGACACTTGTAATCAAAGCAAGAGACACCAAGTTGTGGTGGTCCTTGTGAGGGGTCTAAGTGACCCATTGATTAAGGAGAAAGCTCACTCGGTCTAAGTGACCGTTTGAGAGAGGGAAAAGGGTTGAAAGAGACCCGGTCTTTGTGACCACCTCAACGGGGACTAGGTTTGCAAGAACTGAACCTCGGTAAATAAATCATCGGGTCACTCGCTTTATTTCTTGGTTGATTTGTTTTCGCCCTCTCTTTTAGACTCGATTTTATTTCTAACGCTAACCCCGGTTTATAGTTGTGCTTAAAGTTTATAAATTTCAGATTCCGCCTATTCACCCCCCTCTAGGCAACTTTCAGGACGTCGAGGTCTCCTAGGACCTCCACAACTAGCTATTCCCCCAGGCCTCGACACATGCCCACGCCCATGCGGTCTGACCCAAACCTGTTTACTTAGATTTAATCCGTAATGCTTCTACAGTATTTTGTCTCTAGATTACAGTTGTAGCAGTCTGAATAGCTACCTTTAATCAAAGCGAACATGATGTTGATGTCGCTAGTGGTGGCGAGGAGCGCGAGACGGATTTGAGAAAGAACACGTGTTTGAGGAGGCTTCCTCGTGCGGTAGGCGCAATGGGACTGGAGCGACACAAGCAGCAACAGTGAGAGGAGGAAGGGCAGGGGTAGAGGCTTTGAATAGGAGCTTGTTGGCGGCGGCGTGTAACACCCACTTTGTAATTTCCTAGAAATAATACCAATAGAGAAACAATTTCTCCTTATGTGGGTTTAACCTTTATGCATCATCCCATGTGAACACCATATTCAGAAGCAAATAATTGATAAAAGAATATATGCCATTAAAATTATGCATCATGCTGGAATTTTCTTTTGTGTGCACATGATGACAAAATAAAATAATAAATGTGACAAGAAAAATATCAAAGTCCAAAGTGGAATTTAAAATCCAAAAGGAATTGTAGCATTTAGAAAAGAGAAGAAAACAAGCATGAAGTGGATATAAAAATAATGATAAGTAAATAAAAATATATTATCTCTGCACTAGGGTTTGAATTTGTGTAATTTACTCAAAAGAAACTCATATTCAAATTCAAAATTTATTCAAAATAATTATGAATAAGAAGAATAGAAAATAAAAACAAAAGAAAAAGGAAAAATCACTTACCTGGGCTTCGCCTACAATTTTGGCCCACCAGGGAAAACCCTCTGCGTGGCCCACTTAGCTCCACCGCGCGTTACGCCACTGAGATGCGGGCCCATGTCGCCAGCCTCTCTCCCCACCGAACGCGCGCACTGCCCCATGGGTCCACCTGGCCAGAATCCCTATCACATGTCGTAGCCGCGTATTCCCATTCCGCCTTCTCTCGCCTTGTGTCACTGGTGGTGGGGCCACGATGTCGGATTCAACCACCTCCGCCGAGTTCGGAGCCACGCCGCCACAGCCGCGTCCGCCGCAATCCAGGGACCCAACGACCTCTTCGCGATTCGCTGGCGAAATCCGACTGTGCTCCACCTTTCAAAGCTCGGTCAACCCCTCTTTCCTTCCCCTTCTTCTCATCCACGCCGTGCGCGTAGCCACCATCGTCGCCGACTCTGCGCCTCGGCAATACCCCGTGATAGCTGCCGTTAGACCATCCAATCAGTCCGGGGGGTTTCGGATCATCCCGTGGGAGGTAATCCCATGCTCGCCGGGCGAAATCGGCAGCAGTGCGCCCACGAATTGGTCGTCGTCGTGGAAGATTCGTACCGTGCCGCCTCGTGTCGTGGACAGCCCGCCTGTGTACCCAATCCTCGGTAAATTCACCTCCCTACTCTCTGCGCTGTCCTCCTCTACGTGTAGCTCGGTTCAATTTGTATATGGCGCTCGGGAACGGCCGATTGCAGCCTCGCCGGCGTGCTCCGCCGAGCGTGCGGGGCGGCGCCGCCGTCGGCTTGTTCTGTTGGGGGAAGACCGTGCACCGTGGATCTCACGATATACGGCCGCGATTAGATCCAGGGTAACGATTCGAACTCGGGTAGCGGTAGTCGTTGATCTAGATCCGAGGGCTGCGGCGAGATCTCGGCTTCATTAAATTCGAGCCGTTGGATATAGATCAGAGCGCTCGTGATGCATACCGCTTCAGTTAAGTTAGATCTAATCTGCGCCCTAGAATTCTAATCGGACGGCCCACGTTAGTCCATACCCCTTCCCGGGTCAGTTTTATTAAAGAGCCCCTGAAGTTTCATAGTATCAACCCGCCATCCTCTGACACTATGTACTGAGTCTGCGGATTACTACCTCGAGCCCCCTGACGTTTCTGGTAATTGAGGCCCAGTCCAGAGATCGTTTAAATTAAATAAATGAAGTAGAAAATAGATTCTTTGCTCCCATGTTGTTAGAGGCATTGTCAGTGACTACTTGCACCACATTTTCTTCACCAATGTCTTCAATTGCTTTGTCCACTAATTCAAAAATGACTTCGCTTGTGTGTGACACATCTGACATCTCTTTTGAGCTGATGAAGGAGGTTCCATCGGCACAATTAGTGCATATATTCATTATGCTTCTCCTCTTCCTATCTGACCAAGCATCGGTCATAATAGAGCACCCATTTTTCATCTTCTCGGCTTCACGTTCCTGCAGCAAACACTTGGTTCTTTCATATTCTTCTTCCATCAAACTACCTCGAAAGGCATCTTGAGTTGGAGGTGTAAGTCCTGGTCCAAATTGTCCAATTGCTTCACACATTTGCTTGAACTCATCATTGTCACATGCATTGAAAGGTATTCCTGCCAATGATTAAAAAATGAAGTCTAATTTTAAAATGTGTTCAGTTCATGAATTTTAAAATGTGAAAACAGCATCGTATACTAGCAATTTACCATGATTATAGGCCCATCTTGCAATAAACTTGTGCACCTCATGCTCTCTTTCTTTCCATAATTCCTTGTTCAGCTGCTGTTGTTTGAATGAATCAGCCTTGGTAGGATCAATAGCACGTGTCCATTTGTCAATTGGCCCTAATTTGTGAGGCTGTGAGCTTCCAACACAAGTGACTTCTTCTGACTCATCTCCAACCCTAGATACATTCATGTAACACCCGGTTTTAAAGAACAAGCCGGGTGCATCTCATACATGCGCCAAGAAGACCACATATATAATAACAGAGTGTATAGAGATAAATGTCATAAATCATCAGAGTATTTATTACATAGCGGAAGACTTATTACAAAATAAAGTAATAAAGATAAAACAAACTAAGGATCGTCGGCGCCAATGTCGACTGGGAAACGCCACCTAGATCAGATCGAACTCCTCAGCGTTAGGCAGCTCCTCCTGAACCACCTGATCATCTCCTGTGGGGGGGGTGTGAGACAGCAAGGGTGAGCTCACACATGATCATAGCTCAACAAGTTGTGGGGAACCAGTGGACATAAACTCACAAAGGTGTGAGTTCATGTGATGTGTAAGGCTTAATCAATGACAGGGGTTAAAGCTGAGCATTGCTTTTAAGTAGTTGGTCAAAATTTTATTAGCAATTACTAAGTGTAAGTAAATACCAAACCATAAGTAAAGTATTAGAACAAAATTAATAATAAACCCATGCAATGCAAATGACAAAATTGAATTTAAGTTCCATAATTAAACATCAGAGAGTCCTGAGCCGCTCATGACCGCGAGCTCGGCTAGTATACCAGTTTTACACTCTGCAGAGGTTGTACCCTTTACCCACAAGTCATGTTACCCATCTGCCAAGGGGTCGCGACTCCCCATATACCTCTACCTAGGAAGCACGGCAGGGCAACACTACGAGGCCTTTACAAAGTTCCACTAGCTTCCGAAAACCCGCTACAGTTTATGGGAAGATCCAGTAAAGGGTTCCTGGCTGATAGCCATCGCAGCAAAATCAACCAGGGACCTCCCCGCACTGACCTCTCCCCTACTGCCCTTGCCCCTTTCGGGTAAGGTAGTCTTCCACTAGCTTTCCTAATTAGTCAGCCAAGGGCGTCCCATTCCACCCTTGTGGTGGCACGTGGTTCTCAAGTTAAGCTCTATGTTCCAATTAACATTAATGATCTCAACATGAACATAAACAGAATAACAAGAATAATTGGAACATAGATATAATGAAATATTAACCCAAAAACCACGTAAAGCAATAGCAAACTACCCAAGTGATTCAGGGGTAAACAAGGTCATGAGATAAACAATCTAGGGTGACCTATTGGGTCCCATCAAAATTAACCTATGCATGAGTATGTGATATTAAAGAACATTATTGGGTAGAAAGTGGTCAAGGGCACAACTTGCCTTTAATGAGCTCCTGCTCAGCTACTTCAACTTGCTGCACACCAGGATCCTCAACAACGGGCTCTTCTACTCGCCACAATACAAACAAGCACAGGATATAGGGAAAATTAACATTACACCAAGCATGTATACAAAATACACAGAGATATTCTACATATTAAAATAAAATCCTAGGAACTGGAATTACAATTTTCTGAGTTATAGATTTTAAGTTATGCATTTTCAAAGGTTTTATGTGCTTTAAATAAGATTAAGTGAGAAATAACTTTTCTTACTGTTTTCATGACATAACAGAGGCACTAGGTGATAGAGAATTAAATTACAAAATTTTAGGAACTGGAATGGATTAATTTGGAGTTAGTATGAATTTTCTATGAATTATACAAGTTCTATCATTTATTTTTCCACTATAAATCAATTTCTGTTATTAATTATCAAATTCTTCTGATCCCTGGACTGCGCACATGAATTCTGGAAAGTGTAGGGGCCTCTGCGCGAACAAATCTAAGACACAAAGCACTACAGCTCGGACTGCGGGTTGATTCTCATTAAACCCGGGGACTCTTACGCAAATGTGCTGGCCGAAGGGGTATCGTCTATTCTGAGCCGTAGGATCGAAATCCTGCGCCCAGATCGACATAATGAATCGTTTTCCCTCGCTCCAATCCACATCGTCCGATCAGATATCAATGGTTCTAACTTACTCGCCCAAAACGATCCGAGCTTATAATCTCATCCATCACCGGTCAGATCAACGGCACAGATCCACCCACTGAACCGGTACCCACTAAATCTAATCTGAGCCATCGCTCCGAGATCTAACGGCTACAACGCATTCTTCACCCCAGCCGTTAACTCCAAGATCTATGGCCGTGCACTTCTCTTCTCTCGCTCGATTCTGACCACGGCGGCGACGCAATCTCCAGGGATGGTGGCGCGGTACTCCGGCGAGCCGCGCGATCCCCGCTCGGTGACCGATTCACGACACGAAGAACTGCTACACGAAGCAGAGGATAAGGCAAACACAGGGAAGACAACTCACCAACGCACAAAGTCAAGACGGTAGTCGGCCATGGCGCAGTGCTGCCTGGAGCTGCCCGCCGAGCTCCGGTGAGCGATTCCATACACTTGGTGCACCCGCAGACGAAATCACCCGCATCAGCATGACCCTACCAAGCTCCCTAACCAAATCCGACATCCTAAACTCCAGCGCACCCCGCCCGTGGTGATGGCGGCGCTAGCGGCATCGGAGTTCTCCCTCTCTCTTCAGCTCGCAAGTCTGGGGGAGGCAGGCGTAGGGGCGATGAGAGAGCAACCCCAGCACCGGTATTGCCTTATATTCACGCGGTACATCCGGCGCCCCAAGGAGACGACCCCGCGCCCGCGGATCTCGGCGGCCAGTTGGGGACGTGGTCATGGCGCCAGCGCGATCTTCGGAGCTCGATGCAATCGCGACGGGTGCCCAGAAGATGGATCCGCGCGGAGGGAGGACCATGGCTGACTGGTGGGGCCAATCGCGCGCAACAACGGCGGGTACCAAGCCCATGGCGGAGGCATTTTGTTGAGCCCGTGGAAGGTGTGAGAACGAAGACGGCGCTGACCCGGAGAAGGCGGTGGGTTCGGTTGAAGAAAGACCTGATGCCGCGACCCCACATGTCACACACAGCGCGAGCGCTCGAGGGAGTTGGGCCGGCTGGTGAGGGTACAGCGCAGGGGGAAAGGGTAAGTGGGCCAAATTTGGGATCTGCGGCCCAGGTAGGTTTGTTTCTTTTTCTTTTTCATTTTCTGTTTTTTTCTTTTTCATTTCTCTTTTCAAATTCAAACTTCAATCCAAATTCAAACTTTGTGGCACTTTATATACTGGTTAATTATTTATTTTAATCATCTCAACTGTGATGAAGTGATTTTAATGATAACTTTATTTGTATTGAATAATATTCCTTCCTCTTCTCTAATCTCAAGAATTCCTTTTAGGTTTTAAATTCTCTCTTTTTGGTCTTTAATATTTTTTTTGTCACAAAATGCACACAAAATAAAATGTTCAGCATGATGCAACAATTTGGTAGCATGTCTTTTATTAATTATTCTTGGACATGGTGTTCTCATATGATGGTGCATAAGGATCAAATTCACATAAAGAGAAAATGTTTCTCTATTGATATATTTCTAGCAATTTACAAAGTAGGTGTTACAAATCCTACCCCCCTTAAAAATAATCTCGTCCTCGAGATTTAAGAAGAACTAGAGAAAAGGTGGGGAAAATCTATACGAAGCTCTTCTTCTCTTTCCCAAGTTGCTTCATCTTCACTGTGGTGACTCCATTGGACTTCGCACATCTTTATAACCTTATTCCTTGTAACCCGAGTTAAAGTATCCAAAATCTTGATCGGGTACTCCGTGTAAGTCAAATCACCTTGAACACTGAGCTCTTCCATTGGTAACTGTTCCTCAGGGACACGGAGACACTTCTTTAGTTGAGATACGTGGAACACATTATGCACATCTGATAGACTATCTGGTAACTCGAGTTGGTAGGCCATCTCTCCAACTTGCCTAAGAACTCAGAATGATCCAATGAAGTGAGGGGACAATTTGCCCTTAACTTTAAATCTCCTCATTCCACGAAGTTGTGACACCTTGAGGTACACATAATCTCCTTCTTCAAATTCCAGTGGTCTCCTATTATCAGCATAGCTCTTTTGCCTGGTTTGAGCCACCCTCAAATTTTCTCGAATTATACGGACTTGTTCCTCTGCTTCTTGAATCAGTTCAGGCCCAAAGAATTGTTTTCCTCTAGTCTGGTCCAAAATAGAGGAGCCCTGCATTTCCTGTCATACAGAGCCTCGAACGGTAACATCTTCAGACTGGCCTGGTATTTATTATTATGAGAACTCAGCATAAGGTAGATTCTTGTCCCAACTACTACCATGCTGATAGGCACAAGCTCACAACATATCCTCCAATACTTGATTAGTCCTTTCAGTCTGAGGATGGTAGGCCAAACTAAACTTCAAATTAGTATCCAAATTCTCATGAAAACTTTTCCAAAGTCTGGAGGTAAACTGTGATCCTTTATCCGAAACGATCTTCTTTGGTACTTGTTTAGAGACTTAATCCGAGACATGCATAACTTAGCCAATTGCGATCCCTTATAAGTAGTCTTAACCGGGATGAAATGAGCCACTTTGGTCGGTCTTTCCACAATAACCCATCTAGCATCATATCCTTTCGAGGTGCGAGGCAATCCAGTCATGAAGTCCATACCAATCTCTTCTCACTTCCACTCGGGTATCCTTAATGGGTATAATAGTCTAGCTGGCCTCTCGTGTTCAACCTTAACTCTTTGACATACATCGCACATAGCCACATGTGCAGCCACATCTCTCTTCAGTTCATACCACTAGTATTTCTGCTTCGAATCCTGATACATCTTGGTACTACCAGGATGAATAGAATAATCCGAATCATGGGCCTCCTTCAATATAGTCTCATGAAGGCTTTCAATCTCGGGGACACATATCTTGTCCTTGAACCATATGGCACCTTGCTCATCTTCCGTAAATTCCGGAACTCGACCTTCAGTAATTAGATCCTTAATCTCTTGTATCTTAGCATCACCAACTTGTCCTTTGCAGATTTCTTGCTCCAAGATAGGTTCCAAATTGATAATGACTCCTTAAACGTGAGCAACTATCCCCAGGTTAAGTCTCCTGAAATCCCCAACAATCTCATCGGGTAGCTGGGCAACAACAGCTGAATGATCATGCTCCTTTCGACTCAAGGCATCTGCACCCAAATTTGCCTTGCCCGGGTGATAGTGAATTTCCAAATCATAATCCTTAATAAGCTCCAACCAACGGCGTTGCCTAAGATTGAGATCCTTCTGAGTGAATATGTACTTCAAACTCTTATGATCCGTGTACACTTGGCACTTGGTTCCACTTAAATTTCTTTTCCTTTCCCTAAAAGCGAGGTCATAGACTTAGCAATCTTAGAAAATCCTTCAATGAATCTCCAATAATATCCTGCAAGTCCCAAGATACTCCGAATCTCAGTAACTGTAGTGGGTATGCTCCACACCACTATCTCCTTGACTTTAGCAGGATCCACTGATATCCCTCCATTAGAAATGATATGTCCAAGAAATGGCACCTTGTCAATCCAAAACTCGCACTTGCTAAACTTAGCGTAGAGTTGATTATCTCGTAGCTTCTGTAACACCAACCTCAGATGTTCTTCATGGTCACTCTCATTCTTAGAATAGATAAGAATATCGTCGATGAACACTACGACGAATCTGTCCAAATACTCCAAAAACATCTTATTCATCAAATCCATAAAATAAGCTGGTGCATTAGTTAATCCAAACGACATAACGATGAACTCATATAATCCATATCGAGTCGATAAATCCATCTTGGGAATATCCGATGGTCCGATCTTCATCTGATGGTATCCCGATCGGAGGTCGATCTTTGAGAGTACCCTGGCTCCTCTCATCCGATTAAATAAATCCTTAATGCAGGGTAACCGAAACTTGTTCTTCACAGTGACATCATTAAGGGACCTTTAATCCACGCACATCCCTTGCAATCCATCTTTCTTCTTTACAAACAAAACTGGTGCTCTCCAAGGTGAAGAATTCAGACGAATGTATCCATCCTCTTGTAATTCCGTTAAGTGCTTCTTGAGTTCTTTTAACTCTTCTACAGACATTCTATACTGCTCGACTCCAATATTATAGCAGTAACTCCAAATTCTCTACCCATAACGGCCAATGTCAATCTACGTGTCATTTGATTCACCACAACAGGCCCTTTAGGTGTAATTACTCTCATGGGTTTTCTCATATTGTCCAACACATTTGCACAAACCCAAAATCTCTGCATGACGCATAATTTTATTAGCAACACATGGGGACAAATAGACCTTTTTATTCCTCCTAAAATGGTATCATACCGAATACTAACTAAAGGAACATGTAGATCCTACAAATAGTAGTAATTTACATATATGTTTATGTAGCTTGGTGGAGCTGGTGGTGGTGGAGATGGTGGTTGCTCTTGTCGTTGTCTCTCCAACCGTGATTGCCTTATTTCTTGCTGTATCTCCAGACGGGCTTGACGTATTTCCTCGCGTTCTTGTCTTATCTGGCTTTGCATTTCGGTCATCATGTCTGTCAATTGCTGTATTACCAGCCTTTGGGTTGCGATCACTTGCTCGGTTTCGACAGGTGGGGGATTTGGAGGATTCATTTCTGTTTGCTGTTGCGTGATAATCTTTCCTTTCCTGGTATTGACCATCTGAGTTAGATACATAAGGTAAGAAAGAGCAGTAGACAAGGCAGTAATTACAATCATGTTATTTTGAGGGACTTATTAGCTAAGTAGATTAGTGTGTCACCTACTAGAGCTAATACAGTACCTTATAGTGGTACATGCTAAAATGTCCATATATAATAGTTCAATCAATCAAAGAAGCAAATCAGGCATTGATCATCAGAACAATCAACCAATATTTTTAATAGAGCAAATAGTTTTGATTTGGTCTTAGGCTTCCTATCTCTTAAAAATGTCATAGGGGTAGGGATTCCAAGATTTGAAATCCATCTTGTCTTAGAGTAGTAAAGGTAAGAATAATCAGGGTAGAATAGCAAAAGGTGAGACAGGATCAAGACAAGATGAGTATAGAAAGAATCAGAGTAAGGTAAGTATAGAATGAACCAGAATGAGATAAGCAGGTAAGGGTTTTGTCCATTTCTATCTAGGTTTCGTCCTACAGTCAACATTTCCTCTGATACCACTTCTGTAACACCCGGTTTTAAAGAACAAGCCGGGTGCATCTCATACATGCGCCAAGAAGACCACATATATAATAACAGAGTGTATAGAGATAAATGTCATAAATCATCAGAGTATTTATTACATAGCGGAAGACTTATTACAAAATAAAGTAATAAAGATAAAACAAACTAAGGATCGTCGGCGCCAATGTCGACTGGGAAACGCCACCTAGATCAGATCGAACTCCTCAGCGTTAGGCAGCTCCTCCTGAACCACCTGATCATCTCCTGTGGGGGGGGTGTGAGACAGCAAGGGTGAGCTCACACATGATCATAGCTCAACAAGTTGTGGGGAACCAGTGGACATAAACTCACAAAGGTGTGAGTTCATGTGATGTGTAAGGCTTAATCAATGACAGGGGTTAAAGCTGAGCATTGCTTTTAAGTAGTTGGTCAAAATTTTATTAGCAATTACTAAGTGTAAGTAAATACCAAACCATAAGTAAAGTATTAGAACAAAATTAATAATAAACCCATGCAATGCAAATGACAAAATTGAATTTAAGTTCCATAATTAAACATCAGAGAGTCCTGAGCCGCTCATGACCGCGAGCTCGGCTAGTATACCAGTTTTACACTCTGCAGAGGTTGTACCCTTTACCCACAAGTCATGTTACCCATCTGCCAAGGGGTCGCGACTCCCCATATACCTCTACCTAGGAAGCACGGCAGGGCAACACTACGAGGCCTTTACAAAGTTCCACTAGCTTCCGAAAACCCGCTACAGTTTATGGGAAGATCCAGTAAAGGGTTCCTGGCTGATAGCCATCGCAGCAAAATCAACCAGGGACCTCCCCGCACTGACCTCTCCCCTACTGCCCTTGCCCCTTTCGGGTAAGGTAGTCTTCCACTAGCTTTCCTAATTAGTCAGCCAAGGGCGTCCCATTCCACCCTTGTGGTGGCACGTGGTTCTCAAGTTAAGCTCTATGTTCCAATTAACATTAATGATCTCAACATGAACATAAACAGAATAACAAGAATAATTGGAACATAGATATAATGAAATATTAACCCAAAAACCACGTAAAGCAATAGCAAACTACCCAAGTGATTCAGGGGTAAACAAGGTCATGAGATAAACAATCTAGGGTGACCTATTGGGTCCCATCAAAATTAACCTATGCATGAGTATGTGATATTAAAGAACATTATTGGGTAGAAAGTGGTCAAGGGCACAACTTGCCTTTAATGAGCTCCTGCTCAGCTACTTCAACTTGCTGCACACCAGGATCCTCAACAACGGGCTCTTCTACTCGCCACAATACAAACAAGCACAGGATATAGGGAAAATTAACATTACACCAAGCATGTATACAAAATACACAGAGATATTCTACATATTAAAATAAAATCCTAGGAACTGGAATTACAATTTTCTGAGTTATAGATTTTAAGTTATGCATTTTCAAAGGTTTTATGTGCTTTAAATAAGATTAAGTGAGAAATAACTTTTCTTACTGTTTTCATGACATAACAGAGGCACTAGGTGATAGAGAATTAAATTACAAAATTTTAGGAACTGGAATGGATTAATTTGGAGTTAGTATGAATTTTCTATGAATTATACAAGTTCTATCATTTATTTTTCCACTATAAATCAATTTCTGTTATTAATTATCAAATTCTTCTGATCCCTGGACTGCGCACATGAATTCTGGAAAGTGTAGGGGCCTCTGCGCGAACAAATCTAAGACACAAAGCACTACAGCTCGGACTGCGGGTTGATTCTCATTAAACCCGGGGACTCTTACGCAAATGTGCTGGCCGAAGGGGTATCGTCTATTCTGAGCCGTAGGATCGAAATCCTGCGCCCAGATCGACATAATGAATCGTTTTCCCTCGCTCCAATCCACATCGTCCGATCAGATATCAATGGTTCTAACTTAC
This sequence comes from Zea luxurians, assembly GCA_029449295.1. Classification (NCBI taxonomy): domain Eukaryota; kingdom Viridiplantae; phylum Streptophyta; class Magnoliopsida; order Poales; family Poaceae; genus Zea; species Zea luxurians. The sequence goes on along the minus strand of JAOPSE010000023.1, from coordinate 32,151,893 downwards.
TCGCCCAAAACGATCCGAGCTTATAATCTCATCCATCACCGGTCAGATCAACGGCACAGATCCACCCACTGAACCGGTACCCACTAAATCTAATCTGAGCCATCGCTCCGAGATCTAACGGCTACAACGCATTCTTCACCCCAGCCGTTAACTCCAAGATCTATGGCCGTGCACTTCTCTTCTCTCGCTCGATTCTGACCACGGCGGCGACGCAATCTCCAGGGATGGTGGCGCGGTACTCCGGCGAGCCGCGCGATCCCCGCTCGGTGACCGATTCACGACACGAAGAACTGCTACACGAAGCAGAGGATAAGGCAAACACAGGGAAGACAACTCACCAACGCACAAAGTCAAGACGGTAGTCGGCCATGGCGCAGTGCTGCCTGGAGCTGCCCGCCGAGCTCCGGTGAGCGATTCCATACACTTGGTGCACCCGCAGACGAAATCACCCGCATCAGCATGACCCTACCAAGCTCCCTAACCAAATCCGACATCCTAAACTCCAGCGCACCCCGCCCGTGGTGATGGCGGCGCTAGCGGCATCGGAGTTCTCCCTCTCTCTTCAGCTCGCAAGTCTGGGGGAGGCAGGCGTAGGGGCGATGAGAGAGCAACCCCAGCACCGGTATTGCCTTATATTCACGCGGTACATCCGGCGCCCCAAGGAGACGACCCCGCGCCCGCGGATCTCGGCGGCCAGTTGGGGACGTGGTCATGGCGCCAGCGCGATCTTCGGAGCTCGATGCAATCGCGACGGGTGCCCAGAAGATGGATCCGCGCGGAGGGAGGACCATGGCTGACTGGTGGGGCCAATCGCGCGCAACAACGGCGGGTACCAAGCCCATGGCGGAGGCATTTTGTTGAGCCCGTGGAAGGTGTGAGAACGAAGACGGCGCTGACCCGGAGAAGGCGGTGGGTTCGGTTGAAGAAAGACCTGATGCCGCGACCCCACATGTCACACACAGCGCGAGCGCTCGAGGGAGTTGGGCCGGCTGGTGAGGGTACAGCGCAGGGGGAAAGGGTAAGTGGGCCAAATTTGGGATCTGCGGCCCAGGTAGGTTTGTTTCTTTTTCTTTTTCATTTTCTGTTTTTTTCTTTTTCATTTCTCTTTTCAAATTCAAACTTCAATCCAAATTCAAACTTTGTGGCACTTTATATACTGGTTAATTATTTATTTTAATCATCTCAACTGTGATGAAGTGATTTTAATGATAACTTTATTTGTATTGAATAATATTCCTTCCTCTTCTCTAATCTCAAGAATTCCTTTTAGGTTTTAAATTCTCTCTTTTTGGTCTTTAATATTTTTTTTGTCACAAAATGCACACAAAATAAAATGTTCAGCATGATGCAACAATTTGGTAGCATGTCTTTTATTAATTATTCTTGGACATGGTGTTCTCATATGATGGTGCATAAGGATCAAATTCACATAAAGAGAAAATGTTTCTCTATTGATATATTTCTAGCAATTTACAAAGTAGGTGTTACAATTCACTTCCTCTCTAAGTTCTAGCTCACGAACAGTCTTCTCCTCCCTCTTCCTTTTTGCAGCCTCTATTGCTTTCTTGCACTTCTCTTTAGCCTCTAGAGCCTGCGGTGTTGCAGACGTGCATTTCTTCACATTCTTTCCAACATGGGCAAGATGCTCCTTCAACCTATAAATCCCTCCCCTCATCTCCTTGTCACAGAACTTACACTTCACCTTGTCTTTGTTGTTAGCATCAACAAAAACACCATATTCCCATCCAACATCATCTGAATTTCTTTTTAGGAGATTCGCTCTAGCTGCTTCAGTTTCAGAAGGTGCAGCTGCAGTTTCTGATGACATCCTTAAACCTTAATCCTTTGATTTATTTCACTTGTACACTGCACAGCACAGGGGAGGAAAGCAATTTCAGCAGGGGAGGAAAGCAGGGGAGGAAAGCAGGAAAGCAGGGGAGGAAAGCAGGAAAGCAGGGGAGGAAAGCAGGGGAGGGGGATGAGCAGGGAGGGGAGCAGCCGACGGGGGAGGAGAACTCACCGGCGGGGGAGCAGGGAGGAGAGCAGCAGGAGGGGATGAGTGTCGGCGGGGGAGCAATTTCCGTGACCGTGTGGGAGGGAGACCGAGCGGCTGCACAGCGCGCGCGCTAAAACTCCCGCGCGCGCGCGCTAAAAATTGCCGCGCGCCCGCCTGCGCGCCCGCTTAGGCGCCTGCGCGCCGCCAACTCGCCGCCTAGGCGCGGCTGAGCGCCACCTAGTCGCCGCGGCCGCCTAGACGCCGCACAGGACCCTAGGCTACGCGGCAGCCTATCGACTAGCGCCTAGGCGCGCCTAATCGCCGCCTAGTCGGCGCCTAGCCGAACACTGGTTATATGTGCTATAGATCTGTTCAGTAACAGAACTATCTATAAGATTAGTGGACAGTTGTTCATGCTTATACATGTGGTGTCGTGTTTCTAAATTAAAGCATGTCTTGTAATAACAAAATATTCAACGAAGGTTTCCAATAACAGCAATGTGTGTGAGAGACTAAACGAGGGGAAGGAGAAAAGAAAAGTCAAGTTGGATCGTTCATTGCATTTTCAGTCATCATGGAGTGAGCAGCCAAGGACCTCTTCCGTAAAGGAAGGAAGCTATATACATCAGGAGCTATGGATTCCTTTTATATATCCAAGCAACTGTTCTTTTTTATTCTTGTATTGCTTATCCTGTTTTCCAAGCCTCTTCTTTTTAATGTATAGTATATAAAGGTTTCCAGGACTCCTCTTATCCGCAGACTGGTTGACCATGAGGCCGTGCTTGGATGCTCAATGATTATTTGGAACTATACAGCTCAATAATTGACACTCCATCATTAACTTTAACTTCTTCTAAGACATCAGCTCCTGCGCTTCATTTTGTGATATATATATGAAGGGCTTGTTTGGTTCGTGTCTAACTGTGACACACTTTACCTAAAGTTAGTCGTCCGAATTGAAGAACTAACCTTACGGGGCGTTTGGATTCCTTCATTTTAGGGGAATTGGAATTCACTCAATAAAATAACTTATTTAGTTTGGAATTTGACATTCCACTACTTTTCAAAGTTCACATATAAGACTACATCAAAATTTATAGGGCGAAGGATGAGAAATGATTTTATGCATTAGTAGAATTTGTTTCTACTCTGTAACTTACATGACACTCTTTGTCTCACTCCTCTATAGTAAAAATGTAGCACATAAATATCTACAACATCTTGCTAATAATAGTATACAAATATATTTTGCATAAAACCGAATTAGCTTAATTGATATACGACTAAACTACTATTATTAGAATGGAATTCAATTCCAATGATCCAAACTGGGCGTTAGAGAAAAAAATAATTAAAGTGTGACAAGTTAGACATTGAACCAAACATGTCTGAAGTCATTTGGACGTCACACTTACAGGGCATCATTTCTTCTTATATCATATATACTATAATAATGTGCATCCTTTTAGCTTTTAGCTGATGACGGCAACACCTAACGACTGCCGCCTGAAACCAACATAAACCAAGAAAGCTTGAAAGAGAACATACAATGGATATATTAGGTGAAATAGATAAAAGTATATAGCTTCGTCATGCATGTCAGCACATATACATATAATATTATAAACGTTGGAAGAGCTTCGTTCGTCTCATGTTTTCTTTAGCATGTGACATTTATATCAGGTAAGGTCGGCATAGCTTTGTCTGCCCTGATTGTACGGTTCCGGGGGCCCAGAAATATTTACAACTTTTGACGAAGATCGGCGGGCCAAAGATTGTGGGTCAAAGCTTAGGTGAAGATGCTCTCATGCTTCCCTTGTGTGCGCCTCTAGCTAGCCCCTTGAGCAAGCTGAGGCGAGCTTAATCGGCCGCATGCAAACCTTTGCAGATATTGCTCTCATTTATATGTATTTGATTGTATTATCCGTCAGTATCTTGTCTACGTGTTCAGTTTGTGCACGGAGCAGTTGTTTTTCTCGACAGCAACAAACTAATAAAACAACTCATCCGTGTGATTCTGAACCATAGTGTAACTTTCAAGCAACAAAGTAGCTCCAACGCAAGGAATCTTAGTATAACTCACCGTGATTGTGGTAGAGGAGGGCTCAAATGTATTTTTTTTTTTCACTTAAGATGAATATTTTCATACTTGTAACATGTTTAAGTATTTATTAGCAATATATACTATATATATTATAAAAAAAATAAAGGTATCTACTTTAAGTCTTGCTCTAAGTCCGATTTGTCAGGACCGCCGCTGGTTATAATTATAAATCTCAGAGAGTGCCGGGCAGCGAAATGGTTTCCGTTGCCGAAAGAACAGAGAACGAAAGCGATAGACTGCAATGGACTCGACAAAGTGGTTTCATCCCCCTCTCTTTTCCCGTCCAATCGTTGTGTAATATTCTGAATTATGAACATAGTGACAGGAATGCATCATTACAGAACATTATCTTAACAGAGCAGCGTAGAGAACAAACTCCGATGACAGAAGCGAGCATGCGCGGCGCCGGCGATGGAAACTGATTCGCGGCTCGATTAATCAATGGGGGTAATGAAGCTGCGTTGTTTTGTGTTGTGGTGAAAGACAGAAAGAGGCCCAATCAGATTTGGAACGTGCATGATGACGTCAGAAAAAGGCCCACCGCGCCAAATTGATTGGAGGGCGCGAGCTCTCGCAAAGGTTGCGTTGTAATTTTCAGGTCCAGTCCAGTCCAGTCCAGTCCAGTCCATGCATGTTTGCTCCGAGCACTGTGCACTAATATTCACAAAAAGCGGTTTGCCGGTGACCGAACTTGCACAGCCGGCCTAGTAATATGTCCATCGCTGAAGTGGAATGCAAAGCGTTCAGCTCAAAGCGGATGTGGGATCTTGCTGCACGATTGGCCGCTTTAGCTAGGTCTTGTCTCAGCGTGAAAAATCAGAAGCAGCTAGCTTTTTTTTGGTTTAGCTCTTAGAAAGCGAGGAGCTCAGAAAAGTTTAGCTTATGTGAAAAACCGGAAAAGCTGATTTTATGAGCGCTCTGTAATTTTTCGAGTTTAGTAAACTAATAACATCAGTGAAAAATTATCATTGGCTTCTCAGAAGAAGGAAAAAAAAACTACAATAACTTTTCGAAAAAGCTCCAAAAGCTACGACTCAAACAAACAAACACTGACCTTAGTTTTGTTTAAGCCCAGCCCGGATGGACCATTTATTTAGCCTTTTTTTAAAATGCTGTCAAGGTGCGTTGTGCCAAGAGGGGACCTAATCTCCTCCACCAAAGTTGCGTTAGGAGGATCGATGGCTACAGCCTTTTTGTCTTGGGCGGCCGGCCGGGTCCTCTTGGCCACCCATCCATTCCACGTAGGATTGATTGACGGCTTCTCTTGTCTTCGTCCGGGCCGGGGTTAGGACCTGGTGAGGGCCCCACGTGTGTTTTGTTGGCGAGAGAGGAGGAGAGCATCTCTCTGCTGCAAGTCAACATACCACAGTGAGTAGAAGGTGTGGTTCCGGCCGATCGACCATACTTATATGCTTTTTTATTAATTGGATTCGAGAACTGTGCGTAAGCAGAAGTTGTGGTTTGTCTTTCCTCTTTGTTTTATGGTGTGTTTTGTAGCTTGAAAATTTTGACATTAGAAATGTTTTCAGAGTCACCACGCGGAAATATTCTTGTTGATTGCTATTGATTATATAGCATTGGTCCTTACCTTTTTGAAGTTAAGCGGTGCAATTCGTTACTCGTCACATCCGCCTAATAAACAAACATTGGAAAATTGGATTATCACACCAATCCATCCAAACAGCTAATGTGGATGAATTGGTTGTCTCAAAAGCTATGGATCACTCCGTCCCATCAAGACTTGTCCTCGGACCAAACGTATCCCTAACTAGGGATAGAAAAAACCGTATCCATAAAAACATTCTATCCGTCAGAAATCTTACACATACCGCACCTACTCGTCATGTAACCCATACCCACTGGTAAAGTTTCAAATTTCAATATACCAATCGCAAAAAATATCAAACAAACACATACAACTAGGTTCAACTTTAAATATAACAAATCATATACATAACTTGATAGTCAAACAAATGATAGCCGGAGGAGGATTTTCTTTTTACTACATAGTCTTTACTACATGGTATACACCCACATGTATACCGGGTAAAACTCGTCGAGGTATACGGGTACTTTGGTAGGAAACGTATCAAATGCACATGATCCATCTAGTGCACGTATTAAATTTGAGCCCTTTGTCTAAAGATGGTCCGAAGGTTTTTTTTTTTGCAAATATACATTGAGCGCGCGGATGAATAAGTGTCGAAGGTTTTTTTATAATATATCTGAATCGTTGATTGTTGGACGAAGGGTGCAGAATTAATATGTGTAGATATGCACCATGGGGATATATATATACACAGGATATATTTCCATTTGGGTACCCCACCGAGAAATAGGCGGCCCATATGATTTGAGGTGCAGTGGGCTAGATTGGACCACCATCTGAAATCAGCAGCGGGACACGCATGCAGCATATACCGTCTCGCCAGCCCACGTTGTTGGGTTGCCAGCTACCTGGGGCTGGGGTCCTAGGCCCCGGCGAGCGTAGCGCTGGAGCCGGTCCAGTGATCTGGCGTGGCCCATATGGTAGCTAGCTGCCTTTGCCTAGGCCCTAGCTCAGGCGGCCAGGCCCATCTCCACGACCGGGACCGGCACATGGCATCCGTGGGCCGCTTCGCTGTCAGTGTCACACCCACAGCCCTGTTTCAGGGCGCGCCGTAGAACCTGTGATCCTGATCCGTGGTGCAGTGTATAGTGCGCAGATGCCGTTTCGCGATTTCAACTCGTCGTACTGCGCCAACAGTAGTATGCCTGCCGATTGGAATCGATCACGGGATTTCGCTTTTCCTAGGCCCTGGCTGCCTCTCCGGGCCGGGCACCGCCGCAAACTGGCGCTTTGCTCCGCTCTGAACCCTGTAGCACGGCATCTGCATGGCGGGTCGGTGCATTGCATAGTGCACGCTTTTCCGGCCGCGTGTGGGGGGGGTCCGGCCGGGTTCCCCTGCTGCGAGAAACCCTGTGCGTTCACGAGATGGCAGTGCTACCCGCCGACGCTGCTGGCTTGCACAGCACACAGCACAGCATAGGACGGGGGGTACGCAGCCGTGCCCATGCATGCCACGCCACACCAGATCGATCGGTGGATCGCTCCGACCAGACGTACTCCGGGACTTGACCGGCCAACTTGCCGCAGGCAGACTGGCTGGCAGCCTTCTTGCTGCAACGGCATGTGAATGAAACACACTAGTGGTAGTGGAGTACGGCTCTCTTTCTTTCATATATGGAGTGGACTCCCGAAGACGAAGAGCAATATACACACGTGTACGGCGGGCCGACCCTGCCCCGACAGATAGGGTTTGGGAACCGGCACTCTGGCAGCGCGTCGCGCGGCACCACCGGCTACGCAACAACCACGTCACGCCGCGCCACGCCACGCCCCGCCCCGGAAATACAATACGGGTTGCCGGCTCGGTCAGTCAGTGCTGGAGTAAAAAAATTTTTTATTTATGCGCCTCGTCCCGTCCCGGCACACAGGCAGCAGCGAAGACGATTTTATTATTCTGCACAGGTCTTGAGGGCGGTCAACAGGCCCATCACCAATGATGATCTTCCGCGCCGGAGAATCTGCATCGACATCCCTACCTGAAAGAAAAAGGCTGAGACGTTAGGGAACGGCAGCAAGTACGTACTGTACGCATCTTTTCTGTCAGGCCAGCTGAGACATCGCACCACACGAAAAGTCTAGTCCATATTTTAAGCGGTAATTTCAAAGCCTAAGGGCGACTTTGAAACAAAGGAAGTAACAAGGATTTTTTAAGGGCTAGTTTTCTTTTGGAAAAATTGAAATCCCTTGTAAAAATAATGTTTCCAAACTAGCTCTAAAAATTCATTTTTTTTTCTTAAGTGAGCTTTTGAAACACATAATTTAATGAGTTTTTCAAACTGTTGCCCTCAGTTTTGCTGATGTCCTCATTTTTACTCTTAGTCGTGTTTTGTTTTCTCAGTTTTATCCTAGTAGATTTTTTTTTTCTTTCATCTCTTGTTTTCTGGGTCTAGACCTTTAACTCTTCTATATCTATATTATTAATAAGAATCTGTCATGTCTAGTGTTAGCTTTACGTTATAAAACAAATGAAATCCGACCAGTTTCGTCGCTTTTTTGTTCGTCGCAAAGAAGGCCTGAACTAACCCACGGGGCCAAACTCAGACAGGTACCGTTGTTCTTGTTAAGTAACCCTAGTCAGGGTTATGTGGGCAAATACCGGTTTTGCCCCTGAGGGGTCTCACATCTCTATATAAGGAACCTGTACACCCCCTCATAATACAGAGATCAGAAAGAGGCCAGAGGCCCAACCCTATATCCAGTGTCTCGTGTGTTTCCTCTGTCGTGCTTATGGGAAGGGAGACGGGTTCTCTACATCTTCTTGCGCCTCTACTGCTGACGGGAGGGAAGGGAGCGGATCTGGTGATCCGTGGTAACGTAGTTCTCAACACGTTATCAGCACGCTCTACCTTGATGTTACTGCGAGATCGGATCTGCATCACCTCTTCGTCAAGCCGGCAGGTCTCTGGCCTAGCCGAACTGTCCTACGCGACAGACTTCGATTTCATCTCTACGCAATCACGCGGTATACATTTCTAGAATAGATGTATTGTTCTTATCTGTTCCTCGTAAAAGAAAGAAAAATCAATGATCGGACCCACACGGCGAGGTCGCTCGTAAATCAATGGTCTGTTCTTTTTAAGTTGGTTGGATCTACTGTTTTTGATTTGATTATTATCGAGGAGATGAACACTCATGCATCTGCGCGAGGAAGAAACAACTCGGCAACGCATAGATGCAGATGGGAATAAATCACGAATGCGTGTAGTGCTCAATCACATGGTATTCCTCTGCGTCTGTTGCGCCAAAGACTGCGCGACGTGCGCGAGTTTTGCGGCAGTTAGTTTTGCTGTTTTTTTACTGCCCATTAAAAATAGTAGTTGGTGATGGTGGCTCTGACGGCTTTTTCGTGATGTGACGAGCTACCTCAATGGACGAGCACTAGGCCACCGGCCGTGGTAGTCTAATAAAAAAAAAGGCCGGTCAAAGGCATGCATTAGACGCTCCTATACGTGGGGAAGTCACGGTTAAGCAACCTCCTCCTCTCTGTACAACTATTTAAGTGGTTCAAACCGTTGGGTGATTAGACACGATGCAATATTTATATACATAAGTTCTCGTTGAATTTATATAAATTTATAAGCATGCTCCATATAATTTGTTCTATTTTCAGTTGCAAATAACAAAAAGACTAAACATGTTACAGTTTCTAGCGTAATTAATTATTTCTGGCAGTAAATAATTAGTACAAAATGCACCTTTAATAATAGGAAAATGCCTCTGGCACATATGTGGTGATGCCCATGCATTAATTTTGGTTTTTTTTTCCTGTATTAATAATTATTTCTAGCAGCAAATAATTAACAAAGAATTATTAAGAATGCATGTGAAGGCTATTATGTGCATACTCAAATCGCTCTAAATATTTGCTATGTGTTGAGCCTTTGGACTCACGTCGAGTGATTAAATTGTATAATGGGTACTCAGACACGCCGATCAGGCTGCGTTGGTAATCGGCTGCGTTATGACATTAGCTGAATATTGACTGCGTCCTGGCAACACGACGCAATATTTGTGCCGTTCGAACTTGGCTGCGTCATGTGATGCTATGTCGCGCTCTCCATTAATCGGATCGCTCCTGTTGAGTCAGATCGCCATCGCCAAGTCGCGTATTTTTCGCATGCCCTGTAGGCACTGTCTGTCAGCCGTGATCATCGAGCCACAATTGCGCCTGTTACGCATATTGTGTGTACTTATCGTGTACCCTAATTACCGAGCCATAATTGTGTCTGTTGCGCTTATTACGAAGGCTTGCTGTGTTGTCGTGACCCTGATGGCCGCACACGCGTTGACACCAGACGCTAGAGCTTGTACTCGCGTGGATTGTGGTGGGTTGTTCAAGCCCCTGAAGTCACATTATGCGCAACCTTCGTAAACAATTTTATTTGGCTTTATATTTTGTTTGATTGTGTCGTGTGGCATCGTATATTTATATATATCGCCAAGTGGCCATAACAACTATATTAAATCTGGGAAATTAAATCGAAATACAATGAAACACAGATAAGTTAACTCTCTGCTCTCTCCTCATGCATAAAGTTTTACCCGTAGTAACCCGAAGCTATATAATGCATGAAGCCTTTTTGGCATAGAAGATATCACAAATTGGGATTATATTAGTAAGCAAAAAGACCTTACCAAATGATTTAAGATCAGAAATCTCAGTCATACATTGCTCAACCAGATGTTAGCACATTGCTCTCTTTGTCGCTGGATGACATGAAGCAAACTATGAGATAAAAGGACATTTAACCGCTAGCAACACGAAGTTGCGAGTATACCGAGAGGTTATTCTGAGAAATTTTTCACTATGTTGGTGTGAAAACTGAAAACTATAGTGTGTTCCCGTCGAACCACTTTACTCGTTCTATCTAGGACCTCTATGCTTTTGTCGCATACATCTCTCGGAATTGTAAATACTTATAGTCACTGAATTGACTCAGGATAGTCCTTTAACAAGTTTGGTATACATTGTAAGCTAAATGGTAAAGGTCGGTCCTGAATGGACACATACCTAGGGTTTATGTAGCCAAACTACACTGAATTCCACCCTTTGGCATGCTTACCATTATCTACCTCCGATCTACCAGAAGTGAGAAGAGTAGACAAATAACTATGAAATCCCACATCACCACAGAGCTTGAAGCCAAATTAGACATTAACATGTCCTTGGTCCTCGGAGCCAGAAGAGTCATATGTCTTGACCAATAGACTACTAGTGATGATAATTTGTGATAGAAATATGAAGATCTTGTAGAGACCTATTGTATCCTCTCTACTCCTGATGATTTCTTCGTATGAGAGCAGTAATATCTGTTGTTGAAGATGGATCCTGGCGGACACCAGTCCTATTTTCATTCTTGCCAAGCAGTTATCATCATTTGCTTCATCAAAAGCTAGTTATATGGTGATTTTCCCAGATAAAATGAATTCTTGGCCTTATCTGTTCTATTCCAAAGCTTCTCTTTTTGCTGAACAATGAAGAGATCGAAATAATGCTTTATAGAACACTTTGGTATATAATATGAGAAGAAATATTTGCCCTGCTGGCAACACCACAAATAATTAATTATTGTTATAAGTTCTCTCCCAAAATTATAATACCTAAAAATGTTGCATCAATCGATACCCAATTTCAGAGCAGTATGAGTAATTGGGTAAACCATGGGCAGTGATAAAAACGAGCTGGACTATACATCTATGCATATAAAATTTTTTGCTTGGCAGCATTGGCCTGATGTCGTGCACTTTACTACCATTATATACGCACACATTTTCTTATGTGCTTAAAAGCACAATGCAACCAGTGAATGTCTTTGTGAGCATTAGACCCTGATGGTCATTTTACTTGTTGATCTGAAGTCAACTAAATGGCTCAAAACGACGAATGGTATTTATGATCCCCTGAAGATACCTTATGGATAAAATAGTGTTGTGCATGTTAGTCTAAATCTTAATGATTGACTATGCATTTGGTAGTAATAACAATAAGTTTGCAGAATTGTAACCATGAAGCAACTTGTTGTTGCGTGTCTCGCTGGATGTTGAGACTAACCCTTCATGTTGAAGGAAAAAGATGTAGTACTCATGCCACTACATTAATCTAAGTTCAATGCTCACTGCATAAAACCCCTATCTGTAATGTGCGTAAGATTTCCCAAATAAATCACCACAATAGCATACATTGGCCACAACTGGATGATTGTGGTTGGGGATTTTATCTGTATGCTTTTAGAACATCTCGGCATTAGGGGGAGGAATGCCCATATAGTGTAATGCCTCAATATTCTATTAAACGCACAAAAGCCAAACTGAACCCGTCGTTCAGAGTGTACTCCTGTGTATATGGAGTTTGCCAGAAATCGTTGAGGAGTAACCATATTGGTTCGAATGCTTCTACCTGATGTAGATGTGGATATACCCGGGATTAATATCATATCCACATTTGACTTATTGGCATTTGATCTATTCTCGGGGACGCCTGCGAATATGATCCATTGGCCTTAGTCAAAGCATATGTTCTGATTGCAGATTCACGTGGTCTGTAATAACTCTCCTCCGATGAACTCGCCCTGCTGGTGATTTGCCTCACGGAGAGGTTCATCTTAATGATGAAGTTCCTAGCAATGCGCGCAATATCATTGTGCTGGGAATACGGAACAATGAATCTTTCGTTTTGGGAAATAACGGAGATCATCATTAAATGTGGGAGACAAATATGTCGACACCTATCTTGCCCCTCTAGATTGCAAATGGATCCAAAAACAAAGTCCTAGGCATGAGTGTTTTAAGCTCTCTTATCGGGTCATTGATAAATGCAATCGAGGCTGAACCAATAATCGCAAAATGAAAGTCACGAGCTTGAAGTTCGGACATTTATGGGCACTACTGAAATAATGTGTGGTGAATGCGATGGTTCAAGTGGTTTTGTGAGAGACCTATCCCACATATGTGTTGAATAAACACTGTTCCGCTATGTAATATATCTGGCAAATGGCATGAATTAAAATATGCAGTTAATAGGATTCTGAAGATCCGTCATGAGATCCTAGGAGGACTCATATTCTTGAATTATAAATATGCAACATATAAATCTCATACCGAATAATACATTCCTGATGAATGATCACTCTCCTATGTAGGCAGAATATCTCGTAGTTGAGACTATCGTTCCCAGATGGAACCTATCCAGAAGAAACAAAGTCTGTGTTGAACACCAAAGTTTGATAATCCCTATAAAGGGATAAAGACCCATACAGACCCGAAAAGGAATAAGATGAGGTACCAAAGGACTTGAAGTTCACCGAATAAGCACATGTGCATTCCACGAGTTTTACTCATGGTATTTTCCACTTGATGTGGAATTACGGTATCCTCTAAAGCCCCGATGGCAGAAACCTATAAGGTTTAGGTGTTACTGGCAAAATATCCCCATTGTGCCAGAATGACAGACTATAACGATATATCTGATCGATGAAAAATCCCTGATGGATTATGATCTTTGATGGACTTTTGTTACACCATCATAGATGTTGCAATGGATGAACGCCTCGAGCGATGTGTTATATTTAGAATATGTACTATTGCAACTATATTATCCCCTAAGTCCTATTGAAGGACATGTTATTTGCTTTGCACAACTATGTATAAATTGTGGTGTAAGATAGAAAATGATAGCACCCCAACCTCATTCATTCTCGTTATTCCAGATGAACAATGAGACATATATCTTGAAGAATATGCTTGAGTTATGAGGGATAAAGACTTTGACAGATGTCATCGTTAGGGGGAGCGAATGCTTATATTGATCACAACCGTGAGACAATAAATGTCATATTCTATGCCCTGAAGGCGTGAGCTTGATGATCAATATGTGAACCTTTATGGAACTTTCTATCAAATATATAGATCCAGTCGATCAAACACCATCAATCAAAGTGGCTTATTTATATTGATACGTGCACTTACCTCGTATATCCTAGAAGTGAGTAGAGGTAAAGTTCCTGAAATAGTCCTTGCAAGGATATGCAATCCCTTTGCTAAATCTTTATGTGCATATACTTCTAGAAGAAGATGTTTTGCCTTATTGATACAGTTTTGCAAGGATCAGGGGGAGCACATTTCTAAAAGTTAGCCCTTGTAGAAGATTCGATAGAATCTAGATCTCAGAGGATCGAAATCTGTCCCGATGACAGCTGTTGTACTCTTTTTCCCTTTGTGAGTTTTCTTGAAGTTTCTCACATGAGGTTTTTAACGAGGCAACAAAGTGCAAATGCAATTTGTATCACCATGCACTCTTTCTCCACATTTTTCCCACTGGGTTTTTTCGGAGTTTTAACGAGGCATGTGTTGGTCACGGTATTCGCCCAAGGGGGAGTGTTAAGTAACCCTAGTCAGGGTTATGTGGGCAAATACCGGTTTTGCCCCTGAGGGGTCTCACATCTCTATATAAGGAACCTGTACACCCCCTCATAATACAGAGATCAGAAAGAGGCCAGAGGCCCAACCCTATATCCAGTGTCTCGTGTGTTTCCTCTGTCGTGCTTATGGGAAGGGAGACGGGTTCTCTACATCTTCTTGCGCCTCTACTGCTGACGGGAGGGAAGGGAGCGGATCTGGTGATCCGTGGTAACGTAGTTCTCAACAGTTCTGACTGCTGAATATCATATCTCTAGCCAAAAGCCTAGCGTAGCTAGGACGTTTACTGTCGTTATTTACTTTTACTTCATGTATATATCAGGCAAAACGATTTATTTGTAAGAAAAAAAACACTTTAAATCAATCTACTACAAAAGTAAATTTTATAATTAATTCAATAATATTAATATGATATTATAAATATTACGTTTCTATCTAGAATTAGTTGAATTTAATATATTAAAACAAGAGACTGTGATAGAATTGCAGTACGGACGAAGCATGGACGGATGGATACACCAATGGCCAATGGCCAATGGCGTCGTGCGCCGTGACGCTACTCAGCACCTAATTGATCTCACTCTGATAGGACAAGCGCTTTTAGCACAGTAACAACAGGTTGAGTGATGCTTAATGCTACTAGTATTGATGATTAGATTGTCTCCAGCCAAAGACTATAGGCGCGCGTGATGGGAACGAGCAGCGATCGAGAAAAATCATAATCGTACTTATGATACAAGATTTTTTTTTGATTCTCAATATAAATCTCGCGGTCGAGTCAAATTCTTGATGATGTACGTAAGTCGACTGCACCTATGCATGTTTAAACAACAGACGTGGCCTGGACTCATTGTAGCATGACTCGGTTAAGCACGGCACAATTAGACTCGAATAGATGTCTGTGTCGTGTCGAGCTGTCTGACAGACTTAAATCCGTCAAAAACATGCACGACACAGGACGAGTCCAATCATGCTAGGCCACCACGACAAGCTCGACCTCCGTCGAGAGCGAGAGGAAAACGACTCCGTAGCCTATTTTGGTGGCTCCCCTATTCTCATTTGGTGGTGCCCTCTTGGAAACGGATCGAGTCCGTAGCTCGATTAGTAACGGGTTGTGTTCGGGCTAGTACATCAGGCCTAAAACCTAAAGCGGGCACCAGACGTCTTTGGTGCCGAGCTAGGCCCGCTTCCATATAGAGTTGTGTCGTGTCTAAATAACGGGCTTCGTGCTGGGATCGTGAGACGTGTGGTTGTTGGCCGTCTATAACTGCACCGTAGGTCAACTCCAACAGCTTCACATCTTCATTTTGTACGCTTTGAGGCACCGTCGAGCCCGCCAGCAGCCTTCCTATACCATCGTGCAAAAATAGATGCCTTCTATTCCACTCTCATTTCTTGCGGGTTCCTTTTCCTCTCCGCGTGTGGCTACAGAAGGGCACATTAAAAACCTGGCGGCCCACGGGACCCAGCCGTGAGCAAGCATTAGGATACGATACGGGGGCGCAGGAACGAAGCTGAGAGAGGAGACTGTAGGGGTGGAGTGCGTCGAATTATCCACAGGCACACACACACACACATCATGCATACAGGATCCGGAGAAATGCGAAAGAGGAGCGGTGAATTATTTATTAGTCTTTCGGGGGTGTTTTTCTTTTTTGTTTTTTGTTTTTCCGGCAGTGCTTTCTGTTTCATGCTTACGTTGCGTCTGGAAGAGAGGTCGTAGCTTTTCGTGTTTCGTGTGGGAGGTCAGGTGGGTGATTTTTCTTCCTTCTCCCTCTCTCTCTTCTAACTCGTCACGGTCATCAGCTGTCCGTTTTGTCAAGGCCGACGGCGACCCTTGACGGACAAAGTTTGACGACACCCCGCCACGGTTTTTGCGGCAAGGTCCCTCTGCTCCGCCGCTCTGCAACTTGCACTAGGAATCACTACGGCTCTCGACTCCACGGCGGATTCAACCGGCCGGCCGCCGGCCCTGTCCAAGATAGGAAGCCGCAACAGCAAGGACCGTTCCGGCCGTGTGCGGCACGCAGGGGGACCATCGACGCTGACGGGAAGCATCTTCCAGGCTTTGCCATCGGCTCGCGCGCTTCTTCCGTGGAGCGTCATTTTCCGATTTTCTTTTTCCCCGGCGGAGAAAACGGAGGGAAAGACCCCGACCGGACGGACTGCCTGGCTTCTGTTCTGCTAGTCTACGCTCCGTCCCGTCCCGTCCCGTCCGTCCAGCTCGCTCGCTCGCTCGCTCGATAGAGGGGGAGCTGGAGCTCTGTTTTGGTGACTGGAATGGATTCCAGATGCGGAGACGGTTGCTCAAATCATTCTCGGTTGGTGCCATGTGCTCCTGCGTACGGGCGTGTCTATTGTGCTTGTGCGCGCCAGAATGAATGACAAGCGTACATGACCTTAATTAGGTGAGCTTGTGCTTTCGGGTAAAGCCTTGTGCTTGTGCTTGTGTTTACAGAGGACGATGCATGCAGGAGATGGGGTAAGTACTGTACTGGTGCTTGCGCCCACACGGACCACCTGATGCATGGGTCCAGCCCCTCGTTTCTGTTCCCGCCCTTTTTGGACCACACCACACCACACCACACCACAGGCTGCCTGCATCCGAGGCTAACGACCTGGACCCGCATGACCAAATTTCTGCCGAGTGGGCACAACCTTTACACGTATGTAATCGTATTCTTTTCACCGGATAGCTAGCCCATGTGTGTACTCCGCTCGTTACAGATACGTCAATTCTTGTGTTTTTTAAATCTTTTCTCTCGTAACAAAAAAGAACAAAATACAAAACAAGAGGACAACAACACATGTTTAGCAACACATGTTTAGACTTAAGACGAAACTACAATCGATTCGAGACTCTAGGTCCATTTCATGTTCTATAGCGTCGAGGTTACATAGTTTGACGCCATCGACAATAGCTTCTCGTATCGATGTTAGCATAAAAGTGACGTAACGATATGGTAACACCATGACCTATGGCGCTGACCTCAATGTCATAAACCTTAGCAACGAGCTTGACGAAAATACCTACGCCACTAAAGTCCAGCACTACATGCCGAGGCTTCTCTTTTTTTCCCTTGTTCGGTGTCTCTCACACGTCAGTCTTGTCGGCGTTTCGGACCCGGGGGAACCTGGACCGACTAGTAAATTTGTCGCTGCGTGTCCCTGCCCAGATGAGTTGGTGCGAGATAGAACACAAGGGGAAATCGAGCCTTGTATTATCCTGCACCAGGGTGCTCGTAGTAGGGGTTACAAGCGTTGCGAGAGAGCGAGAGCGGGAGAGCGAGTATCCTTAATTTGTCCATTCAACCGTGAGTCTACACTTGCATAATTTGTCCATTCAACCTTAGAAACTTGGATTTGATCCATAGATCTTCGATGCCAAAAGGTATCCTTCCTCTCCTCCACAATTTATATGTTCTGCCACTCGTGCGGTGTCAAAACAGAGCTACATAGTGTGCCGACTGATTTCCTAGCGAAACTGATCTGTGAGCATGCACGGAACAAATGCGCCATTTTATGGCGGTGATTTCTGGCTTAGGAGACGGCGTGAAGATTAGTTGAGGACCAAACTAATACCTATTATAAACCCGTGGAGATCGACACTGTCGAATGTGATATAAGATAGATAATATGTGTGGTTATTTTAATTTGGTATATGTTTCTGGTAACATCCAAAGAAGAAGTTCTAGATACAAGTGTATGTTACTCACCATATCCAGTATGACATTAAAAAGAATCTCTTGCAGTCATCAACTGTCACACCAGGTTTTGGAAGGTAAACCGAATGCGAACCATGTACGTGCCAGGATCATAAACTTACGTACACAACGATTACATAGTTGAACATCATCACATATTGCTCAAAATAAATAGCGGAAAAGGTACTTTATTACATCAAGATGTCGAAGACATCCACAGAGTCATTAACATAACATAATCATTAACGTTATCAAAGTGCGGAATACGAAACGTAGCAGAGGTTGCACACTTTACCCACAGAGTTATGGTAATTGTATACTTTCTGTATCAGAACTAGCTATTTGAGTTACCGCTCCAAGCGTATGATTGCTACATTCACCATTGAACCAGTTTGATGCCCATGAAACCCTCTCTAGTCACTCGGCAAAGGCCATCATACCATAACTCATTGGTATGATGCCACAACTATTTACAAAGCTTGATGACCCTATAAAAAGAACCCTAGCTACAACATTTGTGCCATATGGCCCAAGACCCATCATCAGATCAGTCTGTGGTACCGTCTAACTCTTTGGTCTATTTACACAAACCATATGACCCATACCCACTAGTTCGACGACATAATATTCATAAAGTCCAATGATCAAGCTCGGCCAGTCTGTATACGTGGAGACGTAGGACCATCACCATTGATCCAACGACCCTGAAACTTTTGGGTTTAACGTCTCAAAAACCTTCTAACATATCCAGCTTTGAAAATAATGTAAATGTGTTTTGATCCAAAACTTCTTTAGAGTCTTATTTAAGCTACATAGAGTTAAAGATACGTAGTGGCTAGTGAGCATTATAATAAACTCATTAGACTCACTTAGATCAACCTACTAGTTTATATCCTTTTATATAATACTCTCTCTGTTCTAGTATATAAGGCATAACCACTTTTTATTCTTGTCCCATAATATAAGACGTGTTCTCTTTAGTCATACGTACATCGATGCAGTAGTGTGGAGAGAATTAAATCCATTTCTTAGTCTTGAACCAGAACTGATTATGTCTTATATATTGAGATAGATGGAGTACACTCAAAGGGGAAACAAAGTCATAAACTATTATAAATATCTATCAACTTTAAATAACACTTAGAAGTAATCTATTCTTAACCCTGTCTTGGGTCATCTGAAAATTAAAACAAAACCTATAATACATGTTAGATATAATAAACTTGTGAAACAATTATGACGTGTTTGGTTCAAGGAATGACACCGTGAGGAGTTATCCGATCCTGCGTCCGAACCTCGATGAGTTGTTTGGTTTGACGAGAAAACTAACCTATTCGTCATGTGTTTGCACCCTCCGCTAGTATATTTACGATATCTACTCATTCCTTCAGAAATAGTCGGTCGAAGTCGGTCGAACATGCCGGACACACTGATGTCGGGTCACTCTCCAAACCAAACAGACTGCTAGAGTCTAGATGATCCCAGTAGTACTACCATATTACTACTATAAATCTAAACGCGAACATTTCTAAAAAGGAACTAAAATTAAACAAAATCGGGCCCTAGGCTACCATGCGCGCACTGGAGGCGCCCGCCGTCGTGCCGGATTCACCGTGTCGCTGCTCTGCCATGTCGGGCGAGCAGGGGCTCCGCAAGTCCGCAACCCCGTGCGGGCAAGGCGGCCACCGATGTAAGGCTGTAACGTACATCGCCGTGTGGGCGAGGTGCCGCTACGCCTACATCGAGCGCTTGGAAACTTCCTACGTTGTGCCCCTGGTATCTCTACTGTCTCTCGTCATCAGTTGCGGTATTAATACGAGTAAAATCTGTGTGCAGTTGCAGGATTGCACCCTCCTCCTCGCAGTCCCAGACGAGATCCCCACAGACAAAGATGAGGAAACAGGAATTGACAGAAGCAGCAGGCCGCCCCCACGGCGCCTCGGACCGCTCGCCCGCCTCTGAGTCCTTTCCGAGGCCTACGTGTCCCCGTCCGCCCCGTGCTCGTGCCCGCCTCTCCACGTGTAACAGACCTCCCCGGCATTTCCGACGTCACCTCACCTCCCTCCCCGGCCATTAATCCTCGTCCCCCCCGCAGTGCCCGCACCCACCCGGTTGTCATCGTCAGCCGCTCGCTCCCTCGGTCGCTCACTCACTCACTCACTCACTTCCCTCTAGTACATCACTCACCGCCCGCCAAGCGCGAAGCTGTCACTCTGCTGACCGCTTCACAGAGCAGAGCAGAGCACGGCACCGAGCCGCCCTCTCACCGACCCATGGCCATGGGCGGCGCGTTCCCCTTCCAGTGGCCCGAGGGGCCCGCGGATCCTGTTCTCGACGACGTCACCTTGCCTCCGCTGCCCACGGCGGCGCCCGACGCCGGGGTCGCCGCGTACTACGCGGACGCGGCGGACGTGCACGCGATGCACATGGCGCTGCCCGATTTCGCGGCGGCGCTGGCGGCGATGCGGCGGGAGGAGGAGGAGGCCGCGGGCATCCGCCTGGTGCACCTCCTCATGAGCTGCGCCGGCGCCGTCGAGGCGGCCGACCACGCGGGCGCGTCCGCGCACCTGGCGGACGCGCACGCCGCGCTCGCCGCCGTCTCGCCCACCTCCGGCATCGGCCGCGTGGCCGTCCACTTCACCGCCGCGCTGTCCCGCCGGCTGTTCCCTCCCACGCCCTCGCCCTCGCCTCCGCCCCCGGCCCCGCACGCCGCCGACGCCGACCGAGCCTTCCTCTACCACCGCTTCTACGAGGCGGGTCCCTACCTCAAGTTCGCGCACTTCACGGCCAACCAGGCCATCCTGGAGGCCGTCCAGGGCTGCAAGCACGTGCACATCATCGACTTCAGCATCATGCAGGGCCTCCAGTGGCCAGCGCTGATCCAAGCCCTCGCGCTCCGCCCCGGCGGGCCGCCGTCGCTCCGCCTCACGGGCATTGGCCCGCCGTCCCCGCCAGGGCGCGACGACCTCCGCGACGTCGGGGTCCGCCTCGCCGACCTGGCGCGCTCCGTGCGCGTCCACTTCTCCTTCCGCGGCGTGGCCGCCAACCGCCTCGACGAGGTGCGGCCCTGGATGCTGCAGGTCTCGCAGGGCGAGGCCGTGGCCGTCAACTCCGTGCTCCAGCTGCACCGCCTCCTCGCCGACGCTCCCTCGTCGGGCGACGCCCGGGCGCCCATCGACGCCGTGCTCGAGTGCGTCGCGTCCGTGCGCCCCAGGGTGCTCACGGTGGTGGAGCAGGAGGCGGACCACAACAAGCCGGGGTTCCTGGACCGGTTCACGGAGGCGCTCTTCTACTACTCGGCGGTGTTCGACTCCCTGGACGCGGCGAGCGGCGGCGCGGGCGACGCGGCGGCGGAGGCCTACCTGGAGCGCGAGATCTGCGACATCGTGTGCGGCGAGGGCGCGGAGCGCAGGGAGCGGCACGAGCCGCTGTGGCGGTGGCGGGACAGGCTGGGTCGCACGGGGCTGGCCGCCGTGCCGCTGGGGGCCAACGCGCTGCGGCAGGCGAGGATGCTGGTGGGGCTCTTCTCCGGGGAAGGACACTGCGTGGAGGAGGCCGAGGGGTGCCTGACACTGGGCTGGCACGGGCGGCCGCTCTTCTCGGCGTCCGCGTGGCGCGCGGAAGAGAACAATCAGAGTGACAGCAGGAGCAGGAGCAGCGGCAGTGAGGAGAGCAATATCAGCTGCAGCAGCTAGAGCCTAGAGGGCATCGTATCGTCGCTACTTTACTGTAAATTCCTTCGGTGAGAGGCTAGTAGCGGGGTTTACTGTAAAATCGCGGTGCCCGCGATCCAAATGGTTCGATTGAGAGAGCGTTGGCATCGGTCGTAAATGGCAGACTGAAAAAAAATGACATGGAATTGTGTTAGGCATGTCGTCGTTAGCTGAATAAACGGCACTGAAACAGCGTCCCTGGAAAAACGCCATTGCAATGCAGTCGTAGAAGCTCTAGAAACACTTGCTCCCTCGTCCCTCCCCTGGATTTGTTTTAGAGCGTGACTGGATGCCTGCGTGGCCTGCTGACACATCGAGCACGACAAGATGCCCTGGCACTTCTGAGCTGGCTGGTTACAACAGCAACGAGCAATATGTGAACCTCATCTGTCGAAAGAAAAAAAAAAGCAAATAGATATATTTGCAGTTACATATTTCACCACCAGTCCACCACCACCACTGACCATTCAACTATCAGAATGACTACATCTAGCCCTGTTTATAACCAGGAAGAACATGCCAAATCAACAACCATACCAAATCCGCGATGCGCCCAGTCCATATGCCAGGGATTCTACTACAATATAACCCACATCTCTGAACTAGCTCTGCCACTTACACGAAAAAACAAATCGATTTCAGCTTCAAACCGCTAGGCATCTGTCTGAAGTCTGAACCAATGCAATGCAATGCGGTGAGTAATCTACACACTGACCCCCACAGCGAATCACTGCTACCTACGATCCTGTCTTGCTCTGTTGACGCTTGGATTTGCACCGACCGTGCCTGCTGCTAACACGCCAGATCGGTCGCGCGCTGACGACCGTTGCCCTGTTTACCACACGATAAACAACGCAGGCCAGCTAGCCGGCTGCGATCGAGGCCGCCTCCGCAAAAGCTCTCGCGTGTACGGTTGCATCTGTAGCTTTGCAAAGCGCAACGATTAAGTACATGCTTTTTTTAATAAAAAAATGAACTTGTCACAGTAGGATAGCAGTAGCAGGAGTGGCACGTGCGGCGCACACGCGCACGGCATCTCTCTCTATCTCTCTCGGGCGGTCACAGATTCTCCTGGGTGCGGCTGCACCTGCACGGCTGCACGTCAGGGGAGGCGTCCCCCGAGAAGCGCAGAAAAAGCCCAAGCCCTCTTGCGAGCCGTGCCGCGACTAGAACGCAAGGCAGGCAGGCAGGCACGATCAGACCGTCTGTATTTGAAACACGCCGTACGACTAGTTGACGCTCACATGTCGTGGTACCGGCCCGCCCGGTCTCAAAGTCCCGAAGCTGGATATTAAAAAAAAAACCCCACAAACTGCCGCTAACGGGCCGGGGAGAGTTGGGATGCTCGATGTTCAGTCGCGATCGCAACCACACAGCAGAGGATCACACTTTTACATGCAGCGCATGTAGCTAACCTAGTACGTACGTATCCCCTAGCTCTAGTACGTGGACGTAGTGGGTGGAAGAGAGCTTCGGTACCGAGGCATGAGCAGATGACCGGACCACCGCCCGCGTTCACGAGCCGGCCGGCGAGATGCTGCGCGCTCCCCCTACTCTCCGCCGCATGGCAGACGGACGGGACGGGTGGCTGTCACGCAACTGGCGCGCGCGGCCGCGGGGCCTCTCTGCGCTCTGAAAGGCGCGCGGCGCGGACCACGGCACGTTCAGGCGTACAGCCTTCCAGACTACATATACTGTCAGTGTCCCGTGTGTAGGGCTGGTCCGGCCTGCGTCCGTCTCCCCCGGCCACGGCCGCGCGGCCGATTGTTACTCAAGCGCTCTAAACTCACGGATCGCCAACAAGTAACAACAGCTGATGCTTTGAGCAAAGCCATGATCCGAGAACTGCTTTGTATGCTCGAATACTATAACTTGTAAGGTTAGAAACATCAAATTGGCCTATTAGCTCAGTTGGTTAGAGCGTCGTGCTAATAACGCGAAGGTCACAGGTTCGAGACCTGTATAGGCCATTTTATTTTATTTTTCCACGTACTCATTTTTTTGGTCTATCTGCCCATTCACGCATATTTTGGTCCGCCTGGCCCATTCAGGCCCAATGTTATTTCCACCATCGTGTTTTTGTAATGTTCTCTTATTTTGGTCCACCTGCATGACCTGTTTTTCCCCTACACTCCTAATGTTTCCATCTCGGTTGATGAGCCCAGTTGCGGCACCTGTTCGAAATATAATTCGAAACGCTTGAGTTTAGATTTTTTTTTCTGCTAATCTAGCCTACAAACTAACCCTAGAATACGTGTTTTTTTTCTTTCTGTTTTTGTCTCTCAGGCGTTGGATTTTGTTCGCCTCAAGTTTAGAACTTGCGATAGTTGCTTGGCCAGTTAGCTCCATCGGTCCTCAGTCGTCATAGAATGTTGTACACTCTTTTCTGTGCATCATCGTGTTTTTTTTCAATCTCTTTCCATCTCAATTGATAAGCCAAGCCACAGCACCCGTTGAAAGAAGACCAATATTTATTGTTGAGAATCAATATGCTTGTTTTCTTCTCGCAAACCAAATCTATCCGTATATCCCCTAACAAGCTTGAATTTCCGACGTTGAACAATTCAGTTGGTCCGTACAATCGTCACCCACCTTGGAAATAAGCCAGCCCACACATCTCGTTAGGACATATACAATCTAGAGCCCCTGGCTCTATTTTTCAAGTACAAGAGACGGCTAAAAAACCATATTATAAAATCCCAAGCCACTAGAACATTAATAAAGTTAAGAAACAACATGTATAGAAAGTCGTGAAAGAGTCCGCCTCTTAATTTTATTGCACTTAACCCCCTTAGAGACATCTCAAGAGACCCCTTAATTAGTAGAGTTGTACATGTCCTAACACAACTTCTCTACCTTCTGACCGGAAAAGAACCCCAAAACACTTTTTTGGGGCCAAACCCCGTTTCCTGCCCCCTCCAACACCTCCAGCAAGTTTCTCTATTTTATTCACCGTCACGCATCGCAGCGATCTCTCCCGCGTTATTGCGCAAGTCCAAATCTCTCCAATCCCCTCGCGAGCGTCCGTCCCAATTGTTTCTCGTGTAGTCGTGTCTACTTTCGTCCTTGAGAGGCAACAACGAGAGAATCAGCATTAGAGTTGGCAACGACAACGTTGATGCCAGAACTGCGAGGCACCATACCACCGAGCACTTGCCCGCGCCTCAGCCTCCACAACTGCGTCTAGTCCCTCACCCGCTTAGGCTAACTGCAGCAGCGGTGAACGCTGACCATCCCCCTCTCCTTACATGCGGCGTGTAGGGGGCACTCTACGGCCGCAGCGGTGTCCCCTACGGCACCCCCTACGTGTCAGCTCCCTTCTCTCTTCCCCAGATATAGCGTGTCACTGTTCATACCCCAAACACTGTGCTGTGGGTCCACGAGTAATTGTTAGTAGATAAAAAATTGATAGTTGGTATAGAAAATGATATTTTATAGTGGTAGTAGGGTATAGGGGGAGTATTTAGGGGAAACCGCTGCGGGAGATGAAAAAATAGTGAGAAAAATAGGAGGAAAAAGTGATATAGAGAGAAAAATTTATGGGTAACTATTGCGGATAGCCTTAGGTCATCTAGACAACGCCTCAGTCGCTTCCCTCACCGCCATCTCCTCGTTAGCCTGGCCCACCGTCTTCACCTGCAACACCGCGGCAGTGGCCATGGTCTGAACCACCTGTCACAATAATGCAATCGCCCTCTTCAATTTCTTCTTCCATTGCTCTAAGGCTGTCTGCAGCGGTTCCCCCTAAATTTTTCCCTCTATATGTTACTATGCAGCCACGTCAGCAAGATTCTCTCCCCTATATTCAATCTTCCCGCAACCGTTTCAGAAAAGTTTTTGAAACTGAACAAGGATGGACAAGGTACCAAACTGCAACTGAAATTAACAAGTTACGAAGTCCAAACTGGACAAGGATGAACTAGAATGAACAAGGTACCAAACTGAAACTGAACAAGGTAACAAACTGAAACTGAACAAGGTACCAAACCAAACTGAAACTTGATCACGGTACCTTCAGATGAGGTACTCATCTTCTTGTCTGCCTGAGTCGCCGGAGTTGATAACCAGAGTTGGCTCTTGTTCTTGATCAGCAATTCAACGCAGCAGTTGGTCGGGGTCTCGGGGAGGAGGAGGAGGAGGAGCCAGGGATCAGCTCAGGGAGAACTGGAGGAGGGAGGACCGGAGGAGTCGTTCCTCGTTCACCAGGAAGGAGAAGACAGATGGGAATTGAGAATTTGAGATCACGAGACAGAGAGATCAAAAGAAAACAGGAAAGTAAATATGGTTTTGGAAACAAGGCGCCTGCTCGGAGTACATCGACGGGAATGCTTCCTCAGCGCCGCAACGTCCTGCTGTTGGGCCTCGTCGTCGGCGAGATCGAGCGGATCCGAGTCGGCCTTCCTCCGCCTTGCACATCGTCGCGTCCAGGCCTCCGCGCTGGAGTCCAAACCCACCGCAACGGAGCGGGAGGTTTCTTCGCCAAGGCGCGCTCGTTGCCATCCTCCGGAAGGAAAGGTTGGGGGATGAATAGTGCTTCGCCTGATCTAGCGTGAGAGAGAAGAGGAACGCCAGGTAGAGGGCACTGCAGGGAGAGGCGATGCGGGAGGAAGGGGGTGATTTTTGCCCCTTGCATGAGCACAGTAATAGGGGAGAGGAGCCGTAGGACAGTGCGTTGCGGACAGTCTAACATCGTCCCCAACATCGTCTCCTACAACGCTACAACACCCTCATCGTCGCACACTACAAGGACGACCACATCGACACCGCTTTGCTGGTCTACCAAGACATGCTTGTGTCTCCCTTGCCCCTATGTCTTCACCTCCTGCCACCTCACCAAGGGTCTCGTCACTGCTGCTCGTATCGGTGACGCCTGGGACAGGGCCTTCGAGCTCTTCAACGAGCTCGTAGAGAGGTGTCTTGTCTATGACGATGTTGTACATACCTCTATTAACAGTTTGATGCCTATTAGCAGTCTAATGCTGGTTGAGATTTTTGGGGTTAATTATTTTAACAGTCCCCAATAAGAGGTTTTGGGAAAGAATTTTTTGGAGCTCTTTTGGAAACCTTTAGAGCAGTTTTTTTTGGGTAAATCGAGTAAAACCATACTTTTTCACCTGAACTGTCTAATATAACATATGCTCATAAAAATGTCAGAAAATGTAACAAAAATTAGTGTCTTTATTTAGCTTTACCTCGCCCAAGTGAGCATTATGTGTGGTTATGTGAAATGGTGTTTGTGGAATTGTTTTGGTAAATACAACCATGATCTACTCTCTCACTCGAAAAGTGCATGTCTTATTGAGATGAAAGTTTGACTAATTAAACAATGCAATATCAGGCTCTATACCTTTAAATTGTAAGTATTTTCAGTTTTGTGTCAATCTTATTTAATGTTTTTTACATCAAAACTTATTTAATATTGATCAAGCATGTAGAAAATATAGTAGCATCTATGTATACAAGGATTTTGAATTATTATTTATTTTTTTTATTATACTAGGTTAATTGATTAATTTATTTTTTGGAAAAATCTAAATAATTAAAGACTTCAATTTATTTTCTCTACTAACATCAGTTTTCACGGTTCCACCACCGTCATGATAAAAGCTAAAATTATGCACAAATAAAGATTCAAATCGTGGTTGTTTGCTCTAAACCAACATTTACATCCACATGGTAAAAAAGAAGACATATGTTTTTGTACTTATAAATGGAAACTGTAGCAACGTATAGACACTTTGTTAGTAAGTTATTAAGTATCAAAAAGTAAAGGAGTGTCATAACATTATCCATATCATTTAGGACAACGCTTGTTAAGAGGTGTCGGGTACCATAATTAGGGGTACCCCTAACGCTCCTAATCACGGCTGGTTAACACCCTCAGACCAACTGACGGGTGCGGTTCAGGCCAAGACTTCGTCTACCCGAAGGACGCGATCTTACCCGAGCCCAGCCTCGGGTCGGAATAGTGGTCCCAGACGAATTCACGCCTCGCCCGAGGGCCTCCTCAGACGGCGGGCGCCCCCTCGGCTCTCCTGAGGCCCGGCTCGGGCAGGCTTCGTCGTGAAGCAACCTTGGCCATACCGCCTCACCAACCGACCTCCTCGCAGGCGCATTAAATGTGGGGGATGCCTGACGCCGTATCCTGACACACGCGCCTCAGTCGGCCAGGCCGAAGTGACCGCAGTCACTTCGCCCCTCCCCTTTACTGTCCGATATGACAGGAAAACAACGCCGCCCGCTCCGCTCCGACTGCCGTGTCAGCCACCCCGGCAACGACTGACAACAGGTCACGATCAACTACCGAGCTCAAACCCCGGGCGCAACAGGAAGCTTCGCCTCGCCCGACCTCAGGCTCCGGCCTCGGGAGGAGGTCTCCGCCTCGCCTGACCCCCGGGCTCGGCCTCGACTTCGATCTCGGGAGGAGTCGCGTCCTCGCCTGACCCCGGCCTCGGCCACAAGAGAAGTCTCCGCCTCGACCGACCCTGGGCTCGGACTGACCGTGCTAATAGGGGATGCATCATTCCCCTACTCTTATCCTGCTCAGGCTACAAGGAACAAGACCGGCGTCCCATCTGACTTACCCCGGTGACGGGTAATGATGTTGCCCCGCGTGCGCCATGACACCGGTGGCTCTCTGCCCCTTACGACAGCAAGGAGACGTCAGCAGGGTCCTCGTCGCGCTGCCAGCTGTGCTCCTACAAGACTCAGGCACTCCTCCGGCGGCCACGCCATCACATGTACAGCGCCCCAGCTCTCCCCCGACAGCCACGTTGGCATGTACATAGGGCTTAGGCACTCCACTGCTGGACACGTTAGCACATAGCTACGCCCCCGTTGTACACCTGGACTCTCTCCTTGCCTCTATAAAAGGGCAGTCCAGGACCACCCTGAAGGGGGGTTCGGGGGTTTTCGCGCGGGGGAAGCGGCGTACGAGCCCTCTCTCTCTCTCTCTCCCTCACGCGACGCGCTTGTAACCCCTACTGCGAGTGGCACCCCTGGTGCAGGATAATACAAGGCTTGTCCCACATCTTGTGTTCCATCCCGCGCCAACCCATCTGGGCAGGGACACGCAGCGACAATTTACTCGTCGGTCCAGGGACCCCCCCGGGGTCGAAACGCCGACAGTTGGCGCGCCAGGTAGGGGCCTGCTGCGTGTTAACGAACACCTTCCCGTTGAGATCCAGATGGGGAGTCTTCAGCAACCTCTCCAGCCCGGGACGGTGCTCCGCTTCGGGAGTCTTGAGTTCATGTCCCTCGACGGCAGCTACGACAAGGTACTCCTCCCCTCGCGGCGCGACGACAACGACGCTCTTCGACTCGCACGACGACGACGAGCCCTACGACAGCATCTCCCTGCGGCAGAAGAGGAGCACTCCGGTCGTCCCCGCCACCCTCCTCGTCGGAGGAGGCGGAGACGGGGCAACCATGCCTACGCAGGAGGTGGCACCTTGTCGGCTGTCGCACCAGAGCGAGTCGACGACGCCGGTATTCCCCCGCGGGACATGTCGAACATTGCCTTCGCACCTGAGGCGACGGCGGGTATCACTTCCCCGCGACGTGTCAGCCCCAAGCGGACCGATGACGCCAGCACCCTCGCGAAGGACCTGCTGGGCGTTACCCTTGTACCTGGGATGATGGTGTGCACCGCCCCCAACGCGACTTCACCACCGTCCAACGACCAAGAGGTACCGTCCGTTTTCCATCCCATACCTTTTCGGTTCAGCTTCAATCCACCTAGCGACCCTGCAATGGTGAGCGCCTTCGTAAAGGCGTATCCAAACCTTCCGGGGTACCACATGTGGTTGACTTGGGACCGACTGACAGCTGTCTCGACCTTCGCACCGGCGGGTTCTGAGGAGGAGGACATCCCCGACTCCGGTTGGGATTTCTCTGCCCTCAGTGACCCCAGTGCCATGTGGAGCTTCATGTCCGCATGCGACCACTGCCTCTCTGGTTGTTCTGGCGATGGCTGTGACCTTGACGACGAGGGTTACGGCCCGAGTCGCGAATGCTTCCACGTCGATCTGGGAGATCACAACGAAGGCAACCACCTCGGTATGCCAGAGGTTGACGATCCCCCTGGGCCCTCATCTCGCGTTAACATCCTGCGGGAGCTAGCTGTCGTCCCAGTCCCTGCGGGGGTCAGGACATACAGCTCGATCAAATCCGCGAGATGCAGGCCCGGGTCGACGGGGAAGCAGGCCGGCTTGTACAGCTCCGACAGAACATCGAACAGGAGTGGGCAGGCCGATCACTCGCCGGAGAAGCCTGTCACCGGGCCCAAGACATCCGGCACCGCATCGTCGACAATGCCAGGGCAGCTACCTCCGGCCGTCAGCGGGTCCGGCCAGGACCTTGCTGCAGCGGCGATGCTGCTTCGAGCCATGCCGGAGCCATCCACCACCGAGGGACGGCGCATCCAGGGCGAACTCAAGAATCTTCTAGAGGGCGCCGCGGTTCGACGAGCCGAAAGCTCTGCCTCTCGTAGGCGAGCCGACCCCTCGGAGCATCGCGCGGTGTCCTCCCGGCGCATTCGGGAAGCCTCGGTCCATCTCGAGCGTACACGGGACGAGGCGCCCACCGCCCGGGAACGCCTCAGCAACGAGCACCATCATCTCGACCATCGAGCCCGCCTCGACGAGAAGGTGTGCCGAGGCTACCATCCCAAGCGCGGGGGACGCTGCAACAGCGAGGGGGACCGCAGTCCTTCACCCGAACCACCCGGCCCGCGAGTCTTCAGTCGGGCTATACGACGAGCACTGTTCCCTGCCCGTTTCCGAGCCCCGACTACTATCACCAAGTACTCGAGGGAGACGAGGCCGAAGCTGTGGCTCGCGGACTACCGACTGGCCTGCCAGTTGGGAGGGGCGGATGATGACAACCTCATCATCCGTAATCTACCCCTTTTCCTCTCCGACGCCGCCCAAGCCTGGCTGGAGCATCTGCCTCCTGCGCAGATCTCCGACTGGGATGATCTGGTCAAAGCTTTCGCGGGAACTTCCAAGGTACGTATGTGCGCCCTGGGAACTCGTGGGACCTCTGAAGCTACCGCCAGCAGCCAAGGAGTCCCTCCGAGAGTACATCCGGCGGTTTTCGAAGCAGCGCACCGAGCTGCTCAACGTCACCGACTCGATGTCATAGGGGCTTTCCTTGCCGGCACCACTTGCCGGGACTTGGTGAGCAAACTAGGGCGCAAGACTCCCACCCGCGCGAGCGAACTGATGGACGTCGCCACCAAGTTCGCCTCGGGTCAAGAGGCGGTCGAAGCCATCTTCCGGAAGGACAAGCAGCCTCAGGTCGAGCCGAAGACAGACACCCCTGAGGTGTCCGCCCAGCGGGGCACGAAGAAGAAGGCCAAAAACAAGTCGCGAGCGAAGCGCGATGCCGCAGACGCGAATCTCGTCGTTGCGGCCGAGCATAGGAACCCTCGGAAACCACCTGGAGGGGCCGACGCGTTCGACAATATGCTCAAAGAGCCGTGCCCCTATCACCAGGGGCCCGTCAAGCACACCCTCGAAGAATGTATCATGCTCCGACGCCACTTCCATAAGACCGGGCCACCGGCGGAGGATGGCAAGGGCCATGACAACGACAAGAAGGAGGGCGGCAAGGAAGAGGGATTCCCGGAAGTCCATAACTGCTTCATGATCTACGGTGGGCAGGCGGCGAACGCCTCGGCTCGACACCGCAAGCAGGAACACCGGGAAGTCTGCTTGGTGAAGGTGGCAGCGCCGGTCTACCTAGACTGGTCCGACAAGCCTATCACCTTCGACCAAGGCGACCACCCCGACTTTGTGTCGAGCCCGGGAAGGTACCCACTCGTCGTCGATCCGATCATCGGCAACGTTAGGCTCTCCAAGGTCCTCATGGACGGAGGCAGCAGCCTTAACATCATCTACGCCGAGACCCTAGAACTCTTAGGGGTTGATCGATCCAAAGTCTGGGCCGGTGCGGCACCCTTCCACGGGATCACGCCCGGGAAGCGAATCCAACCCCTCGGACGGATCGACATACCCGTCTGCTTCGGAACTCCCTCAAACTTCCGAAAGGAAGCTCTCACCTTTGAGGTCGTCGGGTTCCGAGGAACCTACCATGCGGTGTTGGGGAGACCATGCTACGCCAAGTTCATGGTCGTCCCCAACTACACATACCTCAAGCTCAATATGCCGGGCCCGAATGGGATCATCACTATCGGGTCCACATACCGCCACGCGTACGAATGCGACGTGGAGTGCGTGGAGTACGCCGAGGCTCTCGTCGAGTCCGAGGCCCTCATCGCCGACCTTGAACGCCTCTCCAAGGAGGCGCCCGACGTGAAGCGGCACACCGGCAATTTCGAACCGGTTGTGGCGGTCAAGTCCGTCTCTCTCGACCCCAGCAACGACGCCAGCAAGCAAGTTCGGATTGGCTCTGAGCTCGACCCCAAATAGGAAGCAGTGCTCGTCGACTTTCTCCGCGCAATCACCGAAGTCTTTGCGTGGAGTCCCTCGGACATGCCCAACATACCGAGGGATGTCGCCGAGCACTCACTGGATATCAGAGCTGGAGCCCGACCCATGAAGCAAACCCTACGTCGCTTCGACGAGGAGAAGCGCAGGGCCATAGGCGAGGAGATCCACAAGCTACTCGCGGTAGGGTTCATCAAAGAGGTATTCCATCCCGAATGGTTAGCTAACCCTGTTCTTGTAAGGAAGAAGGATGGGAAATGGAGGATGTGTGTAGACTACACTGGTCTAAACAAAGCATGTCCGAAAGTTCCCTACCCTCTACCTCGCATCGATCAAATCGTGGACTCCACAGCTGGGTGCAAAACCCTGTCATTCCTCGATGCCTACTCAAGCTATCACTAAATCAAGATGAAAGAGTCCGACCAGCTCGCGACTTCTTGAGAGCACCTAGAGGGGGGTGAATAGGTGATCCTGGGAAACTTGAAACTTAAGCCACAAAAACTCGGTTAAGCGTTAGCACAATAATCGCCAAGTGGCTAGAGAGGAGTCTCAACAAAACACAATAACCATAAGAGATCAATCATAGAGATGGCACGATGGTTATCCCGTGGTTCGGCCAAGACCAACGCTTGCCTACTCCACGTTGTGGCGTCCCAACGGACGAGGGTTGCAATCAACCCCTCTCAAGCGGTCCAAAGACCCACTTGAATACCACGGTGTTTTGCTTGCTTTTCTTAATCCCGTTTGCGAGGAATCTCCACAACTTGGAGCCTCTCGCCCTTACACTTGAAGTTCACAAAGAAGCACGGAGTAAGGGAGGGATTAGCAACTCACACAAGACACAAAGATCACAGCAAATACGCACACACAAGACCCAGACTTAAGCTCAAGAGACTAGCACACTAGAACGGAGCTCAAATCACTAGAATGTCGAACAAGTGCGCAAGAATGGAGTGTGAGTGATCAAGAGTGCTTAAGGAATGCTTGGTCTTCTCCTCCATGCGCCTAGAGGTCCCTTTTA
Organism: Zea luxurians; assembly: GCA_029449295.1. Lineage (NCBI taxonomy): Eukaryota > Viridiplantae > Streptophyta > Magnoliopsida > Poales > Poaceae > Zea > Zea luxurians. The sequence goes on along the minus strand of JAOPSE010000023.1, from coordinate 32,118,880 downwards.
TAGCCCCAAGGCAGCTAGGAGCCATTGAGAACAATCATGGAAGGCAGATCTTGCCTTCTGTCGAGTGGCGCACCGGACAGTCCGGTGCACCACCGGACACTGTCCAGTGCAGATATCCTTCCGTATTTGGCGAAGCCGACCGTTGGAGTCTGAGAGCCGTTGGCGCACCGGACACTGTCCGGTGCACACCAGTCAGTCCGGTGCACCAATGTGACCGTTGGCTCGGCCACGCGTCACGCGCGGAATCCTCGACCGACCGTTGCTCCGGCTGACTGTTGACTCACCGGACAGTCCGGTGCACCACCAGACAGACCGGTGAATTTTAGCCGTACGCCGTTAATCATCTCCCAAGAGCGACGAGTTCGCCTGTGAGCGGCTCACCGGACAGTACGGTGCACCACCGGACAGTCCGGTGAATTATAGTCGTACACCGCCGTCGAAGTCCCGAGAGCAGCCTGTTCGCCAGAGCCAGCCTGGCGCACCAGACACTGTCCGGTGCACCACCGGACAGTCCGGTGCACCCAGACCGAGCAGACTTTGGCTGAACAAAGCCATCTCATTTCCAATTCAATTTTTCCTGTTTCTAGCACTTAGACACAATACATTAGTCCATAAAACAATGTACTAAGTCTAGAAACATACCTTTTGACATGATTTGTACTTTGTCCACCATTTTACATAGATTAACACAAAGACACTTGTGTTGGCACTCAATCACCAAAATACTTAGAAATGGTCCAAGGGCACATTTCCCTTTCAATCTCCCCCTTTTTGGTGATTTATGCCAACACAACATAAAGTGATTAGAACAAGTGCAATATCAATGCAAATGAAAACCAAAAGTTGTTTTGAATCAATTTTGGCATGGATCACTCTTTGCCACCACTTGGTTTGTTTTTGCAAATCAAACTCAAATTCCTATCTCTAAGTCAAATTCACTTGTAGAGACATAAAGAGAGGTATTCCAAAGGAAATTGATCCAGGATTTCAAAAACTCCCCCTTTTTCCCATAATCAACACTTCTCCCCACAAGAGGCCAACTTTTGACAAAAGAGACAATAAAAGAGTTTTGCCAAACCAAAAGCTCTAATCTACTATTTTCAAAATTTCTCAAGTGGTAGCTGATCCATTTATTGCTTTGGCCTTTATTTTCTCCCCCTTTGGCATCAAGCACCAAAACGGGATCAATCTTGGCCCTTTAACCCCATTGCCTCACCAAAATCTTCAAATAAGAATACAAAGGCAATAAGAGTACATGAGATGAACTTGGAATAAGTTACCCTCTCATCTGAGTGCAGTGGAAGTCTTTTCATGGTCCAAGTCCACCTTTTCCCTTTCAAACCTCCTTTGAGACTATAACAAGCAAACTCAAGCAAACAGTTAATCTCAAAGGGTCATGTTGTAGCACAACTCCCCCTAAATACGTGCATCACTTGCACAAGGACTTGTGAGGTCCGGGAAGTGATTGTACAACTTGAGCATCATAGTAAGCAACAAAATGCATAAGGAACATGATCAAAGGCATAAACACATGTATGCTATAAATCAATCCAAGTTCCGCGAATCTAGGATATTTAGCTCACTACGCAGCCTGCAAAAGGTATTTTCATCTAAAGGCTTAGTGAAGATATCGGCTAGCTGGTTCTCGTTGCTAACATGAAACACTTCGATATCTCCCTTTTGCTGGTGGTCTCTCAAAAAGTGATGCCGGATGTCAATGTGCTTTGTGCGGCTGTGCTCAACAGGATTTTCCGCTATTCGGATAGCACTCTCATTGTCACATAGGAGTGGGACTTTGCTCAGATTGTAGCCAAAGTCCCGGAGGGTTTGCCTCATCCAAAGTAGTTGCGCACAACACTGTCCTGCGGCAACGTACTCGGCCTCAGCGGTGGATAGGGCAACAGAAGTTTGTTTCTTAGAGTTCCACGACACCAGGGACCTTCCTAAGAATTGGCACGTCCCCGATGTACTTTTCCTATCGACCTTACATCCAGCATAGTCGGAATCTGAGTATCCAATCAAGTCAAAGTTAGACCCCTTTGGATACCAGATCCCGAAGCGAGGCGTAGCGACTAAATATCGAAGAATTCGCTTCATAGCCACTAAGTGACACTCCTTAGGATCGGATTGAAATCTAGCACACATGCATACGCTAAGCATAATATCCGGTCTACTAGCACACAAATAAAGTAAAGACCCTATCATAGACCGGTATGCCTTTTGATCAACGGACTTACCTCCTTTGTTGAGGTCGGTGTGTCCGTCGGTTCCCATCTGAGTCTTTGTGGGCTTGGCGTCCTTCATCCCAAACCGCTTTAGCAAGTCTTGCGTGTACTTCGTTTGGGAGATGAAAGTGCCGTCCTTGAGTTGCTTCACTTGGAACCCAAGGAAGTAGTTCAACTCGCCCATCATCGACATCTCGAATTTCTGTGTCATCACCCTGCTAAACTCTTCACAACACTTTTGGTTAGTAGAACCAAATATTATGTCATTGACATAAATTTGGCACACAAAAAGATCACCATCGCAAGTCTTAGTGAAAAGAGTTGGATCGGCTTTCCCAACCTTGAAAGCATTAGCAATTAAAAAGTCTTTAAGGCATTCATACCATGCTCTTGGGGCTTGCTTAAGTCCATAGAGCGCCTTAGAGAGCTTACACACGTGGTCGGGGTACCGTTCATCCTCGAAGCCAGGGGGTTGCTCCACGTACACCTCCTCCTTGATCGGCCCATTGAGGAAAGCGCTCTTCACATCTATTTGGTACAACCTGAAAGAATGGTGAGCGGCATATGCTAGCAAAATACGAATTGATTCTAGCCTAGCCACAGGAGCAAACGTCTCCTCAAAGTCCAAACCTGCGACTTGGGCATAACCTTTTGCCACAAATCGAGCCTTGTTCCTCGTCACCACCCCGTGCTCGTCCTGTTTGTTGCAGAACACCCATTTGGTTCCCACAACATTTTGCTTGGGACGAGGCACCAGTGTCCAAACTTCATTGCGCTTGAAGTTGTTGAGTTCCTCCTACATGGCCAACACCCAGTCCGGATCTAGCAAGGCCTCTTCTACCCTGAAAGGCTCAATAGAAGAGACAAAGGAGTAATGCTCACAAAAATTAACTAATCTTGAACGAGTAGTTACTCCCTTGCTAATATCACCCAATATTTGGTCGACGGGATGATCCCTTTGAATCGTCGCTCGAACTTGGGTTGGAGGTGCCTGAGGTGCTTCTTCCTCTTCAACTTGAACATCATGTGCTCCCCCTTGATCATGCGCCTCCACTTGAGGTACCTGTTCGTCATCTTGGGTTGGGGGATGCACCATAGTTGAGGAAGAAGGTTGATCTTGCTCCTTTTGTTCCAGTGGCCTCACATCTCTAATCGCCATGGTGCGCATTGCGGCCGTTGGAACGTCTTCTTCATCTACATCATCAAGATCAACAACTTGCTCTCTTGGAGAGCCATTAGTCTCATCAAATACAACGTCGCTAGATACTTCAACCAAACCCGATGATTTGTTGAAGACCCTATACGCCTTTGTATTTGAATCATAACCTAATAAAAACCCTTCTACAGCTTTGGGAGCAAATTTAGAGGTTCTTCCTTTCTTCACAAGAATATAACACTTACTCCCAAATACACGAAAATATGACACATTGGGTTTGTTACCAGTTAGCAGCTCATATGAAGTCTTCTTGAGGAGGCGGTGAAGATAGACCCTGTTGATGGCGTGGCAAGCCGTGTTCACGGTTTCCGACCAAAAACGCTCGGGGGTCTTGAACTCTCCAAGCATAGTCCTCGCCATATCGATGAGCGTCCTGTTCTTCCTCTCTACCACACCATTTTGCTGAGGTGTGTAGGGAGCAGAGAACTCGTGCTTGATCCCCTCCTCCTCAAGGAACTCCTCCACTTGAAGATTCTTGAATTCGGACCCATTGTCGCTCCTTATCTTCTTCACCTTGAGCTCAAACTCATTTTGAGCTCTCCTGAGGAAGCGCTTGAGGGTCCCTTGGGTTTCAGATTTATCCTATAAAAAGAATACCCAAGTGAAGCGGGAAAAATCATCAACTATAACAAGACCATACTTACTTCCTCCTATACTCAGATAGGCGACGGGTCCGAAGAGGTCCATATGAAGCATCTCCAAGGGTCTTGATGTGGTCATCACATTTTTGGTGTGATGAGAGCCTCCCACCTGTTTCCCTGCTTGACAAGCTGCACAAAGTCTATCTTTTTCGAAGTGTACATTAGTTAGACCTATCACATGTTCTCCCTTTAGAAGCTTGTGGAGGTTCTTCATCCCCACATGTGCTAAGCGGCGATGCCACAGCCAGCCCATGCAAGTCTTAGCAATTAAGCATGCATCTAGACCGGCATCTTCTTTTGCAAAATCAACCAAATAAAGTTTGTCGTCTAGTACACCCTTAAAAGCTAGTGAACCGTCACATCTTCTAAAGACAGACACATCTACATTTGTAAATAGACAATTATACCCCATTTTGCATAATTGACTAACAGATAACAAATTATATCCAAGCGACTCAACTAAAAACACATTAGAAATAGAGTGCTCAGATGAAATAGCAATTTTACCTAACCCTTTTACCTTGCCTTGGTTCCCATCACCGAATATTATTGAATCTCGGGAATCCTTGTTCTTGACGTAGGAAGAGAACATCCTCTTTTCCCCCGTCATGTGGTTTGTGCATCCGCTGTCGATAATCCAGCTTGAACCTCCGGATGCATAAACCTGCAAGGCAAATTTAGGCTTGAGTCTTAGGTACCCAACTCTTGTTGGGTCCTACAAGGTTAGTCACAATTGTCTTAGGGACCCAAATTCAAGTTTTATCTCCCTTGCATCTTGCCCCTAACTTCCTAGCAATCACCTTCTTATTCTTTCTATAAATGACAAAAGAAGCATTGCAAGCATGATATATTGTGGAAGATTCATTAACTTTCCTAGGAACATTAGCAACATTTCTCCTAGGCATATTATGAACAACATTTCTCTTACCAACATTTCTATCATGCACATAGGAAGAACTAGAAGCAAACATGACATAAGAATCAAAAGCATCATATGCATTATAACTCCTATAAGCATTTCTAGATTGTCTCATGTCATGGTACATAAAAGCATGGTTCTTTTGCACACTATTAGCCATAGGGGCCTTCCCTTTCTCCTTGGCGGAGATGGGAGCCTTATGGCTTGTTAAGTTCTTGGCTTCTCTCTTGAAGCCAAGACCATCCTTAATTGAGGGGTGTCTACCAATCGTGTAGGCATCCCTTGTAAATTTTAATTTGTCAAATTCACTCTTGCTAGTCTTAAGTTGAGCATTAAGACTAGCTACTTCATCATTTAGTTTGGAAATGCACTCTAGGTGTTCACTACAAGTATCAACATTAAGATCTTTACACCTAGTGCAAACATGTTCTACACAAGAGTTAGATTTGCTAGCTACTTCTAGTTTAGCATTCAAATCATCATTAACACCTTTTAAAGTAGCAATGGTTTCATGACAAGTAGATAGTTCATAAGAAAGCATTTCATTTCTTTTAACTTCTAAAGCATGAGCTTTTTGTGCCTCTACAAATTTATCATGTTCTTCATACAACAAATCCTCTTGCTTTTCTAAAAGTCTATCCTTTTCATTCAAGGCATCAATTAACTCATTAATTTTGCCAATTTTAATTCTATCCAAACCTTTAAATAAACTCGAATAGTCTATCTCATCGTCATCACTAGAATCATCACTTGAAGAGCATAAGTGGTATCCTGAGTACATACCTTCTTCTCCTTCGCCATGAGGCATGTGTGATGCTCGTTTTGGGGAAGAGGGATGACTTGTTGAAGGCAGTGGCGGCGAGTCCTTCATTGTCGGAGTCGGAGGAGGAGCAATCCGAATCCCACTCCTTTCCGATATGTGCCTCGCCCTTGGCCTTCTTGTAATTCTTCTTCTTTTCCCTCTTGTTTCCTTTTTCCTGGTCACTATCATTATCGGGACAGTTAGCAATAAAATGACCAAGCTTACCACATTTGAAGCATGAGCGCTTCCCCTTTGACTTGGTCTTGCTTGGCTGTCCCTTGCGACCTTTAAGCGCCGTCTTGAAGCGCTTGATGATGAGGGCCATCTCTTCATCATTGAGCCCTACCGCCTCAACTTGCGCCACCTTGCTAGGTAACGCCTCCTTGCTTCTCGTTGCCTTGAGAGCAACGGGTTGAGGCTCATTGATTGGACCATTCAGTGCATCGTCCACGTACCTCGCCTCCTTGATCATCATTCGCCCGCTTACGAATTTTCCAAGGACTTCTTCGGGCGACATTTTGGTGTACCTGGGATTCTCATGAATATTATTCACCAAATGTGGATCAAGAACGGTAAAGGACCTTAGCATTAGTCGGACGACGTCGTGGTCCGTCCATCGCGTGCTTCCGTAGCTCCTTATTTTGTTGATAAGGGTCTTGAGCCGGTTGTATGTTTGGGTTGGCTCCTCGCCCCTTATCATCGCGAATCGTCCAAGCTCGCCCTCCACCAACTCCATCTTGGTGAGCAAGGTGACGTCGTTCCCCTCATGAGAGATCTTGAGGGTGTCCTAGATCTGCTTGGCATTGTCCAAGCCGCTCACTTTATGGTACTCGTCCCTACACAAGGAGGCTAACAACACAGTAGTAGCTTGTGCATTTCTATGAATCTGTTCATTAATAAAAATAGGACTATCCGAGCTATCAAACTTCATTCCATTCTCAACAATCTCCCATATGCTTGGATGGAGAGAGAACAGGTGACTACGCATTTTGTGGCTCCAAAATCCGTAGTCCTCCCCATCAAATTGTGGAGGCTTGCCGAGAGGAATGGAGAGCAAATGTGAATTTGAACTTTGAGGAATACGCGAATAATCGAAAGAAAAGTTTGAGTTAACCATCTTTCGTTTGTCGTAGTCGTTGTCGTCGTTGTCCTTATGGGAAGAAGTGGACTCATCACTGTCGTCGTAGTAGACGATCTCCTTGATGCGTCTCGTCTTCTTCTTCTTTCCATCTTTGCGTCTGTGGCCCGAGCCCGAGTCGGTAGGCTTGTCATCTTTAGGCTCGTTGACGAAGGACTCCTTCTCTTTATCGTTGATCACGATTCCCTTCCCCTTAGGATCCATCTCTTCGGGCGATTAGTCCCTTCGTGAAGAGAATGGCTCCGATACCAATTGAGAGCACCTAGAGGGGGGGGGGGGTGAATAGGTGATCCTGGGAAACTTGAAACTTAAGCCACAAAAACTCGGTTAAGCGTTAGCACAATAATCGCCAAGTGGCTAGAGAGGAGTCTCAACAAAACACAATAACCATAAGAGATCAATCACAAAGATGGCACGATGGTTATCCCGTGGTTCGGCCAAGACCAACGCTTGCCTACTCCACGTTGTGGCGTCCCAACGGACGAGGGTTGCAATCAACCCCTCTCAAGCGGTCCAAAGACCCACTTGAATACCACGGTGTTTTGCTTGCTTTTCTTAATCCCGTTTGCGAGGAATCTCCACAACTTGGAGCCTCTCGCCCTTACACTTGAAGTTCACAAAGAAGCACAGAGTAAGGGAGGGATTAGCAACTCACACAAGACACAAAGATCACAGCAAATACGCACACACAAGACCCAGACTTAAGCTCAAGAGACTAGCACACTAGAACGGAGCTCAAATCACTAGAATGTCGAACAAGTGCGCAAGAATGGAGTGTGAGTGATCAAGAGTGCTTAAGGAATGCTTGGTCTTCTCCTCCATGCGCCTAGGGGTCCCTTTTATAGCCCCAAGGCAGCTAGGAGCCGTTGAGAACAATCCTGGAAGGCAGATCTTGCCTTCTGTCGACTGGTGCACCGGATAGTCCGGTGCACCACCGGACACTGTCCGGTGCAGATATCCTTCCTTATTTGGAGAAGCCGACCGTTGGAGTCTGAGAGCCGTTGGCGCACCGGATACTGTCCGGTGCACACCGGTCAGTCCGGTGCACCAATGTGACCGTTGGCTCGACCACGCGTCACGCGCGGAATCCTCGGCCGACCGTTGCCCCGGCTGACTGTTGACTCACCGGACAGTCCGGTGCACCACCGGACAGACCGGTGAATTTTAGCCGTACGCCGTTAATCATCTCCCGAGAGCGACGAGTTCGCCTGTGAGCGGCTCACCGGACAGTACGGTGCACCACCGGACAGTCCGGTGAATTATAGCCGTACACCACCGTCGAAGTCCCGAGAGCAGCCTGTTCGCCAGAGCCAGCCTGGCGCACCGGACACTGTCCGGTGCACCCAGACCGAGCAGACTTTGGCTGAACAAAGCCATCTCATATCCAATTCAATTTTTCCTATTTCCAGCACTTAGACACAATACATTAGTCCATAAAACAATGTACTAAGTCTAGAAACATACCTTTTGACATGATTTGTTCTTTGTCCACCATTTTACATAGATTAACACAAAGACACTTGTGTTGGCACTCAATCACCAAAATACTTAGAAATGGCCCAAGGGCACATTTCCCTTTCACTTCTTTCATCACACCTTTTGGCATGTACTGTTACACCACAATGCCATTCGGGTTGAGGAATGTAGGCACCACTTACCAGAGGTGCATGAACCACGTGTTCAAAGAACACATCGGCAGAACAGTCGAGGCTTACGTCGACGACATCGTTGTCAAGACGAAGAGAGCCTCCGACCTCCTCTCTGACCTTGAAACGACATTCAAGTGTATGAGAGCGAAAGGCGTGAATCTCAATCCTGAGAAGTGTGTCTTCGGAGTCCCCCGAGGCATGCTCCTTGGGTTCATCGTCTCCGAGCGGGGCATCGAGGCCAACCCGGAAAAAATCGCGGCCATCACTAGCATGGGACCGATCAGAGATCTGAAAGAGTACAGAGGGTCATGGGATGCCTTGCGGCTCTAAGCCGCTTCATCTCACGCCTCGGCGAGAAAGGCTTGCCTCTGTACCGCCTCTTAAGGAAGGCCGAGCGCTTCACTTGGACCCCCGAGGCCGAGGAAGCTCTCAAAAACCTTAAGGCGCTCCTTACGAAAACACCCATCCTGGTGCCCCCGCCGCAGGAGAAGCCCTCTTGATCTACGTAGCCGTGACTACTCAGGTGGTCAGCGCCGCGATCGTAGTCGAGAGACGAGAAGAAGGGCATGCACTGGCCGTCCAGAGGCCAGTCTACTTCATCAGTGAAGTACTTTCCGAGACCAAAGCTTGCTACCCACAGATCCAGAAGCTGCTCTACGCAGTGGTCCTGACACGACGAAAGTTGCGACACTACTTCGAGTCTCATCCATAACTGTGGTGTCATCCTTCCCCCTGGGGGAGATCATCCAGTACCGCGAGGCCTCGAGAAGGATAGCAAAGTGGGCGGTGGAGCTTATGGGCGAAATGCTATCATTCGCTCCTCGGAAGGCCATAAAATCCCAGGTCTTGGCAGACTTCCTGGTTGAGTGGATCGACACCCAGTTACCGACAACTCCGATCCAGCCCGAGCTCTGGACCATGTACTTCGATGGGTCACTCATGAAAATAGGAGCGGGCGCTGGCCTGCTCTTCGTTTCACCCCTCGGAAAAGCATCTCCGCTACGTCATTCGCCTCCATTTTCCAGCGTCAAACAATGTGGCCAAGTACGAGGCACTGGTTAACAGGCTACGCATCGCCGTCGAGCTAGGGGTCCGACGCCTCGACGCTCGAGGCAACTCGCAGCTTGTCATTGACCAAGTCATGAAGAACTCCCACTGCCGTGACCGGAGGATGGAAGCCTACTGCGACAAAGTCCGGCGCCTGGAGAACAAGTTCTACAGGCTGGAGCTCAACCACATCGCCCGACGGTACAACGAAACTGCAGACAAGCTGGCGAAATAGCCTCGGGGCGAACGACAGTTCCCCCCGATGTCTTCTCCAGAGACCTGCATCAATCATCCGTCAAGATCGACAACGCGCCCGAGCCTGAGGAAGCCTCGGCCCAGCCCGAGGCCCCCTCGGCCTAGCCCAAGGCACCCTCAGCCGAGCCCGAGGCACCCTCGGCCGAGCCCGAGGCACCCTCGGTCGAGCCCGAGGTACCCTCGGTGGCACCCGAGGCACCCTCGGCCATCGAGGAAGAGGCCTTGCCCGTCGAAGAGGAACAGAATGGGGTCACGCTAGATCCGAACTGGCAGGCCCCGTACCTGGAATATCTCCTCCGAGGAGAGCTTCCCATCGACAAGACCAAAGCTCGGTGGCTGGCTCGGCGCGCCAAGTCATTTGTCCTGCTGGGTGATGAAAAAGAGCTCTACCACTGCAGCCCCTCGGGCATCCTTCAGCGATGCATATCTATCGCCCAAGGACAGGAGCTGTTGCAAGAAATACACTCGGAGGCTTGCGGCCACCATGCAGCGCCTCGAGCCCTCGTGGGGAATGCCTTTCGACAAGGTTTCTACTGGCCAACCGCGGTGGCCGACGCCACTAGGATTATGCGCTCCTGCCGGCGGTGTCAATTCTACGCAAAGCAGATGCATCTGCCCGCTCAGGCCTTGCAGACGATACCCATCACCTAGCCATTTGCTGTGTGGGGTCTGGACCTCGTCGGACCCTTGCAAAAGGCACCTGGGGGCTTCACGCACCTGCTGGTCGCTATCGACAAATTCTCCAAGTGGATCGAGGTCTGACCCCTAAACAGCATCAGGTCCGAGTAGGCGGTGGCATTCTTCACCAACATTATTCATCGGTTCGAGGTCCCAAACTCAATCATCACCGAGAATGGCACGCAGTTCACCGGAAAAAAGTTCCTGGACTTCTGCGACGACCACCACATCCGTGTGGACTGGGCCGCCGTAGCTCATCCCATGACGAATAGGCAGGTGGAACGTGCCAACAGTATGATTCTGTAGGGGCTCAAACCAAGGATCTACAACGACCTCCACAAGTTCGGCAAGTGATGGATGAAAGAGCTACCCTCGGTAGTCTGGAGTCTAAGGACGATGCCGAGCCGCGCCACGGGTTTTACGCTGTTCTTTCTAGTCTATGGGGCCGAGGCCGTCCTCCCCACGGACTTAGAATATGGCTCCCCGAGGACCAAGGCGTACGACGACCGAAGCAACCAGACCAGCCGAGAAGACGCGCTGGACCAACTCGAGGAGGCTCAGGACGTCGCCTTACTACATTCGGCATGATACCAGCAGTCGCTGCGGCGCTACCATGCCCAAGCGTTCGGGCCCGAGGCTTCCAAGTGGGAGACTTGGTGCTTCGCCTGCGACAAGACGCCCGAGGGCGCCACAAGCTCACTCCTCCCTGGGAAGGGCCCTTCATCATCGCCAAGATCTTGAAGCTCGGAACATACAAGCTAGCCAACGACCAAGGCGAGGTCTACAGCAATGCTTGGAACATCCAATAGCTACGTCGCTTCTACCCTTAAGATGTTTTAAGTCGTTCATGTACCTCATTTACGTACACAAAGTCTAACCGTCAAGGAAGGGTCGGCCTTGCCTCAGCAAAGCCCGACCCTCCCTCGGGGGCTAGAAGGGGGGAACCCCCTCTGCATCAAAATTTTCCTCAGAAAAATTTTCTACCAAAACAACCTTTGTGCTTTCGACTTCCGTATTGATAGTGGGATCCTGAGAACGACGAGAGTGCACGTAAGCGGCAAGGCCGACCGAGCCGAGGAACTCCTACGCCTCTGGGATACGGATACCTCACTCATCACCTTCCGCGAGAAGTAACTCACGCTCGGATAAGCAATCCTGCTACCAAACAAGTCCTAACACTCGGGTAGAAAATGACTTTCGCGCCTTCTCGACTGTCCCAATAATGGAATCCTTCGACTGAATGAGAGCGCACGTAAGCGGCAAGGCCGACCGAGCCGAGGGACTCCTACGCCTCCGGGATACGGATACCTCACTCATCACCTTCCGCGAAAAGTAACTCTCATTCGGATAAACGATTCTGCTATTGACAGACAAGTCGTGATGCTCGAAACAAGATGAGAGAAGACGCAACTTCTTAAACACGACGATAAAGTGTTTAGGCCTTGACGGTCGCAAAAAGGCATGCACATGCTATAGACAAACTGTTCCTACAGGTTCTGGCATCGGTAGGGGGAGCAACAGCACCCTCAGCGTTGATTCCACCCTCGGCGGAACCAGGCCCGGCCTCGGACGACGACCCGAGCAAAAGGACCTCCACCTAAGGGAGGACGCCAGCACCGCACCAGCAGATGTTTTGGCCAAGCTCCAGCAGCTGCTGCCACATCTTCCTTGGCCTGGGAAGCCGCCATCTCCCAGGCCGACAAAGTCTCCTTCCGAGCCGACTCCGCGTCTGCTCACGCTAGCTCCGCTGCCTCCGGCTTCGGCTCATCGTAGAGCAGCCGAGGTTTCCGAAAACCGAGCAAGGGAAGCCTAGAGCGGCAAGGCCAACAGAGCCGAGGGACTCCTACGCCTCCGGGATACGGACACCTCACTCGTCACCTTCCGCGAAAGGCAACCGACGCTCGGTTAAGTGGTTCGGCTAGCCAACAGACAAGTCCCAGCGCTCGGAATGAGGAAGACACATAGCTTCACTCTCGAATACCCAAATGTTCAGGCCTCGACAGCCACAATGAACATACACTGGCGCTCAAGGTGCCATTACAAACGGGACTCCGGTTCCATTCCCGCGGGTATGAACGACCTCCATACCAGGGGGCCCACGGGACGACGAGCTCCGGGTGGCTCGCCGGCGACCTCTGCGACAGCGTCAACAAACCAGCCTGATAACTTGGAACCCGACCACGCACCCGGGCTACTGCCGGGCCGCAAGAGGGAACGACCAAACCGGCCGAAGCGCCACGAAAAGCATTCAGACCTCAGAGGAGTCAAACCACTCCTCCGAGGCCTCGGGGGATACACCCGGCGGGTGCGCTCGCGCGCACCCACCAGAACAAGGCAAAAAACTGAGAAAAGGTCGGTCCCCTCACCGAAAATGCGGCAAAAGCCTCCAAGCGAGTACCATCACTCCCTTCGAGGCTCGGGGGCTACTGTCGGGTACCATAATTAGGGGTACCCCCAACGCTCCTAATCACGGCTGGTTAACACCCTCAGACCAACTGACGGGTGAGGTTCAGGCCAAGACTTCGTCTACCCAAAGGACGCGATCTTACCCGAGCCCAGCCTCGGGTCGGAATAGTGGTCCCAGACGAATTCACGCCTCGCCCGAGGGCCTCCTCAGACGGCGGGCGCCCCCTCGGCTCTCCCGAGGCCCCGCTCGGGCTAGGGATGAAAACGGCCGGGAACGGTCGGAAAAATACCTCTATCGTTTTCATTTTCATATTCAACTTGCGGGACGAAAACGAAAACGGGATATATCGGTAACGAAAACGAACGGGATAAATACGGGAATCGAAAAACGATACGATCCGGTCGGGTAAACGTCGAAATCGGATGGGAACTGGTATTTTTGATCGGTAAAATCACATCATGAAACCATATATTCGAAACTTAACAACAAATAAAAAATTGCAAACACAAATCTTAAATAAACATAGATAAAAGTCATATAAATCCAGAGCACACATAGATTAATGTAGCACATAAGTCTTGGGCTCTTGGCTAACATAAGAAGCCATATAAGTCTACTAGCACACATGACACAATATAAAGTTTAGAACACATATTCATAGTCACTTTATCACATTAGGATCACTTAGCACGCATAGACTATTACAACCGATGCTCATTTGCTCATATCTCTCAACAAATATATCTCTCAACAAATAGTACAGACTGCAGCCTGCGGCCGGTGCCGAGTGCACAAATATTTGTGGTGGTGTCAAGGGAGGCCCGTGGCCGGCGTCGAGGGCACCCCCCGGGCGGCGTCGAGGTCGTCGTCGAGGGCAGCGTCGCGGCCGGCGTCGAGGGCGGCGTCGTAGCTGGTGTCGAGGGCGTCGTCGCGGCTGGCCACGCGCGCTGCAGCCTGCAGGAAGCAAGCAGTAGCGGTGCAGCAGGAAACAAGCTGCAAGCCTACGGAAGCAAGCAGCAGCAGGAAGCTAGCTGCAAGCAGTAGGCTGTAGTGACGACGCGCTGCAGGATTGCAGAAAGCAAGCAGAAGCAGTAGCGGCGCGCTGCATGGAGTCTGGAGTGAGGGAGTTTGGCGGCGGTCTGATGTGTTTTAGGTTGGCGCTTAGATGGGCTGGGCCTAGAAGTTGTCACTGTCTGGAGTGGAGCAGGTCATATTGGGTAGTGTTTGGTTCAAGAGCCTATTTGAACGGAATAGTTCCATTCTAAATTTTAAGTATGGAATTGCTCTATTCTGTGTTTGGCAATCAGAACAGAGCTACTCTATTTCTCTGTTTGGTTCTAGAGTGAAGTAGAACAAATCGACTCTATTCTACGTTTGGCATATTCATACAACCATTATATATATAATGGTTGTATTTAACATAGTTATATTATATTATATATATGTATCGTACAGCGAGAGGCAAGGAAGTCGTGACAGGCGTCGGACCCTTGCCGAGCGCTCGGGTCCGGTTGTTTTTTTGGAGCCCAGAGATCCAGTATCTTGAGAGAATATTCCTATAATAGAGCGGCTCCGTTCCACTTTGATTCAAACTAAACAGTCTCAGTACTAGAACGGAGCGGTTCCATTCTACTATACTCTAGAACCAAACACTACCTTGAAGTTTTCCCGAATTACAAAATACGGTATATAAAACGGGATCATCCCGATTAAAAACGGGATCCCGATTAAACGTTCGGGAAAACAGCTCTACCGTTTCCGTTTCCGTTTACCGTTTTACATATCCCGTTTTCGTTCCGTTTTCGTTTTTTAAGTCGGGTTCAAAAACGATCGGGACAAAACTAACAAAATCGGTTATACGATAACGGTCGGTTCGGGATTTTCCCATCCTACTTTCATCCCTAGCTCGGGCATACCGCCTCACCAACCGACCGCCTCGCAGGCGCATTAAATGCGGGGGATGCCTGACGCCGTATCCTGACACACGCGCCTCAGTCGGCCAGGCCGAAGTGACCGCAGTCACTTCGCCCCTCCCCTTTACTGTCCGATATGACAGGAAAACAGCGCCGCCCGCTCCGCTCCGACTGCCGTGTCAGCCACCCCGGCAACGACTGACAATAGGTCACGATCAACTACCGAGCTCAAACCCCGGGCGCAACAGGAAGCTCCGCCTCACCCGACCTCAGGCTCCGGCCTCGGGAGGAGGAGGTCTCCACCTCGCCCGACCCCCGGGCTCGGCCTCGACTTCGGTCTCGGGAGGAGTCGCGTCCTCGCCCGACCCAGGCCTCGGCCACAAGAGAAGTCTCCGCCTCGACCGACCCTGGGCTCGGTCTGACCGTGCTGATAGGGAATGCATCATTCCCCTACTCTTAGCCTGCTCAGGCTACAAGGAACAAGACTGGCGTCCCATCTGACTTACCCCGGCGACGGGTAATGAAGGTGCCCTGCGAGCGCCATGACGCCGGTGGCTCTCCGCCCCTTACGACAGCAAGGAGACGTCAGCAGGGTCCTCGTCGCGCTGCCAGCTATGCTCCTACAGGACTCAGGCACTCCTCCGGCGGCCACGCCATCACATGTACAGCGCCCTAGCTCTCCCCCGACAGCCACGTTGGCATGTACACAGGGCTTAGGCACTCCACTGCCGGACACGTTAGCACATAGCTACGCCCCTGTTGTACACCTGTACTCTCTCCTTGCCTCTATAAATGGGGAGTCTAGGACCACCCTGAAGGGGAGTTCAGGGGGTTTTCGCGCGGGGGAAGCGGCGTACGAGCCCTCTCTCTCTCTCCCCCTCACGCGACGCGCTTGTAACCCCTACTGCGAGCGGCACCCCTGGTGCAGGATAATACAAGGCTTGTCCCATATCTTGTGTTCCATCCCGCGCCAACCCATCTGGGCAGGGACACGCAGCGACAATTTACTCGTCGGTCCAGGGACCCCCGGGGTCGAAACGCCGACAAGAGGTGATTGTATATTTATCCTCTTCTTATTCAGTTTTGAAGTCTTAGACTTATGGTGCTAATGGATCATGATTCGTTTGGGGACTTAATTAACTTTAATTCAAAATAAATAAAAATAAATCTCAATCCTAATATGATTCGATCCTTAAATTTATAGTTTAAAACTCAGAGCCTACTAGTAAAAAATGCACATATTCATCCTGCTACCTGTCTTTCTCCCGCAGGCATTCACCTTAGCCCTCGCTCCCCCACTTCGACCCCGACGTAGGCTCCACTCTCGACGCGCCCTCGTCCCCACTCCTCCTCTGTGCCCAACCATCTTCCTCCACCTGCTCTTCACACACCCCACCGACCGAGATGGGAAGATCTTATGTGCCCACTCGTGCTCCTCCACGACTGTCTCGTGCTCCTCGCAACCGTCGACCCGCTTCTCGCGTGTCGCTACCTGCTTCAATCTCGCCTGACACGCCATCGCCCCAGGACGAAAAACCCTCATTATGCAGACCATGGCCCTGGCGCTCACCTCCGGCTCTAGCGCTGGGCCGGTCCTCTACCGCCTCTTCGTGCTCCATGACACTTGCCACTGCTCGACTACGACGACGATCATAGCATCTCTAACTTCAAGATGCTCCTGTTGTGCTGCTGCGGCGATGGCCGAGGGGAAGCCCGGTGGTAGGGGGAGGCGGGCGGCAGATGGAGATGGTTGTGGTGCGTTAAAGAGGGCAGCGACGAGTAGGATAACGAAGAGTTGGTGGTGTGTGAGCGGAATTGTGGATGGAGGATTGATTGATGAGTGGGAGATGCTATCATGTAAGTCATGGTATCATGCACTCAACACGTGACATAATCACCCAAGTGACGACGCAACGTTAACGTGCGCCTCTTGGCAGCTTGAAAAGCCGCTTGACACGTTCACGTTTCATCCATTGCCCTTGGAAAGTCCGGCCTCCCGCACGGCGGACGAAGCAGTCTCGATGCCACAGGGTACAAATGGCGCAAATCATCAAATCGTACAGCATGGTCCCGAAAGGAACAGCAGAAAGTTTGTCACGACCCTACACGGCTACACCATCCCAACAGGCAACAGTCGTTCACAAAGATCACACATTTTCCGAATCTGGAAAAAGACAGCAGGCTGTTTTTTTCTCTCCTAAATTGTTTACGAGTCCCATGTAGAATGAACGACGCTTCAAAGTTCACGGCAAAGTTTAGGCTACACCGCTACCACTACAAGCCCACTGGCCACTGCCCTGTCCACAGGTGCAGAGAGAAGAGAGATGAGTGAGGCAGGCTTCGATATACTAGTGCTTCATTTGGCATTGTTTACTATCTAGTTTTAAAACTTAAATTCTTCTCTAGGATCTGAAGATTGAGTGAAAAATAAGCTAACTTTTTTCTCAAACCGTGAAAATCCGAATATAATTTAAGTTTTCAAACTAGCCATAATAACCATTTTTTAGCTCTCAAACAATAAGATCAACCATCACTATCATCGTATTAAAGAAACAGCATAAAGATCGCATCTTTGTGCTAAATTCTTTAATTAAAACAGAAAGCCGCGCAGTATTTTATCTGATGAGTAGAGCTCAAGTCGAGTGGGGAAGCCGAGCATCCACCACCGGTCAGAGACGGACGTGCAGGGGAAAATATCCCAAAGAAAAGAAGTCGCTGCAACGAGCCAACGACCCATGGCGTCCGCCGCCGCAGACCCGCTCCTCCCCGGCGAGGGCAGCGGCCGCCGCCTCGGGTTCCTCCCCTCAAGCATCCGCCTGAAGACATCCGTCTGGTCCGAGCTGGGCGGCGCCGTGGGCGACCTGGGCACCTACATCCCGATCGTACTGGCGCTGTCGCTCGCGTCTCACCTGGACCTCGGCACCACGCTCATCTTCACGGCCCTCTACAACTTCGCCACGGGCCTGCTCTTCGGCATCCCCATGCCGGTGCAGCCCATGAAGTCGATCGCCGCCGTCGCGCTCTCCTCCGCGCACCTCACCGTCCCGCAGATCATGTCCGCGGGGCTCGCGGTCGCCGCCGTCCTGCTCTTCCTCGGCGCCACGGGCCTCATGACGTGCATCTACCGCCTCCTCCCGCTCCCCGTCGTGCGCGGCGTCCAGCTCTCGCAGGGGCTCTCCTTCGCCTTCACCGCCGTCAAGTACGTCCGCTACGTCCAGGACTTCTCGCGCTCCTCCTCTGCCTCCACCGCCGTGGCGCGCCCGCTCCTCGGCCTCGACGGCCTGGTCCTCGCGCTCGCCGCGCTGCTCTTCATCATCCTCGCCACCGGCTCCGGAGACGACGAGGACGTCTCCAGCGACGGCACGCCCCGTCGCCGCCGCTCCTGCAGCCGCGTCCCGGCGGCGCTCATCGTGTTCGCGCTCGGGCTGGTGCTCTGCTTCGTGCGCGACCCATCGATTCTGCAGGGCCTTCGCTTCGGGCCGGCGCCTCTACGGCTCGTCGGGATCACCTGGGACGATTTCAAGATCGGGTTCTGGGAAGGTGCCGTGCCGCAGCTCCCACTGTCCGTGCTCAACTCGGTGATCGCGGTGTGCAAGCTCTCGTCGGATCTGTTCCCCGAACGGGCCGAGCTCTCCCCGGCGCGTGTGTCGGTCAGCGTCGGCCTCATGAACTTCGTCGGCTGCTGGTTCGGCGCCATGCCGTGCTGCCACGGCGCGGGCGGATTGGCGGGGCAGTACCGGTTCGGCGGCCGGAGCGGCGCGTCCGTGGTGTTCCTGGCCATCGGCAAGCTGGCGCTGGGGCTCGTGTTCGGAAACTCGTTCGTGACGATCCTCGGCCAATTCCCGATCGGGATACTGGGCGTCATGCTGCTCTTCTCCGGGATCGAGCTTGCCATGGCGTCGCGCGACATGGGTACTAAGGAGGAGTCCTTCGTCATGCTTATCTGCGCCGGAGTCTCGCTCACGGGCTCGAGCGCCGCGCTGGGGTTCATCTCGGGGATTGTTTTGTACCTGCTGCTGCGCCTCAGGGACGTGGACTACCAAGCACTAGTCGGCCGCTGGGGCTCTGACCGCCAGCGAACCGGCAACAAAGTTGGAGATGACGAAGATGCTTGATCAAAATCACTTTCGCAGGCAATATATAAAAAGATATTACCTCATAGGAAAAGAAAGTAATATAATAACTCTGTAAATTTTTTTGGCGTGTTTTAGTATAAAAATTAACCAGTAGATACGTACTATTATAAGTATTGTATTGTGAAAGTATATATATATCTTCTTCCTTGACAAAATACGAGAGGGGGACCGGCGATTACATGTCGGCTCATGCTAGCCAGTAGCCACCATACTCGGTCAAACTTTTCTCTGTGGTTTGACCTTTCTCTGTTGTCATGGGCCATAGCCCATGGGCTCAAAGTACTTGAGTGTCATTGTTCTGCATGGCATGTGAAGTTGTGGCGTCAATGGGCTCAACAGATGCCACGCAGCAACGCGCCGACCATCCAAAAAAAAAGCAAACTACAGAGCGGCATGACAATTTCATCCGATAACCCGCAAACGTGAAACATAACCGACTAGTGGCTAGGACTACAAGTATAGGTGAAGATTTTGATCAATGCATGTAACCCGCATCTAACCCGCATCTGGTCCAAAGTTTTGCGGGTGTGAGTATGGATTTCTATTTCAACTCACGGGTAACCCGCATCCGGTCCAAAGTTTTGCGGGTGTGAGTGTGGATTTCTGTTTCAATTCATGGGTAACCCGTACCCGACCCAAAATTTAGTTCATTCTTTATTTTCACTACCGGAATCAAACGCTTTGCCGAGTGCCTGAAGCACTCGGCGAAGCGTTCAAAACACTCGGCAAAAGCTTTGCCGAGTGTTACACTCGGCAAAGAAGGCTCGGCGAACAGTGCATCGGCAGAGCCTTCTTTGCCGAGAGCTTTTTATCGGGCACTCGGCAAAGATCTTTGCCGAGTGCCAGAGAGCACTCGGCAAAGAAAAGCAGCCGTTACGGCGTCGAGTGACGGAGACGGTGGCTTTGCCGAGTGTCCCCTGTGACACTCGACAAAGAAGTTAGTTTTGCCGAGTGTCTTCCGTGCAGCACTCGGCAAAGAATCCATCTTTACCGAGTGTCGCTTGGGACACTCGGCAAAGAACCCGCCAGGGAGGGTCCCCATGTCAGGTTCTTTGCCGAGTGTCCCAAGCGGCACTCGGCAAAGCCGACCTCTTTGCCGAGTGCCAGGGACGTAACACTCGGCAAAGAACCTAAGCCGGTGCCCAGGTCTGTGCTCTTTGCCGAGTGTTATGACCTTGACACTCGGCAAAGTGACCAGTATATACCTTTTTTATTTGTTTTTTGTATTCCATCCACACAAACAGAAGATATCACATATATATCACATATATACATCACAAATATCATCACAGACATAAATAGCCAACACAAACATAAAACCGTCACCACAAACATAAATATCCATCACAAACATAAGTGTTCAACATAAGTATCAAACACAAACATAAGTCTCTAACGTCGCAAGCTCTCACATAAGTATCAAACACAGACATAAGTATTATACACAAGTACAGAAGTCTAAAACAATGAAAACACAACACTCATGGAGGTGGGCGGCTTGACCGGGGCTGCGTTGGGCTGAACCCTTCCGGAGGGTTGTTGGATGCCGCCCCAGATTGGCCCTGCACAGAGAAGAGATTGCATGTGTTATACCAGATGCATTACAAACATCTAACTACAATTTTGATACTCACAGGAGTGTGGAAGAGAGCAGGGTCAACTAGAGGGAACAATGGAGGTGGCGGAGCGATGCCCTGTGCGGCGCCAAGGCTCTACATGTACTGGAACATCTCCGCCATCCTCTGATGATCTGCCCGGCGCTCCGCCTCCCGCTCCGCCATCATCCTCGCCTCCATCTCGCGACGTTCCCTCCTCTCTTCTTCTAGTTGGGTCTGTAATATTACAAGCCAACGTTATAGTAACTTAAAGAGTAGGTATATAACTCAAGGAAGGACGAGTTACACTAACC
The DNA here is from genome assembly GCA_029449295.1 of Zea luxurians. NCBI lineage: Eukaryota > Viridiplantae > Streptophyta > Magnoliopsida > Poales > Poaceae > Zea > Zea luxurians. The sequence continues at coordinate 32,097,945 of JAOPSE010000023.1, read as the reverse complement.
TCGAGTTGCTGTATGCGATGCTGTGAGCTGTCGTGTCGAGGTCGTATGGCTGGACTCGAGCCCGTGCTCCTTGCTCTCACCTGAGACAGAGTGGGAGTGGAGGACGAGTCGATTACCCCGTCGGCAATCCAGTACCGCCCATGTCTCTTGCCTCCTCCGACCCTCATGAGCACATCGGTGTCGATCGGCTCGGTGCTCGGATCATAGTCTGGGCCATGGACCTCCTGCGCCATGGCGGTGTAGTCATGGAGGCGGCTGTAGACGGCGGGGTTGGTGTAGGCCTCGGGCCCGTCATCCGGGTTGTAGGTGACGTCGGACGTCGCCTTACCCTTATGGGCCATAGCATAGGCCGAGAAGGTGGAGCAAGGCCTTCCACCATGTGACGCCGACTGCAACGAAAACCAACGAGATAGTTAGAAATAATATCTAACTTAGTGCTATATATCTAAATAAAAAAGGTGGCGTACCCATGCTTCGGCATATTGGCCCAGGCTCCGGCTGCCTTGGTGGTGGGAGGGGCCTTGCATCATCAAACGCCGTTCCCGGCTAGCTGTGTGCGCCTCGTCCCACTCAGCCGAACACCACCTATCCACCATCTGCTCCCAGCACAGAGGATGTGCGGCGCACCAATGTGGAATCATCTGCAAAGTAAACACGTAAAGTGCATATCAGAAGATAAAATAAAATTCATGTATGGAGTACTGGTACCAAACATGCATGACTTTACCTGCAGGTACTGCTCCCTGGTCAACGACATGGTTCGGGCTTGAGTTTTGGTCACCTTCTCCCCAAGGACGGAGCCGTGGTAGGTGATGATGGCCTGGATGCGGGCCTCATAGTGCATGTCCACGACGAGCTTCTTACAGCTCGTGGTGGCCACCACATCCGCCCTAGCCTCGTATCCAGCATCGCATCTGAAGAAATCCTGCATACAAAAACGATGTATCCATACATTATTTCAAGAATTTGCAACGAATGCGACATATTTTACATTATACTAAGACTTACCCACAGCTCTTGCTTCACCCGCTCTGCCTTGTTATTGAATTCCCTGCCGTCCCGGTCTACTGCATCGGGGGCGACGGCGTAGTGGTCAAAGGTGAAGGCTGGGCCCGTCACTCCGGCGTACTCCACAAGTCCAGGGAAGTGTTCCCTGCACAGCAGGCCGAGGATGCCATTGGGGGGGCGACGATGACCCCCAGCATAATCCAAAACCGTCCAAGACCTGTCCAAGTGATAAATAAAAAGTATTAGTTTATATTATGATTTTGAACACATAATATGAACAAGAATGAAGAACATAAAGTTACATACCTCTCCCCTTCCGGCCGAATCAGCGGCCGTCTGTCCCGAAGTATGGGACGCTGAGGGAGACTCGCGGGGCCTCGCAGGTAGATGCTCCTCGAACTAGAGCCGCCTGAACCTGAGGCGTCCTGCTGCTGGTCGTCGTCGTCCTGCTGCTGGTCGTTGTCGTCCTGAGGCGCCACCTGCTGCTGTGCTGCCTGCTCTGCCTCGTCCTGTTGCGCTGCCTGCTCTGCATCGTCCGCCGTCCTACTCCTCCTCCCCCTCCTCCTCCTCAGGAAACCGCCCACCATATTTGTCCAACAACCTGCAATTAAGAGTAAACAAATAAGCACATATAAAAAGATGTATTTAAAAACAGGTGCGAAATAAAAAGTCATATAGCATTACATCGATTAAAAATAATCTTCATATGTGTCGGGGTTAGCCGGATCATAACTCTCATCATCACTATCAAGCATTTCAATCTCCACACCATCGGAAGACGCAAGTTCGTCAGTAATGTCATTGCCTTCAAGGATTACTAAGTCATTATCATTTTGCACCTCATCCTCCTCCTCATCAACAACCATTTCAATATCTACGTCCATTCCGATAGCTTCGGTTAAGTCTATCTCAAATCGCCCTTCCAGCCCATCTTCTTGGAAGAACTCTCCATCATATGTGTCCGGGTCTAAGTTGTAATCTTCATCGTTAGGAACAGGTAACCTCCCGTGCGGCGATACCTTATACACAACATCCCAACCCTTAAGATGTTCTTTCGTTTGACACGCATATGGGAGATAATACACTTGTGTGGCCTGTTGGGCAACGATATAGACATCGTCTCCTGCTAAGGTGGAATCTTGTCGAATTTCGACTATCCCAAGATTAGAATGTGTCCGTCTCGTCACTTGAGGGTCAAACCAATGACATTTGAATATCACTGGAGTAAGAGGTTTGGAACCATAAAAATTGAGCTCATATATTTCTTCGATTCGTCCAAAATAATCGACATTGTCAAGGCCCGACGTAAAGACCCCAGAACACGTTGTTTTCCGATTGGGCCGACTTTTGTCGTAGTGTGTTGTGCGAAAACGGTATCCATTGACGTCATACCCAGAATATTTCTTGACCCTATAAGCAAAGTCGTTGGCTACTTGTCTCAATTCGGCACTCATAGACGGATCTCTTTGGCCCTGCAAGTATTCGCAAGTTAAAAGACGCTAAATTGAGTTTAAAGACGTATCTCTTTTACAAACTAAGCACGTACCTTATGTTTGAACCAGGAAATGAAATCGGGCAACCCATTTCTCGCACCCTTTCTAAGAAGAGCGTCATATTCCTGTGGAGTGGGGTTCCTTGATCGACGCCAGAATTCATGAAGAAATTGTTCCATGTATGGCGTCACCTCTTCAAGGTTGGTCAATACGTATAGCATGATATGCCGCCACTCTTCATGTGTCAGGGTCTTGGTGGTCGAGCCACTTGCGCTTCCGAGTTGGCCTCGAAATATGCTAAGGTTCGATTCATTGTCGCCATCATTGTAACGAGGGGGTGGATTATGCACGCTCGGCAGTTTGTCACCATAATAAGTTGTTGTGAAGTTTGAGACCTCCTCTAGAATGTATGCCTCTGCAATGGAAGCCTCGATTTTGCATTTGGGACAGTAGTCTACCTCCATAAACCTAGACGAATTACACTTGGGACAGTACTTTGCCTCCGCGTATTCTTTCCTAAATAGCACGCAGCCCTTCGGACAAGCATGAATCTGCTCATACGTCATCTTAAGTGCACGAAGTAGTTTCTGTGCCTCGTACATGCTCTTTGGCAGAACGTGATCATCCGGAAGCAGACTCCCAATAACTGTCAACAAGCCATCGAATGCATCTCTACTGATGCTGTACTGCGACTTGAACGCCATTACACGCCCAATGGCATCCAGTTGAGAAACCTTTGTCTGGCCGTGAAGGGGCTTCTGTGCCGCGTCGAACATGTCGTAGAACGCCTTTGCAGTCGGCTCTGGCTCGTCATCCATACATCCTCCCGTGTACTGTGCCTCCTGATAGTCGTTCAACATATCCGCTACCCCCGCATCCGCGTCATAATCCTCGACACGTTGTCTCAGCACCTCTTCTCTCGTACGATGCGCTTCACCATGAAATATCCACCGAGTATAGCCCGGCGTAAATCCATTCTTCCAAATATGTTCTACCATGGTCTTCTTTGGTTTTCTTTTCCGGTTGTCACATTTGCTGCACGGGCATGGGACTAGACTCGCTCCTTTAGCAGCTTCGCCATATGCCCGTTCCACGAAATCATCGGTCTTTCTAATCCATTCAGTGGTGACATCGTTCCTTCCTCTACGGCCCGTGTACATCCACTCACGGTCCTCCATCCTCTAACATATATAACCGAGTATAGTTTAATATAGACATGTAATGCATGTACACTACGTTCCTACCTTCTAATAGGTGACGATAGGTCCTAATCCCACCTGCGGTTGCGTAGATGGAGTTAGTTTTCATGCTCTACTCCGATCCGAGATAGAATTTCGGCAGCACCTCCCCGCTGTTCTCCGGATACACGTCCTGGCAGGGAGAGTGTACTGTCCGGAGAACAACAGGGAGGTGACGCCGAAACTCTATCTCAGACCGGAGTAGAGCATGAAACTAACACCATCTACGCAACCGCGGGCTGTCCAAAAAACGTGGACAATTCGAAACTGATACATTTGTAGATATGCAAAGATCTGCATATCTACACCGTATCACTTTCGAACGGGAGACGCCTAATTGGGTTAGGTGATCTACGACCATGATGCGGATGTAGAGGTTATACCTAGGGTGGCGGTGGAGTCAGGCTAGTGGGGCTGTGGCGGGTCGGTGCAGTGGCGACGGGACGCGGTGCAGGGAGACCCGCAGCGGCTAGGAAGACAAGTATCTTCTCTGTAAAAAAGAAACACAAGTCTGTTAATACAAAAGCCTAGCAACAGAAAATTTCGGCAGCACCTCCCCTGCATAGGGAGGTTTCAAAATCCTGCAAATAAAACTATCAGCACGATGGCTGACATCCACGCATAATTCAACGGCACGATGGCCGGAAATCCACAATACTACATATTAACCTAATCATGCACGTATATAATTAACTTAATATTAAAACTAATCATTTCATATAAATCATACCTGTATAACATAAATCAAGTAATCACCTTAGAGGTTTCGGCACGGGCGAGGCGACGGGGCGCGGGGTCGTCGGCGGTCGTGGGCGGCGCGCGGGCGCGCGGCGAGCGCGGGCGGCGTGGGCGGCGCGCGGGCACGCGGCGAGCGGGCGCGCGGGCGCGCTGGCGGGGGGCGGCGCGTGGCCGGCGGCGAGGGTGGGCACGGGCGCGGGGTCGGCGGCGAGCGAGCGCGGGCGTCGGCGGCGTGCAGCGAGTGAGCGTGAGTGAGAGAGAGAAGAAGGAGAAGCCGTCGGATTGGCTAAGTTTATGTTCTTTGCCGAGTGCCCGCGATGATTTTTTTTTATTTTTAAAATATGGTTTGCCGAGTGCCAGATCGGCGGCACTCGGCAAAGGAGCCTTCTTTGCCGAGTGCCATCCAGGGGCACTCGGCAAAGACTGCTTTTCGCTTCTTTGCCGAGTGCCACCCCGGGACACTCGGCAAAGCCTACTTTGCCGAGTGTCAACCACACGACACTCGGCAAAGTACATTTGTATTTTTTTGTTTTCAGCACCAAACTTTTTGTGGTATGTTTCTAAACTATATAGACCTACATGTATCATTTTGGGACAATTATAACAGTGTTTGCAATATCTAGTAGATTTAGTTCGTTTATTTGAATTTCTTCGAAAAATTCAAATTTGAACTGCAGGTCACTCGAAACTTGGAAAACCGTGCATGAAAAAATGATATTCATGGTACTTAGCATAAGTTACGACCGATTTCAGAAGGGTACCGGAAACTTCGAGCAACATGCTCACTAAACATGGCCGTGAACTTGGCATCCACATGTTTAAAAATTGTATAAAACACAAACAAAGTCAGAAAATCATGAAACTTGTCCCCGTGTCATGATATCATATGTATAGGCTATGATAAAAATTTTAGAGTATTTGGAGAAAGTTGTGAGACACTATGTGTAGAAACCTAAGAGGACTACACATGAAATCATAGAGTTTCAATGTGAATCTAGAAGGTTTCTACACATAGTGTCTCACAACTTTCTCCAAACATTCTAAATTTTTTATCACAGCCTCTACATATGATATCATGACACGTGGACAAGTTTCATGATTTTCTGACTTTATTTGTGTTTTATACAATTTTTAAACATGTGCATGCCAAGTTGACGACCATGTTTAGTGAGCATGTTGCTCGAAGTTTCCGGTACGCTTCTGAAATCGGTCGTAACTTATGCTAAGTAACATGAATATCATTTTTTCATGCACGGTTTTCCAAGTTTCGAGTGACCTGCAGTTCAAATTTGAATTTTCCGAAGAATTTCAAAAAACGAACTAAATCTACTAACGATTGAAAACTATGTTATAATTGTCCACAAATGATACATGTAGGTCTACATAGTGTAGGAACATACCACAAAAAGTTTGGGAGACAAAATCAAAAAAATAAAAATATACTTTGCCGAGTGTCTGGATAAGACACTCGGTAAAGCTTCCTTTGCCGAGTGCCAGCTGCGCGGCACTCGGCAAAGAAGCATCTTTGCCGAGAGCCGACGGTTGGCACTCGGCAAAGACTGACGACCGTCAGCTTTGGGACGGCCGCTGACGGCCCTTTGCCGAGAGCCCCCTTTGCCGAGTGTTTGACACTCGGCAAACATGTATTTGCCGAGTGTGGACCTGTACCGAGTGTCCTACGCTCGGTAAAGACGCTCGTTACCGAGAGCCAAGCTTTGCCGAGTGCGGCTCTCGGCAAAGCCGTCTTTGCCGAGTGCCCGAGAAAAGGCACTCGGCAAAGCGTCCGGCACTCGGCAAAGGCTCGGATTCCGGTAGTGTTTGTAAAAAAACGATTAAGACAAAACAGTAATTATTTTGAATAAATAACTTAGCCAATGATTCAATAAACATTTTGTTGCTAGTTAACGTGACAAGGGTTAAATTCCAAAGATATAACCCAATTGCTTAATTGTTTATAGCTAAATTATTGTTAAAAAATCTACGGGTGACCTAAAAACCACTCGAAACCCGACGGATTCGGTGTGGGTTTGAAATGGCACTAGTGGGGTGCGATTGCGTGCGGGTTTTTTTGCTCTGCTCAGTGGCGGATCTAGATTTTTACTATTGAGTACGCCATCTAAAATTTATATATATATTCGATCAAACCAGTTGACAATCTAGAAACAATTTTTACATCAAAATACACAGGAATTTTTAAATTTAAAGGTTATGTTAAAAACATAAATAATAAGACTTAAATTTTAAAAAAAGTAAGTTCAAACTATTCATAAATTATAATATTGAAAGGGAAATGTGCCCTTGGGCCATTTCTATAAATATTTTGGTGATTAGATACCCAACACATAATATTTTGGTTCATATGTGCTAAGTGCTAAAGAGATGAAAATCAAATAATCAAGGTATGATTCTGGCCTTAATAAATTGTTTTTGGTACTAACATATTTCTCTAAGCGCTAAGATGCTTATCAAATCAAATGAAATTGGATTGGAGAAGTTTGGCTAAGTTCAGCCAAACTTGCACCGCCCTGAGGTGCACCGGACTGTCCGGTGTGCACCGGACAATGTCCAGTGCCCAGGCTGGCGCAAGCGACAAACTCGTCGCTCTCGGGAAAAAGCCGAGGGTGCTGCGGCTAAAAATCACCGGACTGTCCAGTGTGCGCCGGAATGTCTGGTGAGCCATCAGCGCCTGCGCCAACAGTCGGCTGCATGATCAGCGGGCGACACGTGGCCAGGGCCAACGATCACTTGGTCACACCAGACTGTGTCCGGTGCGCCAAGGGGACCAAAGGCTCAACGGTCGGCTTCGCTAGAAAAGAAGGAGATCGGGCACTGTTCATGTCCGTTGGTGCACCGGACTGTCCAGTGCGCCAACCGGCAGAAGGCAAGAATTGCCTACCAAATGGAGTTCCAACGGCTCCTAGCTGCCTTGGGGCTATAAAAGGGACCCCTAGGCGTATGGAGCACTACACCAAGTCTCTATTGAACATCCTAAGACGCCTAGACTCCGCAACCACGCATTCGGATCATTGCAATTGAGATTTGAGCACTTTGTGAGCTATAGACTTGTTACGTTGTTGTTTGTGTGCTCACGTCTTGACTTGTGTGTGTGATTGTTGTGGCTCTAGTCTTTGTGTGTGTTTTTTCCCCTCCCTTACTCTTGTGCTTTTATTGTGATCAACTTTGTAAGGGTGAGAGGCTCCAACTTGTGGAGATTCCTCACAAACGGGAAAACAACTATAAGGAAGAAAATCGTGGTATTCAAGTGGATCATTGGATCACTTGAAAGGGGTTGAGTGCAACCCTCGTCTATTGGAATGCCACAACGTGGAAGTAGGCAAGTGTTATACTTGGCCAAACCACGGGATAAAATCACCGTGTCTCTTGTGTCGCTTTTCTTTGTGATTGGTTTCTTCTCTAGAGTTCTCGCTTAATCACTTGTGCTATTGTTCCAATAATTCAATACTCATTCTAAGGGAACAATCAAGTGAAGAGTTCTCGCTATAGCAACTTGGATTTAATCTTACTAACATTTCATAACCAAGTTTAGGCTATTTAGTGCTTGTTTTCACAGGATCACCTGTTCACCCCTTCTAGGTGCTCACAAATATAAATAGATGAAAAATAATATTGATAGTTTATATGAGTTTTTAGTTGACACCTTCTAAGAGTCATAATCAATATCTTAATTATGTTATCTTCATCCACTTAAAAAATAATACCAAATGATTAAATAAATTATATGCGAGGATTAAATTTTTTGCTCTTACATGTGATTATAGAAATAGTCATATAATATATACTGAGCTATGGATCAACCTAGATACGCATATGACGACGAGTGAGTATATGACATTTTAAAAAATTTGGTGAGTAAAATGATATATATGTAGGATTTCTTCGGACGCCGAGAAAAAAAATGGTGAGTGAAAAATTGGTGAGTTAAAATTGGTGTACATTCTTGAAATAAAATTGGTGAGTAAAAATTGTTGCACATTTTTGAAATAATGTATGGATACATCGTCTTTGTATGTACAATTTCTTTAGATGCGAGGCTGGATACGAGGTCAAGGCGGATGTGGTGGCTACCACGAGCTGTAAGAAGCTCGTCGTGGACATACACTATAAGGTGCGAATCCAGACCATTGCACTTACCATGGCTCCATCCTTGGGGAAAAGGTGAGCAAGCAGGACGCCCGAATCATGTCGTAGACTCGAGAGCAGTACTTGCTTATAAATACAGTACTTGAATATTCATATTAAATAAGCTTAATTTTATCTTCTGATAAGCCATGTACTTGTTTTTTAGATGATTCCTTATTTGTTCACTGTGCATCCTCAGTGCTGGGAGCAGATGGTGCAGATGTGGTGCTCGCCTGACTGGGACGAGACGCACAACGCTAGCCAAGAACAACGCCTGATGATGCAAAGTCCCTCCCACCACCAAGACAGACGCAGCCTCGGCAAATACGCAGACGCATGGGTACGCGCTTTTTTATTCAGGTATATAGCTTTCGATTAGGCATGATCTCTAACCACCTCGTTGGTTTTCTCGCAGTCGGCGTCACATGGTGGCCAGCCTTGCTCCATCTTCTCGGCGTATTGAAAGGGAAATAGGATCAAACATTTTCACAAATAATTTTGGTGGTTGAATTGCCCAACACAAATAATTGGACTAACTAGTTTGTTATATATTATATGTTCTACAGGTGCTAAAGGTTCAACACAAACCAATAAAAAGATCAAAGTTAGGGTTTAAAAGAAATGAGCAAAGAAAACCGAAGTGTGCCCTGGTCTAGCGCACCGGACAGTGTCCGGTGCAACAGGGACCGTACACTCCAAACTCCTCAGCTTTGGGTTTCTGGAAAGCCACTCCGCTATAATTTACCGGACTGTCCGATGTAGCACCGGACCGTCCGGTGCGCCAAGCGGAGCAACGACTACTGCGCCAACGGTCGTCTGCAAAAGTTAAACAGTGCGTGAACAGTGCGCGGACAGTTCGCGCAGAGACAGAACAATGCCAGAAGGCGCACCAGACAGTGAACAGTGCCTGTCCGGTGCGGCACCGGACTGTCCGGTGCCCCAAGAAGTCTGACCTCCAACGGTCGAAACCATCAGAACCCTAACGGTTGGGTGACGTGGCTGGCGCACCGGACTGTCTGGTGCGCCCATCGACAGACAGCCTCCCAACGGCTATGTGGTGGTTGAGGGCTATAAATACCCTCCAACCAAAACCACTCCAAGCATCCAAGTTTTTTCAGACACCTCATTCAATACAAGAGCTAGTGCAATCAATACAAGACACAATTCAAGAGAATCAAAGCCTCTCCCAGTCCCATTTCCACTCCAAAACAAATAGTGACTAGAGAGAGAGAGTTTTTGCCCGTGTTCTTTGAGCTCTTGTTCTTGGATCACTTTCTTCTTCCTCTATTCTTGTTCTCGAGATACTTGTAATCAAAGCAAGAGACACCAAGTTGTGGTGGTCCTTGTAGGGGTCTAAGTGACCCATTTGATTGAGAAGAAAGCTCACTTGGTCTAGGTGACCGTTTGAGAGAGGGAAAGGGTTGAAAGAGACCCGGACTTTGTGACCACCTCAACGGGGACTAGGTTTGCAAGAACCAAACCTCGGTAAAACAAATTATCGTGTCACTCGCTTTATTTCTTGGTTGATATGTTTTCGCCCTCTCTTTCGGACTCGATTTTAATTCTAATGCTAACTCCAGCTTGTAGTTGTGCTTTAAGTTTGTAAATTTCAGATTCCGCCTATTCACCCCCCTCTATGCGACTTTCAATTGGTATCAAAGCCCGGTTCTTCATTAGAGCCTAACCGCTCGAAGTGATGTCGGGAGATCACGCCAAGAAGGAGATCGTGACCGGCGGTGACAAGTCTACAAGCCACGGGAAGGCTCCATCGGGGTAATTGAAAGGGAAATGTGCCCTTGGGCCATTTCTAAGTATTTTGGTGATTGAGTGCCAACACATGTGCTTAATTGTGAATTTATGTACATGGATGAACAAGGTGCAAATCATGAAGTAAAGGTATGTTTCTAAGCCTTAGTACATTGGTTTTGTGTACTAATATATTTGTCTAAGTGTTAGAAACAGAAAGAAGAAGAAGAGAGAAGAGGAGAAAAGACTTGGCTGTGTGCTGCCAAGACCTAGCTCGGTCTGGAGCACCGGACTGTCCGGTGTGCACCGGACAGTGTCCGGTGCGCCAGGCTGGCTCGGAGCGAACTGGCCGCTCTCGGGAATTCGCCGACGGCGTACGGCTAAAATTCACCGGACTGTCCGGTGTGCACCGGACTGTCCGGTGAGCCAACTGTCGGCCGGGGCCAACGGTCGGCCGCGCAATCCGCGCGGGACACGTGGCCGAGCCAACGGTCGGAAGACGGCACCGGACTGTCCGGTGTGCACCGGACATGTCCGGTGCGCCAACGGCTCCCAGATCTCCAACGGTCTGCAACGGTCGGCAGCGCCAGTTAAGGAAACAAATCGGGCACCGGACAGTGTCCGGTGTGCACAGGACTGTCCGGTGCCCCCGACGACAGAAGGCAAGGATGGCCTTCCGGTTTTGCTCTCAACGGCTCCTAGCTGCCTTGGGGCTATAAAAGGGGCCCCTAGGCGCATGGAGGAGACATAGAAGCAACCTTTGAGCATTCTTGATCATCCACACTCAGTCTTTGCGCATTCGTTTGTCATTCTAAGTGTTTCGAGCTCCGTTCTAGTGAGAACTTTGTGATACTCTTGTGAGCTCGATTCTTGGCCGTGTGTGTGCGCGTTTCGCTGTGGATTTGTGTGTGTTGCTTCCCTCCCTTACTCTGTGCTTCTTTGTGATCATATACTTGTAAGGGCAAGAGACTCCAATTTGTGGAGATTCCTTGCAAACGGGATAGTGAAAGGAAAAACAAAACACCGTGGTATTCAAGTGGGTCTTTGGACCGCTTGAGAGGGGTTGATTGCAACCCTCGTCCGTTGGGACGCCACAACGTGGAGTAGGCAAGCGGTGGTCTTGGCCGAACCACGGGATAAACCACTGTGTCACCTCTGTGCTTGATCTCTTGTGGTATTGTGTTTTGTTGAGACTTCTCTTTAGCCACTTGGCAACTATTGTGCTAACACTTAACAAGTTTTTTTGTGGCTTAAGTTTTAAGTTTTCACAGGATCACCTATTCACCCCCCCTCTAGGTGCTCTCAATTGGTATCGGAGCCGTTCTCTTCACAAAGGGACTAACCGCCCGAAGAGATGGATCCTAAGGGGAAGGGTATCGTGATCAACGACAAAGAGAAGGAATCCTTCGTCAACGAGCCGAAGGACGACAAGCCTACCGACTCCAGCTCGGGTCATAGACGGAAGGAAGGGAAGAAGAAGAAGACAAGGCGCATCAAGGAGATCGTCTACTATGACAGCGATGAGTCTACTTCTTCCCAAAAGGACGAAGACCACAACGACTACGAGAGAAGGAAACCGGTTAATTCGAACTTTTCTTTTGATTACTCTCGTATTCTGCAAAGTTCACATTCACATTTGCTCTCCATTCCACTCGGCAAGCCCCCACACTTTGATGGAGAGGACTACGGATTTTGGAGCCACAAAATGCGTAGCCACCTATTCTCTCTCCATCCTAGTATATGGGAGATTGTAGAGAGTGGAATGCACTTTGATAGTTCGGATAGTCCTATGTTCATTAATGAACAAATTCATAAGAATGCACAAGCTACTACTGTTCTTCTAGCTTCCTTGTGCAGGGATGAATACCATAAAGTGAGCGGCTTGGATAACGCCAAGCAAATCTGGGACACCCTCAAGATTTCTCATGAGGGGAACGACGTCACCTTACTCACCAAGATGGAGTTGGTGGAGGGCGAGCTTGGACGATTCGCCATGATAAGGGGAGAGGAGCCAACTCAAACTTACAACCGGCTCAAGACCCTTATCAACAAAATAAGGAGCTACGGAAGCACGCGTTGGACGGATCACGACGTCGTCCGCCTAATGCTCAGGTCCTTTACCGTTCTTGATCCTCATCTCGTGAACAATATTCGTGAGAATCCTAGGTACACGATGATGACGCCCGAGGAAGTACTTGGAAAATTCGTGAGCGGGTGGATGATGATCAAGGAGGCAAGATACGTCGACGACGCGTTGAACGGACCACTCCACGAGCCTCAACCCATTGCTCTAAAGGCAACGAGGAGCAAGGAGTCGCTACCTAGCAAGGTGGCGCAAGTTGAGGCGGCCGGGCTCAATGATGAAGAGATGGATCTCATCATCAAGAGATTCAAGACGGCGCTAAATGGTCGCAAGGGGCAGCCAAGCAAGACCAAGACAAAGGGGAAGCGCTCATGCTTCAAATGCGGTAAGCTTGGTCATTTTATCGCTAACTGTCCCGATAATGAAAGTGACCAGGAAAAGGGGAACAAAAGAGAGAAGAAGAAGCAATACAAGAAGGCAAAGGGCGAGGCACATCTAGGAAAGGAGTGGGACTCGGATTGCTCTTCGTCCGACTCCGACAACGAAGGACTCGCCGCCACTGCCTTCAACAAATCGGCTCTCTTCCCCAACGAGCGTCTCACATGTCTTATGGCAAGGGAGAAGAAAGTGAGTACTCAAGACTCCACTTATGCTTCTTCTAGTGATAGTGAGTCTAGTGATGATGATGACATAGATTATTCATGCTTGTTTAAGGGCTTAGATAGATCTAAGATAGATAAAATCAATGAATTGATTGATGCATTGAATGAAAAGGATAGGCTTTTAGAAAAGCAAGAGGATTTATTATATGATGAACATGATAAATTTGTAGAGGCACAAAAATCATATGCTTTAGAAGTGAAAAGAAATGAAATGCTTTCTTATGAACTATCTACTTGTCATGAAACCATTTCTACTTTACAAGGTGTTAACAATGATTTAAATGCTAAGTTAGAAGTAGCAAATAAATCTAATTCTTGTGTAGAACGTGTTATGATTTGCACTAGGTGTAAGGATTTCGATGTTGATGCCTGTAGTAAACACCTAGTTTTAATTTCCAAATTAAATGAGGAATTGGCTAGTCTTAATGCCCAACTTAAGACTAGCAAGAGTGAAGTTGATAAAATAAAATTTGCAAGGGATGCCTACACGGTTGGTAGACACCCCTCAATTAAGGATGGTCTTGGCTTCAAGAGAGAGGCCAAGAACTTAACAAGCCATAAGACTCCCATCTTCGTCAAGGAGAAAGGGAAGGCCCCTATGGCTAGTGGTGCTAAAAAGAACCATGCTTTCTTATACCATGATAGGAGACATGCTAGAAATGCTTATAATGATTTTGATTTACATGTTTATGATTCTCATGCCATGTTTGCTTCTAGTTCTTCCTATAAGCACGATAGAGATATGTGTAGGAGAAATGTTGTACATATGCCTAGAAGAAATATTGCTCATGTGCCTAGAAAGAATGTTATTCATGCTCCTAGGAAAGTAGTGAATGAACCTTCTGTAATTTATTGTGCTTTAAACACTTCCTTTGCTATTTGTAGAAAGGATAGGAAAATAGTTGCTAGGAAGTTAGGGGCAAAATGCAAGGGAGACAGGACTTGCATTTGGGTCCCTAAGGACATTTGTGCTAACCTTGCAGGACCCAACATGAGTTGGGTACCTAAGACCCAAGCCTAAATTTGCCTTGCAGGTTTATGCATCCGGGGGTTCAAGCTGGATTATCGACAGCGGATGCACAAACCATATGACGGGGGAGAAGAAGATGTTCACCTCCTACGTCAAGAATAAGGATTCCCAAGATTCAATTATATTCGGTGATGGGAATCAAGGCAAGGTAAAAGGGTTAGGTAAAATTGCAATTTCTAATGAGCACTCAATTTCAAATGTGTTTTTAGTTGAGTCTCTTGGTTACAATTTGCTATCTGTTAGTCAACTATGCAACATGGGATATAATTGCCTTTTTACTAATGTAGATGTGTCTGTCTTTAGAAGATGTGATGGTTCACTAGCTTTTAAGGGTGTACTAGACGGCAAGCTTTACTTAGTTGATTTTGCAAAAGAAGAGGCCGGTCTAGATGCATGCTTAATGGCTAAGACTTGCATGGGCTGGCTGTGGCATCGCCGCTTAGCACATGTGGGGATGAAGAACCTCCACAAGCTTCTAAAGGGAGAACACGTGATAGGTCTAACAAATGTTTATTTCGAAAAAGATAGACCTTGTGCAGCTTGTCAAGCAGGTAAACAGGTGGGAGGAGCACATCACAGCAAGAATGTGATGACCACATCAAGACCTCTGGAGCTGCTGCATATGGACCTCTTCGGACCCGTCGCCTATCTAAGCATAGGAGGAAGTAAGTATGGTTTAGTTATTGTTGATGACTTTTCCCGCTTCACTTGGGTGTTCTTTTTGCAGGATAAGTCTGAAACCCAAGGGACCCTCAAGCGCTTCCTCAGGAGAGCTCAAAATGAGTTTGAGCTCAAGGTGAAGAAGATTAGGAGCGACAACGGGTCCGAGTTCAAGAACCTTCAAGTGGAGGAGTTTCTTGAGGAGGAAGGGATCAAGCACGAGTTCTCCGCTCCCTACACACCACAGCAAAATGGTGTGGTAGAGAGGAAGAACAGGACGCTAATCGATATGGCGAGGACGATGCTTGGAGAGTTCAAGACCCCCGAGTGCTTTTGGTCGGAAGCTGTGAACACGGCTTGCCACGCCATCAACAGGGTCTATCTTCATCGACTCCTCAAGAAGACTTCGTATGAGCTACTAACCGGTAACAAACCCAATGTATCGTACTTTCGTGTATTTGGGAGCAAGTGTTACATTCTAGTGAAGAAGGGTAGAAATTCTAAGTTTGCTCCCAAAGCTGTAGAAGGGTTTTTATTAGGTTATGATTCAAATACAAAGGCGTATAGAGTCTTCAACAAATCATCGGGTTTGGTTGAAGTCTCTAGCGACGTTGTATTTGATGAGACTAATGGCTCTCCAAGAGAGCAAGTTGTTGTTTGTGATGATGTAGATGAAGAAGATGTTCCAACGGCCGCTATACGAACCATGGCGATTGGAGACGTTCGGCCACAGGAACAAGATGAACGAGATCAACCTTCTTCCTCAACGACGGTGCATCCCCCAACTCAAGACGATGAACAGGTTCATCAAAAGGAGGCGTGTGATCAAGGGGGAGCACAAGATGATCAAATGTTGGAGGAAGAAGCACAACCAGCACCTCCAACCCAAGTTCGAGTGATGATTCAAAGGGATCATCCCGTCGACCAAATTCTGGGTGACATAAGCAAGGGAGTAACTACTCGGTCTCGACTAGTTAATTTTTGTGAACATTACTCTTTTGTCTCCTCTATTGAGCCTTTCAGGGCAGAGGAGGCCTTGCTAGATCCGGATTGGGTGTTGGCCATGCAGGAGGAACTTAACAACTTCAAGCGCAATGAAGTTTGGACGCTGGTGCCTCGTCCCAAGCAAAATGTTGTGGGAACCAAGTGGGTGTTCCGCAACAAACAAGACGAGCACGGAGTGGTGACAAGGAACAAGGCTCGACTTGTGGCAAAAGGTTATGCCCAAGTCGCAGGTTTGGACTTTGAGGAGACTTTTGCTCCTGTGGCTAGGCTAGAGTCCATTCGTATCTTGCTAGCATATGCCGCTCACCATTCTTTCAGGTTGTACCAAATGGATGTGAAGAGCGCTTTCCTCAACGGGCCAATAAAGGAGGAGGTGTACGTGGAGCAACCCCCTGGCTTCGAGGATGAGCGGTACCCCGACCACGTGTGTAAGCTCTCTAAGGCGCTCTATGGACTTAAACAAGCCCCAAGAGCATGGTATGAATGCCTTAGAGATTTCTTAATTGCTAATGCTTTCAAGGTTGGGAAAGCCGATCCAACTCTTTTCACTAAGACTTGTGATGGTGATTTGTTTGTGTGCCAAATTTATGTCGATGACATAATATTTGGTTCTACTAATCAAAAGTCTTGTGAAGAGTTTAGCAGGGTGATGACGCAGAAATTCGAGATGTCGATGATGGGCGAGTTGAACTACTTCCTTGGGTTCCAAGTGAAGCAACTCAAGGACGACACCTTCATCTCCCAAACGAAGTACACGCAAGATCTGCTAAAGAGGTTTGGGATGAAGGACGCCAAGCCCGCAAAGACGCCGATGGGAACCGACGGACACACCGACCTCAACAAAGGAGGTAAGTCCGTTGATCAAAAAGCATACCGGTCCATGATAGGTTCTTTGCTTTATTTATGTGCTAGTAGACCGGATATTATGCTTAGCGTATGCATGTGTGCTAGATTTCAATCCGATCCTAAGGAGTGTCACTTGGTGGCGGTGAAGCGAATTCTTAGATATTTAGTCGCTACGCCTTGCTTCGGGATCTGGTATCCAAAAGGGTCTAACTTTGACTTGATTGGGTACTCAGATTCCGACTATGCTGGATGTAAGGTCGATAGGAAGAGTACATCGGGGACGTGCCAATTCTTAGGAAGGTCCCTGGTGTCATGGAACTCTAAGAAACAAACCTCCGTTGCCCTATCCACCGCTGAGGCCGAGTATGTTGCCGCAGGACAGTGTTGCGCGCAACTACTTTGGATGAGGCAAACCCTCCGGGACTTTGGCTACAATCTAAGCAAAGTCCCACTCCTATGTGACAATGAGAGTGCTATCCGAATAGCGGAAAATCCTGTTGAGCACAGCCGCACAAAGCACATTGACATCCGGCATCACTTTTTGAGAGACCACCAGCAAAAGGGAGATATCGAAGTATTTTATGTTAGCACCGAGAACCAGCTAGCCGATATCTTTACCAAGCCTTTAGATGAGAAGACCTTTTGCAGGCTGCGTAGTGAGCTAAATGTCTTAGATTCGCGGAACTTGGATTGAATTGTAGCATACATGTGTTTATGCCTTTGATCATGTTCATTCTGCATTTTGTTGCTTATTATGGTGCTCAAGTTGTACAAACACTCCCTGGACCTCACAAGTCCGCTGCAAAGTGATGCACATGTTTAGGGGGAGATGTGTTACAACTTGATCCCTTGAGACTAACCATATGCTTGAGTTTGTTTGATTTAGTCTTAAAGGAGAATTGAAAGGGAAAAGGTGGACTTGGATCATGCAAGACTTCCACTGCACTCCGATGAGAGGGTAACTTATTCCAAGTCCATCTCATGAACTCTTATTGCCATTTGCTCTAAATTGAAGATTTTGGTGAGGCAATGGGGTTAAAGGGCCAAAATTGATCCCGTTTTGGTGTTTGATGCCAAAGGGGGAGAAAATAAAGGCCAAAGCGATAAATGGATCAGCTACCACTTGAGAGATTTTGAAAATAGTAGAATAGAGTTTTTGGTTTGTTAAAACTCTTTTGTTGTCTCTTGTGTCTCTCTTATGGCTTCTTTTGGGAGAAGTAGTAATTATGGGAAAAAGGGGGAGTTTTTTGAAATCTTTGATCAATCTCTTTTGAAATGACTCTCTTGGCGTTAACATGTGTGTTTGACTTAGAGATAGAGATTTGAGTTTGATTTGCAAAAACAAACCAAGTGGTGGCAAAAGATGATCCATATATGCCAAAATTGATTCAAAATAAATTCAAGTTTTATTTGAAGTGAGTTTGCACTTGTTCTAGCTGCCTTAGGTTGTGTTGGCATAAATCACCAAAAAGGGGGAGATTGAAAGGGAAATGTGCCCTTGGGCCATTTCTAAGTATTTTGGTGATTGAGTGCCAACACATGTGCTTAATTGTGAATTTATGTACATGGATGAACAAGGTGCAAATCATGAAGTAAAGGTATGTTTCTAAGCCTTAGTACATTGGTTTTGTGTACTAATATATTTGTCTAAGTGTTAGAAACAGAAAGAAGAAGAAGAGAGAAGAGGAGAAAAGACTTGGCTGTGTGCTGCCAAGACCCAACTCGGTCTGGAGCACCGGACTGTCCGGTGTGCACCGGACAGTGTCCGGTGCGCCAGGCTGGCTCGGAGCGAACTGGCCGCTCTCGGGAATTCGCCGACGGCGTACGGCTAAAATTCACCGGACTGTCCGGTGTGCACCGGACTGTCCGGTGAGCCAACTGTCGGCCGGGGCCAACGGTCGGCCGCGCAATCCGCGGGACACGTGGCCGAGCCAACGGTCGGAAGACGGCACCGGACTGTCCGGTGTGCACCGGACATGTCCGGTGCGCCAACGGCTCCCAGATCTCCAACGGTCTGCAACGGTCGGCAGCGCCAGTTAAGGAAACAAATCGGGCACCGGACAGTGTCCGGTGTGCACCGGACTGTCCGGTGCCCCCGACGACAGAAGGCAAGGATGGCCTTCCGGATTTGCTCTCAACGGCTCCTAGCTGCCTTGGGGCTATAAAAGGGGCCCCTAGGCGCATGGAGGAGACATAGAAGCAACCTTTGAGCATTCTTGATCATCCACACTCAGTCTTTGCGCATTCGTTTGTCATTCTAAGTGTTTCGAGCTCCGTTCTAGTGAGAACTTTGTGATACTCTTGTGAGCTCGATTCTTGGCCGTGTGTGTGCGCGTTTCGCTGTGGATTTGTGTGTGTTGCTTCCCTCCCTTACTCTGTGCTTCTTTGTGATCATATACTTGTAAGGGCAAGAGACTCCAATTTGTGGAGATTCCTTGCAAACGGGATAGTGAAAGGAAAAACAAAACACCGTGGTATTCAAGTGGGTCTTTGGACCGCTTGAGAGGGGTTGATTGCAACCCTCGTCCGTTGGGACGCCACAACGTGGAGTAGGCAAGCGGTGGTCTTGGCCGAACCACGGGATAAACCACTGTGTCACCTCTGTGCTTGATCTCTTGTGGTATTGTGCTAACACTTAACAAGTTTTTTTGTGGCTTAAGTTTTAAGTTTTCACAGGATCACCTATTCACCCCCCCCCTCTAGGTGCTCTCAGTAGTCCGACAACAAGATGAAGGGATCCCCTTCACATGTCAAGTCGCATCGGAGCGGTGAAAAAAAAGAAGATGAAGAAGGTGGTCTACAATGAGACCGATTCATCGTCGCCATCCACTTTCGGCTCCGACGCGCCGTCCGTCACTTCTAAGCACCATGAGCGCAAGAAGTATAGTAAGATGCCACTTCGTTATCCCCGTATTTCTAGACGCACTACTTTACTTTCCGTCCCATTAGGCAAACCACATGTTTTTGATGGTGAAGATTATTGTATGTGGAGTGATAAAATGAGACATCACCTTACCTCACTCCACGCTAGCATATGGGACATTGTTGAGTTTGGAGCGCAGGTACCATCGCCAGGGGACGAAGGCTATGATTCGGACGAGGTCGCCCAAGTCAAGCACTTTGATTCCCAAGCAACTACTATACTCCTCGCCTCTCTTCGAGAGGAGTATAATAAGGTGCAAGGGTTGATGAGTGCCAAGGAGATTTGGGACGTACTAAAGACCGCGCATGAAGGAGATGAGGTGACCAAGATCACCAAGCCGGAGACGATCGAGGGAGAGCTCAGTCGGTTCGTCCTCAACCAAGGAGAGGAGCCACAAGCAATGTACAACCGGCTCAAGACCTTGGTCAACCAAGTGCGCAACCTCAGGAGCACAAAATGGGATGACCATGAAATGGTCAAGGTTATTCTAAGATCACTCATTTTTCGTAATCCTACGCAAGTTCAATTAATTCGTGGTGATCCTAGATACAAGCTAATGTCTCCCAAGGAAGTGATAGGAAAGTTTGTGAGCTTTGAATTGATGATCAAAGGCTCCAAACAAATCATCAACTTGGAGCAAGGCGCCACCTCCACACCTGAGGTGCAACCCATCACATTCAAGGCAACGGAGGAAGAAAAGAAGGAATCTACACCAAGTAGGATTCCAATCGACGCCTTCAAGCTTGACAACGAGGAAATGGCGCTTATCATCAAAAGCTTTCGCCAAATCCTCAAGCAAAGGAAGGGGAAGGACTACAAGCCCCGTTCCAAAAGGGTGTGCTACAAATGTGGTAAGCCTGGTCATTTTATTGGAAAATGTCCTATGTCTAGTGACAGTGACAGGGGCGATGACAAGAAGGAAAAGAGGAAGGAGAAGAAGAGATACTACAAGAAGAAGGGCTGCGATGCCCACGTGTGTCGGGAATGGGACTCCAACATGAGCTCCACCGACTCCTCCTCCGACGAAGACGCCGCCAACATCGCCGTCAACAAAGGCCTCCTCTTCCCCCAACGTCGGCCACAAGTGCTTCATGGCAAAGGACAACAAAAAGAAGGTAAAATCTAGAGCCTCTACCAAATATACAACATCTAGTGATGAGGGTAGCTCTAGTGATGATGAAGATGATTTGCTTACTCTTTTTGCCAATCTTAACATGCAACAAAAGGAAAAATTAAATGAATTGATAGGTGCTATTCATGAGAAGGATGAACTCTTGGATAGCCAAGAGGAATTCCTTATTAAGGAAAACAAAAAGCATGTTAAGGTTAAAAATGCTTAAGCTCCGGAGTTAGAAAAATGTGAAAAATTGACTAGTGAGCTTAGCACTTGCCATGACAGTATCTCTAACCTTAGAGTTGAGAATGCCAATTTGATTGCTAAGGTTGAGAAGTCAAATATATGTGTTGATTCAATTGCCAATCTTAAAAATGATAATGCTAATTTAATTGCTAAGATTGACAAATTAAATGAATCAATTTCTAGCCTTAAAATTGAGAATGATAAATTAATTGCTAAGGGCAAAGATATGAGTATTTGCAATGATGCTATTTCCAGTCTTAGAAATGAAAATGCTATTCTACATGTTAAGATTGATGAATTAAATGCTTGCAAACCCTCTACATCTACTGTCGATCATGTTTCTATTTGTACTAGATGTAGAGATATTAATGTTGATGCTATCCATGATCACCTAGATTTAATTAAACAATAAAATGATCACATAGCTCAACTTAGTGCTCAAGTTAATGAGCATGAGATAGAAAATGAAAAATTTAAATTTGCTAGGAGCATGCTCTATGGTGGGAGACGCCCTGCATTAAGGATGGTATTGGTTTCCAACAGGGAGGCAATGTCAAGCTTAATGCCCCTAAGAAACTGTCTAACTTTGTTAAGGGCAAAGCTCCCATGGTTCAGGATAACGAGGGTTACATTTTATATCCTGCTGGTTATCCTGAGCACAAGATTAGGAGAATTCATGACAAGAAATCTCATTCTATTTCTCACCATGCTTATATGTATAAGAATGAGGCATCTAGCTCTAGGCATTCTACACATGTTAAAATGCCTAAAAGGAAAACTCCTACTGCATCAAATGAGCCTATTGTTTCATTTAAGACTTTTGATGCTTCCTATGTGCTGACCAACAAATCAGGCAAGGTAGTTGCCAAATATGTTGGGGGCCAAACACAAGGGCTCAAAGACTTGTGTTTGGGTACCCAAGGTGCTTGTTTCTAATGTGAAAGGACCCAAGACCGTTTAGGTATCTAAGAACAAGGCCTAAAATTGTTTTGCAGGTTTATGCATCCGGGGGCTCAAGTTGGATCATTGATAGCGGATGCACAAACCATATGACTGAGGAGAAAAGGATGTTCTCCTCCTATGAGAAAAACTAAGATCCCCAACGAGCTATCACATTTGAGGATGGAAATCAAGTTTTGGTCAAAGGACTTGGTAAAATTGCTATATCACCTGACCATTCCATTTCCAATGTTTTTCTTGTAGACTCTTTAGATTACAATTTGCTTTCAGTTTCTCAATTATGCAATATGGGATACAATTGTCTTTTTATGGATACATGTGTTACTGTCTTTAGAAGAAGTGACGATTCAATAGCATTTAAGGGAGTGTTAGAGGGTCAGCTATACTTAGTTGATTTCAAAAGAGCTGAACTTGACACTTGCTTAATTGCTAAGACTAATATGGGTTGGCTCTGGTATCGCCGACTAGCCCATATTGGGATGAAGAATCTTCACAAGCTTCTAAAGGGAGAACACATTTTGGGACTAACGAATGTTCATTTTGAGAAAGACAGGGTTTGTAGCGCATGCCAAGCAGGAAAGCAAGTTGGTACCCATCATCCACACAAGAACATCATGACGACCGACAGACCGCTTGAGCTACTCCACATGGATTTATTCAGCCCGATAGCTTACATAAGCATCAGCGGGAGTAAGTATTGTCTTGTAATTGTGGATGATTATTCTCACTTCACTTGGGTGTTCTTTTTGCAGGATAAATCACAAACCCAAGAGATCTTAAAGGGATTCTTGAGACAAGCTCAAAATGAGTTCGGCTTAAGGATCAAATAGATTAGAAGCGACAATGGGATGGAGTTCAAGAATTCACAAATTAAAGGCTTCCTTGAGGAGGAGGGCATCAAGCAGGAGTTCTCTTCTCCCTACACACCTCAGCAAAATGGTGTAGTGGAGAGGAAGAATAGAACTCTATTGGACATGGCGAGGACCATGATTGATGAGTATAAGACTCCGGACCGATTTTGGGCTGAGGCGATTAACACCGCCTGCTACTCCATCAACCGGCTCTACCTTCACCGAATCCTCAAGAAGACAACATATGAAATCCTAACTGGTAAAAAGCCCAATGTTTCATATTTTAGAGTCTTTGGTAGCAAATGTTTTATTCTTATCAAAAGAGGTAGAAAATCTAAATTTGCTCCTAAGGCTGTAGAAGGCTTTTTACTAGGATATGATTCAAACACAAGGGCATATAGAGTCTTTAACAAGTCCACTAGATATGATTCAAACACAAGGGCATATAGAGTCTTTAACAAGTGGAGCAAGTTGATCTTGATGAACTAGATGATGAATAGGGATGAAAGTGGTAATCCGAACTGTTAGAAAAAATTTAATACTTTAAAATAGATATGTATAAAATTTGATGTTGATCTTTTCTTATGTTATCAAGCACATTAGTACAAATATGAATAAAATATTATATAAGTTGTTTTATGTATTATTTGCTCCCTACAACACAAAAAGTTGAAAAAATTACCGAATTTGTTTCCGAATCCATACCGAAGTTTATATCTATTATTTGAGAAAATGTAGGATGAATTTGAGGTTTATCTTTTATGAATCTTAACAAGCTGGATGTTAAAAACAAGAATACAAATTTGTATTGTATATTCTATATCCTATTTATTTGCAATCAAAGAAAAAACTGATTACCGAATGTCACACCCGGTTTTGGAAGGTAAACCGAATGCGAACTATGTACGTGCCAAGATCAGAACTCACGTACATAGCGATTACATAAATGAACATCATCGCACAGTGCTCGAATAATAACATAAAAGAGTATTAACTTATTACATCACAAAGTCAGAGACATCCACATAGTCATCAACTTAACTGGTAAATCAAAGTGCTAAGCGAAACGCAGTAAAGATAAGGCCTTCACAGGCAGCTGACTGGGGGTTGCCGCCAACCCACACCTAGAACTCGTCGTAGTCTTGGAACTCCTGGAAATCTCCTTCCACGGCTTCGTCTTCTCCTGAGCAGTGGTTACAATGTGGACAACCTGGTGTTTTGTGGTAAAGCAAGGATGAGTACACGTCAACGTACTCAGCAAATGCCCCGTTTGGCTGAAGTGGACTAGCTTGTATGTGGGGTTAGGCTCAAGCAGTTGCTTTTAGTTGGTCAAGTATTTACTGTTAGTAGAAGCCAGATTTTATCATCAAGCCCAAGTTATAATCCCAAAAGTATCTCCTCGGAGAGGAAATACTAGAATACATAATTAACTTCGCCATCATTAACCATCATCATTAAAGTCATCATCTGAAGTGTATCCGGAGTATTTCTAATCAAAGAGGATCCCAAGGCTGCTCTTAACCGTGAGCACAGCTGATATATCAGTTTCACTACCCTCTGCAGAGGTCGCACACTTTACCCATGAGTCATGATTCCCTTTCTGCCCGGGGAGAGCTAATCCCCATGGACCACTACCTAGGTGGTCCGGCAGGGTATCACTACGTAGCTTTTACAAAGATTCCCTAGAGGTCATAGCCGCCCGTTAGGTTTCTCCAGTTTGATAAACACAGTACCCCTCCCCACAGGAGAGTGACTAACAAAAAGCAAAACGAAAGAACCTCGGCACTCAGCCTCGGCAGAGCAAGCACTGTGCCTGGACCCCATTGACGACACGACGGCGAAGCAACTACACCTCTAGTTCCTCTAATTAATTAGCTAAGGGCATCCCATTTCACCCTCATGGTTGCACTGTTATCCCGGGTGGTCTCTCAACGAACAGGTCCTTACGCAGAGGCACTCGAGAAACTGCTCGAGCCCCCTAAAGTGTCACTAGTCCAACATCATAATCATAATGACAACATCGTATCATAAGTGTTCACATCATGTTCATTGATTGAAGTAAAGCACCAGCATGGAGCTAACCATGATAATCCGAAAGGTAAATAAGGATAAGGTAAATAGAAAGCTAGTCAATCCTTAGGTTGTTCATAGTATGCGGGACAGTGTATTATAAAGTAAATGGGACATAATGGGACTGAGGACACTTACCTTCACCAAGTTGCTGCTCAGGGGCTTCTTCTGCAACTTCTTCGGGAAACACAGACTGCCCGTTGTCTACGCAAAGTAATCATTCATTCTATGTACTTAGGAAATAACAAACAAAAGCAATATACCAAACATGTGCAGCAGAGAGATCACAGGTTCACAATAGAAAAGGATTGACAGTCTGGTGTTCCCTAGGTCTAGGGTAGGTGACTATACAAAGTGATTCATCATCCACTAACTAGGTCTATGTCAGTGGTGGGGTTAAATCATTACATGGTGTTAAGTCCATAAACTTAAGTGCTCCAACTTTTATTAAAGTCTACTACCTTTACTTTATTTCAATTAGGGTTCCAATAACATTGCTTTTACACTAATGAACAACTATTAATTGAGACATAAAAATAGCAGGGAAACATTGTTTAAACAGGTAGATAAAAATATTATGAACATTTTGCAATTTGAAGCACCTAATTTGGAGTTCATATGACAAAGTTATGAATTTTACAAGATTAGGGATTAAAAATACTCTTTAAATACTTATTCTGGATTAAATAAAAGGTCCAAGGACCTATCTGCGAAGTTCCAGGGACGGCGGGTTAATTTGCAGAAAACCGGGGGTCTCTTTAAGAAGTTGCGTGGGCGAAGGGGTATCGGGCTCCTACGGTCGTTGGATCTCGGATCAACGCTCAGGATTAGATCGGCGGGGAGGTGCGCGAGCGCGCGGAAGCGCGAGCGGCTGACAGGCGGGGCCAGGCGGGCAGAGCGAGCGCGGGCTGCTGACAGGCGGGGCCGGGCGGGCAGAGCGAGCGCGGGCAGCTGACAGGCGGGGCCGGGCGGGCAGAGCGAGCGCGGGCGGCTGACAGGCGGGGTCGGGCGGGCAGAGTGAGCGCGGGCGTGAGGGGGCGGTCCTGGGCCGTCGGATTCCAGGCGGACGACCAGGATTAGGCTCGGGCTATTTAAAATAGGGCCGTCCGATCTGAGATGGACGGCGGGGATTGGGCGGCTGGCTTCTGTCCCCTTCTCCAGCCAGCAGAGGCGGCGGCGGCCGCACCCGCGGTGGGGGAGCTCGCCGGAGACGAGGGGCGCGGGGGCTCCGCGGGTCTTAGGGTGACCGGGATGGCCTGGGAGGTTGGGGAAGGCGCGGGGAACTTACTGGCGGGGGCTAGGTCGTGATAGGGGCACCGGAGGGGGGCGGCCCACGGCGGAATGGCTCGGCGGTGGCGCTAATCGACTCCGGCGAGGAATTAAGCGCAACAGGGAGCAATAGAAGGGGAGGGAGAGGGCAGGGGAGGTTCCTTACCTCAAGGCGAATCCCAGGGACCTCCCGGTGGCGGCGAAGGCCCGTGTCGACGGTGGCGGACCACTACGGCTGCACGGAGGACGGCGGGTGAGCGCGGGCAGAGGAAATTAGGGAGGGAGAGGAGAAATTGGGGCGTGTCCCGGGTTGCGGACGTCGAGGCGAAGCTCACCGTGGCAGAGGGCATGGCGGGGCTCCAACGTCGACGGAGAAACGGACTCGGGACGACGGCGGGTAATGGCGGCGGCGCTCTGGCGTGCGCGCGGCGTGGGGGAGGTTGGAAAGGGGCTCTGCAGGTGCGCAAATGAGGGGGGAGAGGGTGAGCGAGGCTCGGGGCTCAAGTGGTCGAGGGCGGGGTGGTTGCGAGCTTCACACGCGACGTGGGCGCGGAGACCGCGGCACGCGCAGCTCAGACGGCGGTTACGCGGGGACGAGGGAGCTGACAGCCGGGGCCCGCGAGTAGAGAGAGCGAGGGAGCGGGCGCACGCGCTGGGAGAGCGGCCGCGCTGACGGGCGGGCCCGCCAGGGCAGAGAGAGGAGGGGGGAGAAGGCGCGCGCGCGGGATGGGCCGATTGGGCCGAAAGGCCGAGGGGGGGCGAGGGTATGGGCCTTTTTCCTTTTTCTTTTATTCTAGCAATTACTTTCCCTTTTCTTTTTATTTACTCCACTTGATTCAATTCTAAAAATGTCACAAATTCAAATTAGCACTCCCAAGTATTATGCATCAAACAAAAGTGAAATTTAGGGTTTAACAAGATGTCACATTACATACTCCCTTTGAGTTTGGCCTATAAGATTATAATCACACATAAAAATAGCCACTCTTCTTCTATAGAAAAGAGAAAGAGGAGATTGGGAGAGGTGTGAAGAGAGGAGTAACACCTGAATTTGTGAATTTGGGCAAAGAAATTTTATACCCCCAAATTCAGGGTGTTACACCGAATAAATACCGTTTCCGACCGTTTTCATCCCATGAAGAGGCTCCGTGCATCGCGCTAAGGAACATGTCCATTGGGGATGTGTGTCCTAAGGAATCCGAAGAGCCTCCACAAGCCCAAGATCAACCATCATCTTCAAATCAAGCATCTCCACCAACTCAAGATGAGGAACATGCTCAAGATGATGAAGAAGAAGATCAAGAGAATGAGCCACCTCAAGAGGAGGACAAGGATCAAGGGGGAGATGAAATTGATCAAGACAAGGAAGATGATCAAGAAGTACAGGGTCAAAGACCGCCACACCCAAGAGTCCATCAAGCGATTCAAAGAGATCACCCCATGAACTCCATCCTCAGCGATATTCATAAGGGGGGTAACAACTCGATCTCGAGTCGCTCATTTTTGTGAACATTACTCTTTTGTGTCTTCTATTGAGCCATACAGGGTGGAAGATGCATTAAGAGATTTGGATTGGGTGTTGGTAATGCAAGAGGAGCTCAACAACTTCACGAGGAATGAGGTATGGCATTTGGTTCCACGTCCTAATCAAAATGTTGTAGGTACCAAGTGGGTATTCCGCAACAAGCAAGATGAGCATGGTGTGGTGATAAGAAACAAAGCTCGACTTGTCGCCAAAGGTTATTCACAAGTCGAAGGTTTGGATTTTGGTGAAACTTATTCACCCGTAGCTAGGCTTGAGTCAATTCGCATATTACTTGCCTATGCTACTTACCATGGCTTTAAGCTTTACCAAATAGACGTGAAGAGTGTCTTCCTCAATGGACCTATCAAGGAAGAGGTCTATATATGTTAAGCAACCTCCCCAGCTTTGAAGATAGTGAGTACCCTAACCATGTTTACAAACTCTCCAAGGAGCTTTATGGGCTCAAGCAAGCCCCAAGAGCATGGTATGAATGCTTGCGAGATTTTCTTATTACTAATGGCTTCAAAGTCGAAAAAGCCAGTCCTACTCTCT
Organism: Zea luxurians; assembly: GCA_029449295.1. Classification (NCBI taxonomy): domain Eukaryota; kingdom Viridiplantae; phylum Streptophyta; class Magnoliopsida; order Poales; family Poaceae; genus Zea; species Zea luxurians. The sequence goes on along the minus strand of JAOPSE010000023.1, from coordinate 32,069,786 downwards.
TTACTAAAACTATTGCACATGATTTGTTCGTATGCCAAATTTCTGTTGATGATGTTATATTTGGATCTACTATCAAATCTACTTGTGAAGAGTTTAGTAGGATCATGGTACAGAAATTTGAGATGTCTATGATAGGAGAGTTGAAGTATTTCTTAGGATTTCAAGTTAAGCAACTCCAAGAGGGCACCTTCATCATCCAAACAAAATATACTCAAGATATTCTTACAAAGTTTGGAATGAAGGATGCCAAACCCATCAAGACACCCATGGGAACTAATGGGCATCTCGACCTCGACACGGGAGGTAAATCCGTAGATCAAACACTACTACATATCCTATTATATGAGATGGTTAATTTTCACTTATTAAGACGTTTCTCAAGTGTCCAAATTTGATGGAGTCGCCAAAGATGTCCCACATTTAAGATGGTTGCAAACCGTCTTAAAAAGATATTACATACGACATTGTTAGTTTATAATCATCCAAAAAAGGTATTTGTTTAAGTCATTTTGTCCAATAACCTGTCTTAAATTATGTTTATTTAAGACACTTTTTCAAAATAACCGTCAAGTATATGAACATTTTAAGTCACAAGTTATTTAGTAAACTGTCTAAAATGTTCTATATTAATAAAAGCTTGCAATATAAAAACCGTCTTATTTAGGTGACTGATATTGGATGTTTTGGAAATCGTCTTATTTAGAAGACCAATATTGGACATTTTTAGAACCGTCTTAATAAGATTTAAACAAATTACTTAAATAACAATATATTCTTCAATTTATATTCATTTGAGATACCACATTATAATAATTTGAAAGAGAAATACACACACATTTATTTAATAATAATATAATTAATATAATACAGATGAGTACCAATCAATATTTCATACATAAGTGTACTCTAAATCCAAACCAAAACACTGAGATAATCTTGTAATTAGCCAAACAACCTGTGCAAGTGCAGAATACAATGTACAACAGATTGATTTGCATCATGTCAAAACCAGATTGTCCAAGGGATACATCGGTTGCCGCTACCGCACCCCTCCTGTAGCAGCAAGGTACTTCCAAAATAAAAATCAAATAAAACAATATTAATTGTTTCTCTAAAAATATATGATGTGAAGTAGATATACCTCTCATGGGGAATGATTAACTTGTCTCCCTTGATAGAAGGAAGAGCTGTTGATGACAGATAGTGGTTTGTAGCCCATCTAACGACCTTATCCACTTCTGTAATAAACAGCAAACACATTGAACTTACCGATTCACATCAGCACCACTAACTAGCGACAGAAACCTATTACTTATGCAAAATGGAGGAACAAAAGAAAATATATTTTAAATTTAGCGCTTACCTTTTGCAGCGTAGCATTAGTATACTGGATAATTTTTATACTTCTCCTTCAGCATCTAACCAACAATTATGTTTATTCAATAGAGCAGAACAATTCACAATTAATTCTCAATAACTTTCAATGATTCATCATGTACCAAAATTTTTACACTATCCCTACATACAGAACTATTTTGGCTGAAACCAGTGCAAGAGCGTGGAGTTTTGGTTTGCTCTAATGCATTGAGTTCACAAAGCTAACCAGAATCACAATCAAAGGAAGTGGTGCCATAAACGATAGGGGCCATGAATGGTTGACATATTCAGATCTAAATGACGATGATGACAGCAGCGGCGCGGTAAGACAGACCTCGCCATGTAATTACATCCTAGCTACTTAGACACAGGTGAAAAACAATTCTTGTTGCTCACCTAGCTAGGTGCTTCTAGCAGTACTATGTGGAGCTAGATAGGACGATGCTGCCACAGACTAAACCACTGGGTATACAGATTCTACCTTGAGATAAGCCAAAGTATCCATGAGTAATTCCAGTAGTACATTTATGTAGTACTTACATTAATGCCTTTATCACTCTATATCCGTTTCTCCTACAAGAAAAGGGTTTGGTAATATGAAGATACATTGAAAAAGAAAACATCATTAAGGAAGCATATGCTAGCTATTAATTCTCCAACTTGAACAAGATATAAAATTACCTCACAGTAATTCCAGATTGGTTCTAGTGGCGTCTATATGCTAATTGCCAAGCTCTCATTTGAGTTACAATGATCTCAGTTTCCACAACCTGTAGATATTAAAAGACCATAAATCTGTCGGTAAAAAATTCTATGTTGAGATTAAATTTTCTTCCAAAACAAATTACGACATCAAATGTCATACACTATGTTAACAGTCAAAAAAATTATGCCATTATATCTTATCAGAAGGTCACTGATATGCCATAGTAGTTGCATACACATTTTGCTGCAAGTCAAAACCTGTAAACATAAGTAATAAACATGCAAAGAACTTTCTCGATAGATTCATGAGAAATGAATTCTATAAACCCATAATTGTGCTCTTACATGGTGCTACCTTTCATGTTTATTCTGAGATGACTCAGTACTCATTGTTCCTGAACTGTTAGTTAAGATCAGAAGTTAAAAATCATCTCATAAGAACACATAGCCAAAAAGCTTCATATGGCCACAAAGCTTAGTAATTATAATTCAGTTGCCATTTGGTCGCCTATAGCTTGCTTCGCAGTGCAGTTTTAGGGTGTTAATAACTTGGTTATCTGGCACACCCTTTTTTAACACAATCAAGTTTGATTCCTACCACTATTAGATTGAACTACAACAATTTTACAGGAGCATTATCAGTTTAAAAACATCACTGGCCCAGGAGAAATGGAATCAGCTGGATCCTTTTTTCTTATGTAAAATGAATCCTAAAGCAATAACAATTAATACTTATGCAATCTAAAAATTTAAGGAAATCATCTCACTGATCATTCTAGCAAGTAGAGCACCATCAAAACATTACACGATTCCACTCGACTATAACTTAGAAGTAAAGACTTAAAGTACTTATACACACCTTCTATTAAGTAGATTTCAGATTTCAAACAGAAGACCTTGTAGGAAACGGGTGACACCTAAGAGGGGGGTGAATTAGGACTTCTAAAACTTTTACTAAACTAGGCCACAAATAATCCCTAGAGCAAAACCTATGCAAATAATCAAACTAGAGAGTGCAAACTAGGTTTTGTCTAAGTGTTGCTATCTCTACCGCAATGGCTAAGTTTCAATCTACACTATATAAGTCTGAATACAAGATTGAAACTTAAATGCTTAATATAAATGCGGAAGCTTAAAGAGCAAGGTAGAGAATGCAAACTCTCGCGGATGACACCGGTATTTTTACCGAGGTATCCAGAACCACGCAAGGTCCCGACTAATCCTCGTTGGTGCCCCTACGCAAAGGGAAGCCCACGCGAGGGCCAAGCACCATGGTCGAGTAACTCCGTAGAGAGCCGCGGGCCTTCTCCACGCGCAAGTGGTGCTCCGCTTCCGGCTCCTCTCGGACGCTCTCCGCCGTCTCCACTATCGAGCTTCCGGCCGAAACGCCATGGGCCTCGTTCCCTCTGGTACACAATGGCGGCCGTGACACAAACGCGGTTGTCACGGTATCGCAAGACTCTCGCCCCATTCGGTACAATTACAACGGCTCACGCAAGAGCCGAGGGGTTGTGTGGTTTTATAAAACTCACTCAACTAACTAGGGTTCACCTAGAGCAAGCGCTAAAGCGGTGTAACTAACCTAAGCACTTCGCAAAGCACCTACGCTAATCACCGAGTGATTCTATTAAGCACTTGGGTGTTTGAGCTCTTGGAAATGTGCACTATATGCCTTGGTATGTTGCTTGGGCTCCCACACCTCCAGATGGCCGGTTGGGTGAAGTATATATAGGCCCCAACTCCAAAATAGCCATTGGAGAAAAGCTGCTATTCTCTGCGGCACACCGGACAACACACTGTAGCCTGTCCGGTGCGCCTAGCCGTTGCCCTGTCAGAGCAGGTGACCGTTGGCGCTGCAGGCTTTTCACACTGGACAGTCCGATGCTCACACTGGACAGTCCGGTGGTCTTCTCTCCGGGTGCCACCTAGAACTAGCTGTTGGGCTGCAGTTCCCTGGTGCACCGGACAGTCCGGCGTGTGGGCACCAGACAGTCCGGTGTGCCACCGGACAGTCCGGTGCTCCACGCTCAGACAGTCCGCAGGCAGCACACTTGGACTTTTCTTGGATCTTCTTAATGTCTTCTTTTGAGGTGTTGCTTTCCCCAATTCCTTAGTCCAAGTAAATCTTGCATCCTGTGAACTACAATCATAAACACTAGAAAACTTATTAGTTCACGGATTGTGTTGATCATCAAACACCAAAACTCAATTAGCCAAATGGCCCGGGGTTCATTTTCCTTACAATCTCCCTCTTTTTGGTGATTGATGACAACACAACCAAAAAGCAAGCAAATAATACAAGTATTTGAATGAAAATATGCAATCTACTTGCTAGGATCCATGTTTGTCCCCACAATGTGATATTATGGACTTAAGCCTCCCCCTAACTCCATAATTCACTTACTTCCTATTTTTGGACCAAATAACCAAGACCACTTGAAAAGTCATTTGAAGATTTAAAATTTTTAAATTGGTGGTGTTTGGTGTTTGATATAGTTTTCATTGCTTTGGTCCCTAAACTTCTCCCCCTTTGGCATCAACCACCGAAAAGGAAGACATTTAAAAGCATATAGGAAGCAAATAAAAGCTTGTCCTCAAAAGATTACTCCCCCTAAATGAGTGTTCTCTTTTAGAAAGAAAATTTCTCCCCTTTTTAGAGGCGAAGAAATACTCCCCCTGACAGAGATCTTCTACTTTTAGGAAAAAGCATGTGAAAATTAGAGGTGGAAGACAAAATTTGAATAGACTAACTTCCCTTATGCATAGGTAACAGAATATGAGTTAGCCACTTATGCATTTTTAGCAACATGGAAGTATATGATATGAAATATAGTCTAATCAAATATTGGAGAAGACATGTAAATGATACTAGATGTAGTCTCAAAAGATGCCGATTGAAATTCAATGGCGAGCTTGAGAGACATGAGAGTTCTTGGAGATTTTGCAGTAGAAGATTGTTGTGTTTCTCCGGGGACCTCATTTTCCTTACAATGAGACTATCACATGAAATAGACTTGAAAAGGTGTTAGTCTTCAAAGTATTAGATTATAGAGTAACCTCCCCCTGAAGGTGTGCATACAAGTTTTGAATACTTGTAGGAGACATGCACTTTGATTTGATATCAAGAGGGACAAATTATCTATAATCCGAACTTTGGCACATATAAGTTAAATGATACAACTTGTAGAATTCTAAGTTTTCAATTGATGTATCATTTACTATGGAGTGATAGAGAAGCTATGTGCCGTGCTTAAATAAACATTTTAAGTCATGTAGGTTTGCTCAAGTATATGAATTGAAAACAAGCAATCCTACCATGTGATTTACCTAGTATGCATAATTTTAAACAAAAGTAAATACCAAATATAATACTAGGCAAAAAAGGTAAACTAGATACAAGGTAAGTAGATACACATATCTAAAAACAGGAGATACAATAAATCTAGTTACCTTAGTCATGGGTGGGAAATTTGGGTCCAAAATTTTCACTAACCCACTTGGCAATTAACTTTGATCCAATATGATGTATCCCATGATGTACATCCCAACTTTGCCAAGTCTCCAAATTTACCGACGACCTTCGGTCCACTCACTTCCCTTTCGGGATCCAAACCTTGGTGCTTTTCATGGTTGAAATTATTTCCTTTGGCACCCAGATGCGTTTGGCCCCCTTTGCTTTGTTGGCTTGCTTGTTGGCCTTGATTGCTATCACCTTCCCATTCTTTTTCTTCTTGATCAAATATGGTGTAGCAGCCTTTTTGTCCACCTTTTTGATGTAGGTGTTGGAGATTTTGCTTGATGGCTTTTGCTTGAGCTTTTGCCTTTGTTTATCCCCGGTCATCGCCTTGCATTGGAAAGACTTATGGCCTTCCATATGGCATAGCCTACAAATTACAGTTTCTCCCTCCATAGGCTTGTTCACTCCCGCAGTGGTGTTATCCTGTGGAGGTCGGATTTGTTTGGCTTTGCCTTTCTTGTCATACAAAGTCTTGCCAAGGCGAGCCACTTCTTGCTTTAATTGTTCATTTTCCTTTGCAACCTCATCCGAACATGTTTCTACAACAATATTCTCAACAAGAACTTGGTTGCAGGGGTTAGAATCATTAATTAAATCAAAGCAAGAAGTAGAAGCATCTTTCTTAATAATTTTAGGTATTTCAACTAAAGATGCTGTTGGGGTGCTACCAATGCTTTCTAGCTTAGTAGTTATCTCATTATTGTGTATGCTAAGAATTTCCATTTTCTCTAGCAAATTTTCAATAGCTTCTTGGGAGCTAGCTAACTTAGCCTTAAATTTTTCATTCTTTTTAATGAGACCATCATCGGTAGCAGTGGATGGAGCACTAGATTCTAATAGCTCAATTTTACTTGACAGCTCACTATTTAAGTTTGCAAAAGTTTCAAATTTTTCTAGCAAACCTTTATAATCATTTTGGGAGCTAATCAACTTATTTTTCAAGGTTTTATGTTGAGCTTTTTGCTTAGTGCAAACATCCTGGAAAAATTCTACGGCTTTCGCAAGCTCATCTACAAAGGGTTTTCCCTCACCTTCATCATCACTACTACTTTCATCACTAGAGGATGGAATGCTTTTGTTACCTCTTGCCATAAGGCATTTGTGTGATGACCGTGATGAGCGTGATGAGGACCGGTGGCTGCGCGTCCTTGGAGGTTCATCTTCACTTGAAGAATCATCCCAAGTTCTAACACTTGTTAGTGCCTTGCCTTTGCTCCTCTCCTTTTTGGGTTCGGCCATATTTGGACAGTTGTCCCTGAAGTGGCCCTTCTCCCCACATGCGAAGCACCCTCTCTTTCTTTGCTTTTTCCTATCAATGTTAAAGAGAAGATCTTCAACCTGCAGGGGCACACCCATTAGATTAATCTTGCGGATCATCCCCATTACTTTTCCGACGCGTCGGATTGTTTCTTCGTCCTCGGAGGATGATGTGCATGGTTGATTATCTTCATCATCATAACTTTCTTCTTCTTCCTCTTCTTCACTTGAGGAACTTGGAGTGGGAGCCTTCTTTTTGCCCTTCCTTTCATCACATGCAAAAGCATATGGCCTTGAGGAAGTTGGCTCCTCTCCTCGACACATTTTTCGCGACATCTCAAAAGCCACGATTTTCCCAATCACAATGGTCGGGGTCTGTGCGGGACAGATATCCCCCGGGTCCACTAGAAGGGTAAAAGACCTCACGAAAGGCCCAAGGGCCCAATAAATCGTAAGGTCATTCCTTCATGGGCCTGGGGAGGGACAATCAATAAAGCAGATCGACGTAAGGCCGGATCGGTGCAAGACCGGACGGGCCCACAACGTTGAGCAAGAAACCACAATAGAAGATCTGACTTTCCCGCGCTGGAGCCCCATGCAACGGAACCAGGCGAGGATAGGTCGGCAGAATCATAGGAAGATAGACTCGAACAGTTCACTATCTTTTAGGTGCACGTTGTTATCATATCCACATGTATTGCCCCACGGTCGAATATATAAGGCCCGGGGAGCACCCCTTCAGAACAATCGATCTCACTACTCAGCCATCCACCTCAACCCTCCATGTTCTCGCTTTAGAGAACTACCTTGTAACCCATTACACGAAGCATCCTCACCAGGACGTAGGGTGTTACGCATCTCTAAGCGGCTCGAACCTGTAAACACTGTCCATTGTCCCTCGTGCATCTAACACGAACCATTTAGCTACAGTCGGCGACACCGTCCTACTCCTAAAACACCTCGAGGGGCAACCCCAGGTGTGCTGTCGGACCCAAAACACCGACAGCTGGCGCGCCAGGTAGGGGGTGTGTCGACGATCTAAGCTAGCTCAATGGCCGTCACCTTCCACAGTAAGATCAACTTCCGTCCCGGATCCATGTTCTGCTTTGGAACGATCTCGTTCATAGCAGACAAAGAGGGAACTCTACACCGCATCGCAGATCCGCCAAGAAAGAAGTCTCCTCCAACAAACTCCAAGGATACCGGAGAAGTGCAACCTCCAGCTCTCCAAAGGAAGATCGCCACGATAGCCGCGCCATTCTACCCCGACGTTCTTTTCATCGGGAAAGTGGAGTCGCCTCCCGTCTCCGACGACGAGCCAACCACGCCTGGGGAAGAACCACCTCAGCGGGAGTCCCGTCGACGAAGAAACCGGTGCCAAAACGTCCGGCGACATCACCAAGCCGGAGAACGGGACCCGGAACAGCCTGTCTCGCGAGACGAGGTCTCGGAGATGGGAGAAACTCCGGAAGAACGCGTCTTTAGAGAATGAAGGAACTCCCGACGACGTGATCGTCGACGAGCTCAGAAACAAGCCGAGCAAGACGCAAGGCAGCGCCGGGAAAATCCACTCTTCGGTCGCAACCTGAACCCCGACTTCGCCCGAGCCATGAACACGCCGAGTGAAGTCGGAGGAGTACTAGCTCGGATAGCTGATGGACTCCCTCGGACTCCCGACGCCGAGGGCTATCGACGCCTGTTCACCCAAGCAGCCAACCATCTTCTACCTCTCGCTCACCCGCCAAACGATTTGCGACATGCCATCAACAGTCACCGAGACGCGCGGAGCTCCATCAACGCTTCGCGTGAACGACGGCATGAGAACGAGATCCGCCGCCGGGAAGAGTACGACAGGGATCATGGCATCCCAACTCGGAGTCAAGCCACCAGAGCCGAATCAACGACGGCCTCGACTGGCAGAACTACCCAGGGACGATCGAGGAACCACAACAACTACTCCCCTCCCCGGGACAGACATCATCCCCGACGACAGGAGGACACATGTGGAGTGTCCGCCCTTACTCCGCGCCTTAGGGCCATTCAGTGGCCCCCTAACTTCAAGGTATCCAATGTCGACAAGTATGAACCTAAGCAGGATCCAGGAGGCTAGCTGGCCGTCTACACCACCGCCGCTCGAGCCGCCGGAGCATCCGAAGACGTGATGACTGCGTACTTACCCATTGTCCTCGGGCAAGACGCACTGCAATGGCTACGACATCTACCTCGACACTGCATCAACAACTGGAGCGACTTCAGTCGACGCTTCACCGCCAATTTTCAGTCCCTCTCCGACAAACCGGCGCAACCATGGGACCTCAAATCCATCAAGCGCCGGGGGACGAAACTCTCCGGTCGTACCTCAAAAGGTTCTAGACCATGAGAAATCGTATCCCCGAGGTCACGGAGGCGGCCGTGATCGAGGACTTCTACAGAGGATCCAACGACTCGGCCTTCGTCCGAGCCATATTGCAGAAGGCGCCAACTACCTCCGAGGAGGTGTTCCGGGAAGCCGACCTCTACATCACGGCCGACGAGCGAGCCCAGGACCTCATCGGGGGAGCGAAGCCCGCACCGGCAGCACCACGACGCGAACCAGCAACCTGACAAACGCTGGGAGAAGAGACCGCGCGAAGAGGTGCATGCCGCTGGACCACCTGCCTCTCGCGCTCGGGGAGGACCCCGCGGAGGCGAGCATACGCTGGACGACATCCTCGACACCCAGTGCCCATACCACAAGGACATGCGCCACACTCTTCGGAACTGCAGGGACTTCAAACACTCCGTCGAGCACGGTCGACCCTTCCAACCTCTACCTCCTCCTCCGCCAAGGGGAGGACCAGAAGAACCACGACAACCCCAGCAGCAGGAGGAGGGAGGAGGAGGAGCTTTCCCACGCGTTGACAAGGAGGTCAACGTCATCTTCGGCGGACACGGATCGCAGGAGAACAGAAGACAACAAAAGCTCAACGATCGCCAGATATTGGTGGCGACCACCGGTCCTCCCGCCCCATACCGGTGGTCGGAGCACCCGATCACCTTCACTCGGGCGGATTAATGGCTCAACTTGACCACCCAGGCAAATACCCGCTCCTCGTCGATCCGGTGATCCGAGAGAGCAGGGTGAAGAAGGTGTTAGTGGACGGGGGGAGCAGCATCAACGTCACTTTCCCCCGGACACTCCGAGGCTTGGGAGTTCACCTCAAAGAACTCCACAAGTCAGAAACTCCTTTCTTCGGCATCGTGCCGACTGAAGGGGAATATCCGCTGCGCCACATCTACATGCCCGTCACCTTCGGAACTCCGGAGAACTACAGAACTGAGTTCCTGAGGTTCGAAATGGCGAGTTTCGACTGCGGGTACAACGCCATCATCGGGACGCCGAGGTTGGCAAAATTCATGGCCATTCCGCATTACACGTACATGATATTGAAGATACCGGGACCACAAGGAATCATAACTGTGCGTGCTGACCTCCAAGGCGCCGCAGAATGTTTCCGAGTGGCCATCCAGACGGCCCTCACCACCAAACCGTCGGCGACTTCTTTGATCCAGGCAAACTCTAAGCCTGAGGAAGATCTTATGGCACCGGCGAACGAAGCTCAAGCCGCGACCTCTATGCGGCCGACTGAGGAAACCAAAAGAATCAACCTTGGATTCGCTGATGAGCGCAAAACTGCCATCATCAGCTCCAGCCTGGACGATAAATAGGAAAGCGCGCTCGTCCAGTTCCTGCAAGACAACCGAGACGTATTCGCATGGCAACCTGCGGATATGCCGGGAGTCTCGAGAGAACTGGCCGAGCACAAACTGAAGGTCTATCCCCAAGCAAGGCCGATCCCGCAAAAACTACGTCGTTTCACGCCCGACAAGAGAGATGCCATTCGCGCTGAGCTGGCCCGCTTGGTCGCGGCTGGGTTTATCAGAGAGGTGTTACATCCCGAGTGGTTAGCCAACCCTCTTCTTGTACTCAAAAAGAATAAAGTGGATTGGCGCATGTGCGTCGACTATACTGATCTCAACAAACATTGTCCAAAGGATCCCTTCGGGCTCCCAAGGATAGATCAGGTGGTAGACTCCACTGCTGGATGTTCTGTGCTGTCTTTCCTGGATTGCTATTCCGGATACCATCAGATCAGTCTAGCAAAGGAAGACGAGGAAAAGACAACGTTCATCACTCCCTTCGGTGCTTTCTGCTATACCTCCATGCCGTTTGGCCTCAAAAACGCTGGAGCGACTTATCAAAGAGCCATTCAAACATGCTTAGTCGATCACTGGGGCAAGCGTGTGGAAGCCTACATGGATGATGTGGTAATCAAAACAGAGAACTCAGAAAACTTCATCGAAGACTTACAGCTCGTTTTCAACAGTCTACGGCGATATCGATGGAAGCTTAATCCCGAAAAATGTGTCTTTGGGGTACCGGTAGGGAAGCTACTCGGATTTATTGTCAGCCACCGAGGAATTGAGGCTAATCCGGAAAAGATTGAAGCTATCATGAAAATAGAGGCTCCACGATCACAAAAGAAGGTTCAGCGACTTACCGGATGTGTGGCAGCCCTGAGTAGATTTATATCCAGGCTGGGAGAAAAAGGTTTACCATTTTATAAGCTACTCAAGAAGGTGGACAAGTTTCAGTGGACTTCAGAAGCGCAGGAAGCTCTAGACGCACTGAAAAAATTCTTGACAACCCCACCAGTACTGAAACCACCACGGCGAGCCACATCGACTCAGCCGGCTAAAGATCTGCTGCTGTATATCTCTTGCACGACTCACGTGGTAAGCACTATGTTGGTAGTCGAGCGAGCAGAAGAAGGACATGCCTACCCAGTGCAACACCCAGTTTATTTCATCAGTGAAGTTCTGGGTCCCTCGAAGGAAAAGTATCCTCAAGTTCAGAAGCTATTATACGCAGTACTTCTAACTGCCCGCAAGCTACGTCATTACTTTGATGACCACAAAGTCATAGTAGTCACCGGTTTTCCGATAGGGGATATTCTTCACAACAAGGAAGCCATTGGCCGAATAGCCAAGTGGGCCTGTGAACTGGGATCTCATGACATCGAATTTCGACCTCGTACCGCCATTAAAACACAAGCATTGGTTGACTTCGTATCAGAATGGACTGAACAACAAGTACCAGAGAACCCATAGACTGCAGAAGTATGGCGGATGTATTTTGATGGCTCGTTGAAGCTGCAGGGAGCAGGCGTGGGAATTCTCTTCATCGCACCTGGAGGCGAATACCTCAAATATGCCCTCCAGTTGTTATTTCCAGCCTCTAACAACGCAGCCGAGTATGAAGCTCTGATCCATGGACTAAACATCGCCATATCATTAGGCATCAAGAGATTAATGGTATACGGAGATTCTCTGGTGGTCATAAGTCAGATAAACAAAGAATGGGACTGTTCAAATGATTCAATGGGAAAATACTGCACTGCCGTCCGGAAACTAGAAGATAAATTTGAAGGCCTAGAATTTCATCATGTAGAAAGAGATCGAAACACGGCAGCCGATGTATTGTCCAAGCTAGGATCCAGTCGAACTCAGGTCCCACCCGAAGTCTTTGTACAAGAAATACCACAACCAAGCATCTCAATGGATCAGACAGAAGAGTGTAATATCATGAATCAACCAGAGTCAGACTCTGATGATTGGAGAAGGCCGATCATCAGATATATAAAGAATGAAGAGGAACCAGATGACAAAATGTAGCCGAGCGCATCGCCAGACAGTCAGCCCACTACACACTCATTGGGGAAACATTATACAGAAGGGGTGCATCAGACGTCCTCATGAAGTGCATTCTCTCATCTACTGGGAAGCAACTTTTGGATGAGGTCCATGCTGGGCAATGCGGAATACACGCAGCATCCAAGACACTAGTCGGGAAGGTCTTCAGGTCAGGATTCTATTGGCCAACAGCGAAAAGCGATGCAGCCGAGTTAGTTCAGAGGTGCGAAGCTTGCTAGTACTTGTCAAAGCAACAACATCTACCAGCACACCAATTGCAGACCATACCAGTAACTTGGCCCTTCGCATGCTGGGGACTGGATATGATTGGACCTTTCAAGAAAGCTCAAGGAGGATACACTCATGTACTGGTAGCAATCGACAAATTCACTAAATGGATAGAGTTCAAACCCATTGCTTCTTTAACCTCGGCTAAGGCCGTGGAATTCATACAAGACATAATATTCAGATTCGGAATACCAAACAACATCATAACTGGCTTAGGATCCAACTTCACAAGTTCAGAATTCTTCGATTTCTGCGAGCAAAAGAACATTCGGATCAAGTATGCTTCGGTAGCACACCCGAGGGCCAACGGGCAGGTTGAGCGAGCTAACGGGATGATACTGGAGGCACTCAGGAAAAGGTTCTTCGAAAAGAATGAAAAGTTCGCAGGAAAGTGGATAAGGGAATTGCCCTACGTCGTTTGGAGCCTAAGAACCCAACCTAGCCGAGCTCTACATGGAAACACTCCTTTCTTCATGGTCTATGGGTCAGAGGCAGTATTACCCACCGATCTCAAGTTCGGAGCGCCGAGGTTGGTCTTCGAAAGCATAGTAGAAGCCGAAGCTACTAGGCTGGAGGACATTGATGTACTCGAAGAAGAACGGCTGAATGCAGTAATTCAATCAGCACGGTACCAGCAGACTCTGAGACACTATCACGACAAGGCCGTGCGACAACGATCCTTCTCAGTGGGAGATCTCGTCCTCCGCCGAATTCTAACAGAGGAGGGACGGCACAAGTTGTCACCCTTATGGGAAGGACCATTCATAGTAGCAGAAGTCACTCGATCGGGATCATATCGTCTCACTCAAATGGACGGCATAGATATTGGGAATTCCTGGAATATAGAACACCTCAGGAAATTTTATCCTTAGCTATATTTCAAAAGCTATCAGGACAACGATGTACTCTATAAAACGGGAGATATGTCATCAATAAAGAAGGCTTCAAAGATACTCAATTTGTTCATGATTGACTAGCACTCTTACTTAACCCGGGGTGATCACTATGCCCTGCCAACGGAGCAATCGGCTTAAGTCGGCAAAGACTTAAGACGGTGCAACATGCTCACACTTACTTAACTCGGGGTGACCACTATGCCCTGCTAACGGAGCAATCGGCTTAAGTTGGCAAAGACTTAAGACGGTGCAACATGCTCACGCTTACTTAACTCGGGGTGACCACTATGCCCTGCTAACGGAGCAATCGGCTTAAGTCGGCAACGACTTAAGATGGTGCAACATGCTCGCGCTTACTTAACTCGGGTGACCACTATGCCCTACTAACGGAGCAATCGGCTTAAGTCGGCAACGATTTAAGGCGGTGCAACATGCTCACGTTTACATAACTCGGGGTGACCACTATGCCCTATAAACAGAAGCAATCGACTTAAGTCAGCAGCGACTTAAGGCGATCTGACGTGCTTACGACTACTCATATAGGGATGACTTCTATATCCCGTAAACAAGTTTCAAAACCATCACACAGCCTTTTACTACTGCAAATTTATGTACTGTTGAATTCTAAAATAATAGGAGAGTAGCAATATCATTCAAATGCTAAACTGGTGTCCTCTAACAAATATATGACCGTGCTAACCGCGCGCTCAAAGCACGCAAAATATTTCTCTATTTCGCGATATCTTTCTCAGGAGCAACCGACGAGGAAGGGCGACTTGAGGAATCAGGAGCAGCATTTACGTCAGCCCTTATATCTTCAGGAACAACTACACCGGGTCTCCTCATCAAGATTCGTCCCGCCCGAATGGCCTTATCCATGGCTCTGTCGCGCTGGGCTCTCAGAGTAATGGAAGTTTCTTCAGCAACCTTGGCAGCCAATTGAGCGGTTTCTAGCTCCTGGGCGATGGATTTCTTGGAAGCACGGAGTTCTTTGATAGTAGCATCCTTAGCCGATATCAACTGCCTGAGACGGATCACGTCATCCGTGGATTCCTGCAGCCTACAGCGAAGATTATCTAACTCCTCCATGGAGAAGCGATGACTCCTCTCCAGGATGGTCAACGAATTGCTAGAGTCGCGATACAGTCTGTCAAGATTGTCGCGAGACGCAGCAAGGACATGTTTTTCTTCCTGCAAACAAGGATCAACTCCTTCAAACATCAAACAAGCAATAGGAACACAGCAATGCAAGGCACAGTTTCATAAGTCACCTTTTCAGAATCAAGCTGAGTGCGAAGGTAAGAGCTCAGTGCATTGGCGTCATCTAGGGCAGCAAAGACCTGGGCTAGTTCAGTCTGGCTCTAAGAATACTTTTCTTCAAAATTAGAGCACCGCGGGACCAGTTCGGCCTGATCTCGAGAATGTTTTTCTTCAAGAGTGGAAATTTGCCGAGTCATATCTATCAGTAGACAATCAAACAAAAAGGGTCAGAATGTAAGGCAGTTCAACAATTAAGACAAAGAGAAGCAAAAAAGCACTAACTAGCATTGGTCGCCTCCAAGTCAGAGACACGCTGTTGAAGTAACACTGGATTCCAACGTGCAAGAGACAAAGCTCCTTCTGGAACAGAAGCACCCTGCAACCTTAGCTGGCTAGCCATCCTGTCCACCAAAGCCTGATAAGGAGAACAGATGAGTGTAATGACAGCAGTTCATACGGTGCAAAAGTCAGGACAGAGTATATCACAGTACCTAGAGATTGGAGAAGAACGAAGGGACTCCCAAATCGTGAGAGATCAATTGATGACCGGGCGTAAGGTCTCTACCCGAAGCAGCTTGCAACAAACCAGCAGGAACCAACTCAGTGCCATCAACAGAGCTCAAAACTTGGCCAGCGGGGACGCTGCCCTCTAAAGCGACTCCCTGGTCCAAAGCTTGGGCTACCACCATGCAGCCGGAGTGCGAAGGCGATCCCGCATGAACGTCCATGGAAGTACAAGAGGGAGACCCCGCTCGGACACCCTCGGGGGCTGGGTCATAGTTTGCGCTACCCACGAGAGCCGGATCATCTCCGGCAATACCCTCGGGGGCTGGGCAGTAGCTTGCACTTCCCACCCGAGCCGAGTCACCCTCGGGGGCTGGGTAAGCGTCAACACCATCCTTGAGGGCCAGGTTCTCTGCAGTAGCCGCCTCTAAGGCTGAAAGCCCCTCAGTTACTTCCATGGGACCGAGATGATCCAAGTCAGTCTCCTGACCCTCAAGACCGCACTCTAAGGTCGATGAGGCGCGGGATGACCTCAACCCAGCATCGAGCACATCGCACAAACCTCCATCACACCATCATCCGCTGGCTCTGATAAAAGGTCCTCTGGAACCATATCCTCTGGAGTCTGATCAAAGTTTGCCAGAGATAACTCCTGTAGACCAACGAGGGCTGACAGAGTAGGAGAAGGAACTCCACTACTCTCCCTACTGGCAATATACTGCCGACTGTTCTTCCGAGTCAGAGGGACCTCATCTTCTTCCTCCCTGTCGTTTTCATCAACAACATAAGCAACACACCCATTGGGATCAGCATCGGATGGAGCACACCCATTGGGATCAGCAGCAGATGGAGCACACCCATTGGGGTCGGCGTCAGTAAAATCAGGCACGGGAACCTCCTCAGCAGCAGGAACCGAAGGACCAGCGCCCCGATCCAAACTAGATACTTGCCGAAGACGTCTCTTTTTCTTTTTCTGCTCATCAGCAGAAGGATTAAGTTGATTGGCTTGGCAAGGGCGTCTCGGGCGAGCACTGGCAGGCTTCTGAATATCCAAAGTCGTACTAGCTTCTGGGAGAGGTGCCACCACCAATGTCCCGGCAGGAGCAGCATCAGGAGAGTCCTCAGCCAGCAAATCAAGCATAGCACTTATTTCTGCGTCACTAGGATCCAAAGGCACCTCAAAGTGGACTTGTCGTTCGTCATCAGGAATTTCCCCGAGCAAGGCAACCAAAGTGTTAATTTCTTCGGCAGAGGGTCGCACTCTAAGGCCCAAACCGCCATCAGCGACAGGTGGATTCGACACAAAAAGAGTGAAGGCTTTGGGAGGGGGCAGGTTCCATGCTGAGTATGCCACTGGGGCACCAGTATTTAATACCTTGCCTCTAAGAAATCATCTCAAGTCGGTTCACCAAGTCTACAGAGGGAATTTTTCTGTTGGTAACCCGAGTTGAGTCAGCTAGACCTCGGTACAGATAAGCCGGGTATGCCCTGTCCTTCAACGGCTGAATATTCTTGAAAACAAAATCAGCAACCACAGCCTCAGCAGTCAGACCCCTATCTTTCAGCAGTCCAACTTCAGCTAGCAAAGCCCTCGCCTCAGCTACCTCCTGATCCGTGGGAGACTCAGTCCAACTCGGAGTGCGAACATCCGGCTGTCTTCCCGACCGTGGGGGAGAGAATTTCCATGGTTCTCAACAATAAACCATTCCAAGCGCCATCCCTTGATACTGTCTTTGAGAGGGATTTCAAGATACTCAGTCTTCCTCCCACGGCGCATCTCCAAACTAGCACCCCCAACCAGCTGATGCTGACCCCCGGCCATTCCAGGGCGGCAGTGATACAAGTACTTCCACAACCCAAAATGTGGCAGCACACCAAGAAAAGCTTCGAACAAATGAACGTAAATAGAAATTTGAAGAATAGAATTGGGATTCAGGTGGGTCAAGTTAAGGCGATAAAAATCAAGGAGGTCGCGGAAAAAGGGAGAAATGGGGAGAGCGAGACCGCGGAGAAGAAAAGGAACGTAAATCACGGATTCATGGGTATCCTCTATCGGGACAGTGACCCCATGACAAATCCGCCAAGAACAAAGCTCCCTCGGGGGAATAACCCCGATGGACACGAGGTGGAGGAGGTCAGGCTCGAAGACAACAGACATGTGGTTACCTGCGAAAGGCAACTGGCTGTTGGGGTCGATGGGGGGAATTACCGCAGCGGATGAACTCGAGGCCTTTCTCTTGGGCGCCATCTCAACTCTACTGGCGAACAGAGCGAGAGTCGAATTGCAGAGAGGATTTGGAGGCAGGAAAGCAAGAACTAGGGCATGGAAAGCAGAG
Source organism: Zea luxurians (assembly GCA_029449295.1). NCBI lineage: Eukaryota > Viridiplantae > Streptophyta > Magnoliopsida > Poales > Poaceae > Zea > Zea luxurians. The sequence goes on along the minus strand of JAOPSE010000023.1, from coordinate 32,051,913 downwards.
GCGGCTGAAAGCGCAGTATATGTGGGATATTCCTGAGTCAGATACCGTCTCCAAAAGCGCCCAGTCAGCACCCGGCAGTTACTTCTAAAACACCGGCGTGCCACGTCGTCACCCGGCGGCTACTTCTAAAACCCCGGTGTGCCACATCATCACTCGGCTACTATCCTCAAAGTGGCCGACACGGCTCATTTTAACTCGGCTGTTATTTCTAAGACGCTGACGTTATCACCAGTCGCTCGGCATTTATCTCTAAAGTGCCGACGATATCTTCAGTCGCTCGGCAGCTATCTCTAAAGCGCCGACGATATCTTCAGTCGCTCGGCAGCTATCTCTAAAGCGTCGATGATGTCCTCAGTCGCTCGGCGGTTATCTCTAAAAACGTTGACATTGTTACAGGTCACTCGACTGTCGCATCTAAGAGCGCCGACGTGGTCAACAGTTATTCCGACGCTGGCATGGTTTCATCATCACTCGGACTCTATTTCAAATGCGTAAATATCGACAGTAATAAGCTCGGCCATCACCCCTGAAGCGGGCGATATGATGCCCGAGTTATTCAGTTACTATTCCGAATGAATCAACTCCACAAATAAGAGATCGACTTACTACGAAGCAAAGTAATTGGTACCAGAGGAGACAAAGCCATTCTTCATTAAGGGAAGTAACAGTACTTACAAATCAACTCATTATGAGTTGATAACTTCCCTATTGCTACTACTATACTACATTCTACTACTACACTACATTTCTACCACTACTATACTACATTCTACTACTACACTACATTTCTACCACTACTATACTACATTCTACTACTAACTACTACTACATATTTCACTATACTACTTCTAATCTATACTAATATCTAAGAACCAGTGGCATCTAGCCACTGGCCCTGTTGCTGCTGCTGCCGCCGTTGCCGCCCCTGCCGCCGCCGCCGTTGCCGCCCCCTGCTGCCGCCGCTGCTGCCCTTGCTGCCGTTGCCGCCCCTGCCGCCGCCGCCCCTGCTGCCGCCGCTGCCGCCCCTGCTGCTGCCGTTACCGCCCCTGCTGCCGCCGTCGTCGCCGTCGTCGTCGTCGTTGCCGCCATCGCCTCCGTCGTCGTCGTCGTCATCGTCGCCTTCGCCATCGCCGCCACCGTCCTCCTCGGACGAGTCCTCCTCGTCCGACGAGTACTCCGACTCATCCGAGCCCGCGAGCCCGAAGCGCTCGACGGCCCGGATGTAAGTCCAGACCTCCGCGGCGAGCCCCTGGGAGTCGTCTGAATCGTCAGACGACTCACGCAGAGGGATGGGAGCCGGAGACCCTTCGGACTCAGAGGAGAACTCCTCCTCTGAGTATTCCGAGTCGCCAAAGTCCTCAGACGGAGGAGTCGGCTCGCTCTTGCGTTTCTTGCCCATGGCGGAAAATGCAAGGAGAGGAAGAAAGCAAGCAGTGGAGAACAGCAAGAGATGTGAAAAAAACCAGAGAGGCAAAGGCACTATTTATAGAAGAAGAAGGCAACCGCTCACCTCCAACCGCGGTCACTGAACAGTCGCGAAGCATTCAATACACACTTCAACCCGTCTGAAGACGCGCGGCTGACGCCGTTTCACGCAACGCAACACCCATTGGGACTCCAGTCAACAGCGCGGATGATATGATTACGCCCGCCGTCACATCACATTACTACTCAGAAGCAGCCGGCTAAAACGCTCAGCATACCAAGCCGTCCCTTGCCCACACCCATTGGGGGGGACGCCCAGGAATTATCAGTATATTTTTCAAAAACTGTCACATCCGTGCAGGGCGTGCATGAACACCTCAAGACAAAAATGAGATATCAGTAAGGATCAAAGTAAAGCCAAATATAGCCGGTGAAGTACAAAATCTGACCGACGGAAGCAACGTGAAGACTAGCCAGGGAACGTCCATCAAATGGTCCAATCAGTCGCAGAGCAAATAAATTGCACCACCTAGCAAGATATGGGCGGATCACGAACTCGGCTGCAAAAGACAAAATACATGTTGACCTCGGATGCATAATACTGATGACATAATGCTGACCTCTAAAGCATAATATGGATGACATAATGCCGACTTCTAAGGCATTCAAAAAAAAGAGAAAATATGACTCTCGGCAAAAGGACATGAAGTAAAGACCTTTGAGAGGATTGTTTTCAAAAATCCACTCAAAGCTCAGGGGCTACACCCATTGGGTGCACCTCCGGTGCACCCAATGAAATTCAAGGTCCTACAAAATGAAATGCCGACCTCTAAGGCACAAGTATGAGGCAAAACTACAAATCTCGAGTGAAGCAAAGCAGAAGAAGACAGTAAGAAATCGTTTTCACCAAACAGCCCGAGAAGCATTTCTTGTCGTAAACAAAACCTGCAAGCTGGGCTTAGGATCTTTGGGCTGATTACCTCAAAATCAACCCAAATATCGGGGGCTTGTGGGGGACAGATATCCCCCGGGTCCACTAGAAGGGTAAAAGACCTCACGAAAGGCCCAAGGGCCCAATAAATCGTAAGGTCATTCCTTCATGGGCCTGGGGAGAGACAATCAATAAAGCAGATCGACGTAAGGCCGGATCGGTGCAAGACCGGACGGGCCCACAGCGTTGAGCAAGAAACCACAATAGAAGATCCGACTTTCCCGCGCTGGAGCCCCATGCAACGGAACCAGGCGAGGATAGGTCGGCAGAATCATAGGAAGATAGACTTGAACAGTTCACTATCTTTTAGGTGCACGTTGTTATCATATCCACATGTATTGCCCCACGGTCGAATATATAAGGCCCGGGGAGCACCCCTTCAGAACAATCGATCTCACTACTCAGCCATCCACCTCAACCCTCCACGTTCTCGCTTTAGAGAACTACCTTGTAACCCATTACACGAAGCATCCTCACCAGGGACGTAGGGTGTTACACATCTCTAAGCGGCCCGAACCTGTAAACACTGTCCATTGTCCCTCGTGCATCTGGCACGAACATTTAGCTACATTCGACAACACCGTCCTACTCCTAAAACACCTCGAGGGCAACCCCAGGTGTGCGGTCGGACCCAAAACACCGACAGGGTCATGTTGCTCAAGTCCTCCATGTTGTGAAGGATGGTGATGATGCTCCCATATCTTCGTTGTGGTAGCAGGGAGATAATCTTCCTTACAATGTCCGCATCACCTAGCTTATTTATGCCAACAAAGTTGAGCTCATTGATGATTAGATTTAAACGAGAATACATGTCTCTAACAAGCTCATCATCTTCATAGCAAATGAATTATACTCATTTAAGACTAGGCAATGTTTTTGCTCACGGACATTGGATGTGCCGTCATGGAGCTCATGCAATTTAAGCCAAATCTCATTAGCAGTTTTCAAGTAAATACTTGATTAAAAAATATCCATGCTAAGAGATTCATACAAGCAATTTTTGGCTCTAGCATTTAAATGAATTTCTTTTTTCTCACTCGTGGTGGGTTTCTTGGGATTCTTGAGGGGTTTCATCTCGTCATGAGTGACTCTCCAAACACCTAGATCAATGGCCTCTAGGTAACAAGACATTCTAGCACTATAATATGGGAAGTTAGTGCCATCGAAGTGTGGTGGCCTATGGGTATCCCTCCCTTCCCCTAAAAGGCGTCGGCTCTTTTTAGCGGTGAAGCTAAAATCTTCCAAATGAGCCAAACCAGTCTCTGATACCACTTGTAGGAAACGGATGACGCCTAGAGGGGGTGAATTAGGACTTCTAAAACTTTTTACTAAACTAGGCCACAAATAAATCCCTAGAGCAAAACCTATGCAATAATCAAACTATAGAGTGCAAACTAGGTTTTGTCTAAGTGTTACTATTTCTACCGCAATGGCTAAGTTTCAATCTACACTATATAAGTATGAATACAAGATTGAAACTTAAATGCTTAATATAAATGCAGAAGCTTAAAGAGCAAGGTAGAGAATGCAAACTCTCATGGATGACGTCGGTATTTTTACTGAGGTATCCGAAAACCACGCAAGGTCCCGACTATCCTCGTTGGTGCCCCTACGCAAAGGGAAGCCCACACGAGGGTCAAGCACCACGGTCGAGTAACTCCGTAGAGAGTCGCGGGCCCTTCTCCATGCGCAAGTGGTGCTCTGCTTTCGGCTCCTCTCGGACGCTCCCCGCCGTCTCCACTATCGAGCTTCCGGCCGAAACGCCGTGGGCCTCGTTCCCTCCGGTACACGGTGGCGGCCGTGACACAAACGCGGTTATTCACGGTCTTGCAAGACTCTCGCCCCACTCGGTACAATTACAACGGCTCACGCAAGAGCCGAGGGGTTGTGTGGTTTTACAAAACTCACTCAACTAACTAGGGTTCACCTAGAGCAAGCGCTAAAGCGGTCTAACTAACCTAAGCACTTCGCAAAGCACCTACGCTAATCACCAAGTGATTCTATTAAGCACTTGGGGTGTTTGAGCTCTTGGAAATGTGCACTATATGCCTTGGTATGTTGCTTGGGCTCCCACACCTCCAAATGGCCGATTGGGTGAAGTATATATAGGCCCAACTTCAAAATAGCCGTTGGAGAAAAGCTGCTGTTCTCTGCGGCACACCGGACAGTCTGGTGGTGCACCAGACAGCGCACTGTAGCCTGTCCGGTGCGCCTAGCCGTTGCCCTATCAGAGCAGGTGACCATTGGCGCCACAGGCTTTTTCACACCGGACAGTCCGGTGCTAACACCGGACAGTCCGGTGGTCTTCTCTCTGGGTGCCACCTGGAACTAGCCGTTGGGCTGCAGTTTCCTGGTGCACCAGACAGTCCGGCGTGTGGGCACGGACAGTCCGGCGTGTGGGCACCGGACAGTCCGGCGTGTGGGCACCGGACAGTCCGGTGCTCCACACACAGATAGTCCACAGGCACACTTGGACTTTTCTTGGATCTTCTTAATGTCTTCTTTTGAGGTGTTGCTTTCCCCAATTCCTTAGTACAAGTAAATCTTGCATCCTGTGAACTACAATCATAAACACTAGAAAACTTATTAGTTCATAGATTGTGTTGATCATCAAACACCAAAACTCAATTAGCCAAATGGCCCGGGGTCCATTTTCCTTACAGACCTATCGATTTTACTAGATTTCAATTACTCAGAGAAAAATAGGTAACCTCCAACTATGGCATTAGCCAGCCACTATTATGGATTGGGTGACTCCTAAAGCAACTCATTGACTTCAACAATCAACACAATCAGCACAACACACTGATAGGACCTGTCGGATAATCGATAAAAATTCTAAACTCATCCTACGCAATATTTTAGTTCACCAAAATCACAACATCAAACCTATAAAACCATACTTGGTAACCATGAGAGCATCACCGACACAAACATCTAATCATCCATTCATCAAATTAATTTTGCAAGGACAGTGACGGGGCTCACCATGTCATAAACCAAATCGATATGTGTACGGGCGATGACGATTTCCGGTTTAAGCTTTTTGCCAAACACCTAGAGCGTGTCGAATGGACTTTCCTCTTCCACGGTAAACCTAGGGTTTCACTCCACATATTTTACACGCATAAACATACATAATCATAATATAGGAAGGATGACAATATAAATTAAAAAGAGAATGAACATCGGCTCTAACCGACAGCAAGATGAGGGAGATCGACGCTGGGGTTTAAGGGCTGAAACCAGGGGAACATCGCTAGACTACGGGATCGAGAGGGCAGCATCGAGCAGTAGCTGGAGGGGCATCAGCCATCAGCAGAGAAACAGCTGGGCGAGCTTGGCTAGGGAAAAAGACCAGGCACCATGGAAGGGGATCCTGCAGGGGGAGCTCAACCATGGAGATCCAGGGACCATGTGAGGGGTAGGACGACTTCTGCGTGGGGAGAGATGGAGGGAGCGGCTGGGGAGGGAGGATCTGGGTGAGCTGGGAGGGCGCAGCCATAGGAGAGGGCACCGGCCAGGGAGCGTCCATGGATCGGGAGGTGAAAGGGAAAAGGTGTGGGGAGGAGGTGACGTGATGAAACAAAGCTCCTGGTGAGCGGCGTGAAGATAGGACAGTAGACAGATGAGTAGAGCGGTGAAAGGATAAGGAAGCATTCTGGATTTTTTTACACAAGTGACCCAGATATACACGATTATGAGATTAGGGTTAAAAGAGACATAAACAAGTTGGACCAAAATAATTTTGAGTGCATAATTTAGACATGATTTTATTTGGTGAATACTCTGGAGTCAGATGAATTTTTACCCGTTATTTATTTTCGAATATTTAGATCTGGACGAGAAACGCACGGACCAAACCAAACGATATCAGAGTCAATATATTAAGACTGTGCTTAATTTGATTTGATTTGAAACCCAATAATTTTATCCGCAGTCTGAACAGGAAAACAAATTAATTATGAATACTCAATATCGACTCTAATTATCTCGGTCAAATTTAATCTCGCATCAACACTCTTGTCGTCGAGCTTCTAATAAAATTTACTCGAGTCAAAAATCACAAGAGTGGGTCGAGGTTCCAAACTCGTATTCGCTTAATCGATAAATTTTAAACGGACACAAGACTCGACATTTCGCGAAATAAATACACGAGATCGATGCGGCATCGCAATTGTGATACTTTCGGAAGCGACGCCATGCATCGTTCACGTGGCAAGAGGTTGTACGCTGTCCAGACACCGGTTAGCACCTGCCACACGTCACGTCGTCAGGCCACAGAGAAACACATACAACACAAGCGTGAAAGAATTTCAAACGAAGTTTAAGGAACCAGATCCGATTCCAAGGATTAGAGTTTGGGCAAGACGTCGATGGCTCTACCCAAACGATATTGGATTTGCTGTTTCGAAAGATTACTAAAGTCTGAATTTTTGCAAAATAATTTAGGATAATTTAAACAGATGGAGACAGACACGATATCAAAATCGTGATAGACAAAGATGATTAAATTTAGTGTCCATTTTATTCACCGCTATCACGTGTTAAAGTCGTACTCGTGGTCGAGCAGACAATAAACACCTGTGGTGTTACAGCCTGCAGAGGGCGCAAGCACAGAAGGAGGATGGGAGCGGTGACACGGGAGGAGGCTAGGGCGGCGGCACAGGAGCGGTGGACAGGAGGAGGCTGGGGGCGGCAACACATGAGGGTTACGGGGAAGACCAGGTTTTGTGGGGTACCTTCCTCTTTTCCTCTTTTTTTTTTTTTCGTCTCAACAATTCGACTAATAACGTGAGGGGGTCGGGCGTACAACATGAATTTACTCATCATCATAATATGATAATAATATCTAAATTTTATATGAATTGGTATGTCACTAAGTTCCTGTTTGTTTAGCCTATAGATTATATAATCTAAATAATAATAATAATATCTAAATTTTATATGAATTGATCATGCCAATAACGTGAGTCATGTTTGTTTACCTAGATTATTTGAGTTGGTGGTTGCTGCTGATCGTGCCACGAATGAACCTCGCAGGCTGGCGCCGGCTGTTCTGAGCCACCACAACGTGAGACGGCCTCCGGCAGCGGCGATTCTTGGGGTTCGGAGTCCATGATTATTGGGCGGTGGCGGTCGTTCCCAAGGGAGGCATTGGGTGTGTATGGTGAGAAGGCGTCGCGGGATGGAAACAAAATGATAGCGATTTGTATGTATCACCAACTCAAGGTGATTTCACTATTTGCTACATTTTTCATATACGTCTTGTCAGACTATCATGTGAAGACGGTTCCATATTTATAAGTGTCTAGTATACTCACTAACATCTATGACGGTTCTTATAATCTAGACGACTCTAATAGTATTCTTATTTGAGATGGTTTCATACATAGAAGTGTCTCAAATACTCATTGCCATCTAAGACAGTTGTTAAAGTAGGGATGACTCAAATACTATCCTTATTTGAGACAGTTAATAATAAAAACATGTCTTAAATGAATATAAGATATTTTTTACGACGTAATTGTCTCAAAAAACTTTTCCAATTAAGACGGATTTCCAAAAAATTGTCTTATCTTACTCAACATCGTATGATATAAGACACTTCTATAAAATGTACTTATATGAGTCTTTAATGGTGTGTCTTAAATAGTCATATATGTAGTAGTGAAAAGGTATAGCGGTCGACTATAGGATCTCTACTCTATTTATGTGCATCTCGACCGGATATTATGCTTTCCGTATGCATGTGTGCAAGGTTCCAAGCCGATCCTAAGGAAGTTCACCTTAGGGCCGTGAAGAGAATCATGAGATATTTAGTATACACTCCTAAGTTTGGGCTTTGGTACCCTAGGGGATCAACCTTTGATTTGATAGGATATTCCGATGCCGATTGGGGAGGGTGTAAAATTGATAGGAAGAGCACATCAGGGACTTGTCAGCTTCTAGGAAGATCCCTGGTGTCTTGGGCTTCAAAGAAACAAAATTCAGTAGCCCTATCAACCGCTGAAGCCGAGTATATTGCTGCAGGCCATTGTTACACGCAATTGCTTTGGATGAGGCAAACCCTCAGGGACTATGGCTACAAATTTAGCAAAGTCTCTCTCCTATGTGACAATGAGAGTGCAATCCGTATAGCGGATAATCCCGTTGATCACAGCCGCACTAAGCACATAGACATTCGGCATCACTTTCTGAGAGATCACCAACAAAGGGGGATATCGAGATAGCCTACATTAACACCAAAGATCAATTAGCCGATATCTTCACCAAGCCATTAGATGAGAAAACCTTTTGCAAACTTAGGAATGAGCTAAATATACTTGATTTTCGGAATTTTGATTGAAACACTACACACATTGCTCATTTATATACCTTTGATCATATCTCTTTCTTTTGCTATGACTAATGTGTCTTCCTGAAAGCTCTCTTGTGAGTTTTGGTGTTTGGATGACAACTCAATTAAAGGACTAACAAGTGTACTAAGTGTTGAACAGGTGCTTAAAGTAAAGCCTACAGGGTTCAACACAAGTGAACAAATGTGATGGTCCAAGAACTGGATTATGGATACATAATGGACATCACAAGTAAGTTGGACATTGCAAAAGTGATACTCGGGTGCGTAGCTCGGAGACAACTGATCAAGCCAAGGACGGAGGCAAGAAAAGCTTCGAGGTACCAAGTGCACGGGAGAAGGTCAAGGAGGCTGAGGAACCCAAAGCCAAGGGTGAAGAAGAAGGCTTGCAAAGTCAAGGGTGATCGAGTTGAGAACAGCTACGGCACATCAAGGATCACTACATAAGGACGTGACTTACAACCAATGAGGTAACAGCTACAGTTATGTGGTGTAAGTCATAAGGCTCAAGACCAAGCTCTAAGAAGGAGATCAAGGTCACTAGAAGGAGAACAAGTGTCAAAACCAGAACTGGAAGCAGCCTAAAAGAGCTAAGTTCACCTTGATCTTTAGTTTGGGTTGTTCCTAGGTTTGGAGATGTTCTATGTGATCTTTGCAGGATGTTGGAGCCAAGAAATGTCAATCTAGATCAAGTCAAGCAGACTTGATGATTTATGAGTCCAACATCGAAACTCATGCATGTGAAATGCTATAGATGTAATAATTAAGAGAAGGTATGTTTCTAGACTTAGTACATTGGTTTTAGTGTACTAATATACTTGTCTAAGTGTTAGAAACAGAAAGAAGAAGAAAAGGAAAGAGGTGCAAAAGGCTTGGCTGTGTACAGCCAAGACTCTGCTCAGTCTGGGTGCACCGGACTGTCCGGTGGCTCACCGGACAATGTCCGGTGGTGCACCGGACAGTGTCTGGTGCGCCAGGCTGGCTCGAGCGAAGTGGCCGCTCTCGGGAATTCATCGGTGACGTACGGCTATAATTCACCGGACTGTCCGGTGTGCACCGGACTGTCCGGTGAGCCAACGGTCGGCCGGGCCAACGGTCGGCCGCGCGATCTGCGCGGGACACGTGGCCGAGCCAACGGCTAGATGGAGGCACCGGACTATCCGGTGTGCACCGGACATGTCCGGTGCGCCAACGGCTCCAAGACTACCAACGGTCGGCTTCGCCATAGAAGGAAAGAAATCGGGCACCAGACAGTGTCCGGTGTGCACCGGACTGTCCGGTGCGCCACCCGAGAAGGCAAGATTTGCCTTCCTGGATTGCTTCCAACGGCTCCTAGGCCCCTTGTGCCTATAAAAGGGACCCCTAGGCGCCTCAAGCAATGAAGTAGTGCAGCCAACAAGTGTAGACTTCACTGGAATCAATTCTCGCTCTCCCTCTTGTGTGTAACTCTATAGTTTGTGTAGAAGGCACAGCTATAAGCCTTTAGAGAGAGGAGTAGTGCTGCTAAGAGCTAGAGCAAGGTCTTAGCGTATCGTTACTCTGCCGGGGTGCTGCCAAGAAGTTTGTAAGCAGCCGCGGTTCTGTTGTAACCCCACTCAATAGTGAAAGGCTCTATCTGTCATACTGACAGATCTGAGCAAACGGAGGAAGGAGTTGAAATAGACTCCAAGCCCAGGTGTGGCTAACTCCAACGAGGACTAGGCAAGCATTTCAGGCTTGGCCGAACCTCGGGATAATCCTTGCGTCTGTGTGCTCTGTTCTGTATTGTATCCTGACTCTCTGTCTTACTCGCCTTTATATCTGCACTTCAATACTTATCTGTGGTATAAGCTTGATTTGAAGTGCAGGACATTTTGAGACAGGATCTTCCATTCCGCTGCAACCTACTCGAAGAGTCTTCTCACTCCACTGCGTACTAAGTCTTCGAGTAGAGTAATAATTTAAGTTTTAAAGTAATAAGTTTTATTCGCCTATTCACCCCCCCTCTAGGTGACATCCAGATCCTGTTCCCGGGTCAAAGGGAACTTTCAATTGGTATCAGAGCCAGGTTCTCCAGTGTGGGCTTAGCCGTCCGGAGATAATGATGTCGTCACAAGAGGTAACTGTAGAAATTCTTTTAGGCGATGGCTCTAATTACAGATCTTGGTCTGTCTCTATTTATAATGCTTTCATGAGTGTTGATTCTGATTTGAGACAGATCTTTAGTAGAAGTATTTTTCCATCTGATATTAGTAAAAATCCCTCTAATGATGAACTAAGATGTTTATCTCTCAATCACCGTGCTTGCAACATCTTAGTTGAGTCTCTTTCTAGAAGTGCCTATTTTGCCATCATGAGTAGTGATAATGATTTGTTTGTTGATGCTCATGATTTATGGAATAGAATTAAAGTAAAATATTTTGTGGCAAATTGTACTACTTCTACTCCCTATATTGCTTGTGATGCTAACCATTCAAAGGGAGAAGATCAAGAAC